>JADRCH010000154.1:1436614-1448348 GCA_019843965.1 Rhynchomys soricoides | reverse complement strand
AAAGAAAGAAAGAAAGAAAGAAAGAAAGAAAGAAAGAAAGAAAGAAAAGAGGGTGTCTTTCTTAGGAAGTTAGTTTTACCACCCACCTCCATTTGCCTGGCAGCCAGAGAGGGGAAAACCAACCAGGATGGGAATTCTCTCACGTACATAGACATCTCCTGGGGATCCTGTCCCTACAGGAAGAGGCTTTCCTCCAGTCAATCACCTTCAATTTTCCAAGGATATTCTTGGCCCTTTCTCCCAAGATGAACTTCTGGGTCATATTTTATTTTATTTAATTTATTTATTTACTTTGTTTTTTCAAGACACTGGATCATATTTTAAACTTGCCATGTATTGGTTACTTATTAAGTAACTATTACACATTAAGCTTATTGCTTAATATCTGACAAAAGCAACTTAAGAAAGGAAAGGCTTATTTTGGTTCGTGGCTTAGGAAGGGACACAGCCCATTGTTGTGGGAAGTCATGATGATGATGTCATGAGGTAGTTGGTCATGTTGAGTCTTCCAGAGAAATGAGTGCTGGCACTTGGCTGACTCCCACTATTTTATAATGTGGGGAATTGCAGCCCGTGGGCTGGTGGTGCCACCCATATTCAGGATGAGTCTTGTTACCAGGTGTAATGGCATATACTTTTAATCCCAGCACTTGGGAAACTGAGCCAGGAGGAGTCCCAAAGCCAACCTGGCTTACATAGTGAGACCCTGCCTCAAAAAATCAACCAAACAAAAAGTAGGTCTTTCCTTCTACAGTTAAGCCTCTCTGGAAACTCCTTGACACACACTCCCAGAGTTTCCACGTTTCCATGGCGATTCTAAGTCCAGATCCATTCAAGCTAAACGCATTCTGTTAACTTGCTGAAAACTGATGTCTTCACATTGTCAAGCATCTCAATGAGGTCCTGCATTCCTCATCAAGCTGACTTACGTCTGTCCATGTTACTCTTAGAAGGAATTGAGAAAAGCAAAAAAGGACGCCGGTGGCTTTGTGTATTTCCTCTGTAGCCCGCTGCTTAATGGAATTCTAAGTTGTATTATTCAGGTGCATTTCTACATGGCATTGGATTGGTTATTTAGATTAGTTATAAATAATGGTAACTTTTTCTTTCCACCCTTACCCACCGAACCTCTACTGTTTTCTTTTCATCTTATTTTGGATTTTTTTTTTTTTTTTGGAGTTTTTTGTTGTTGTTGTGTTTGGTTTTTTGCATGTGTGTTTCTTGAGTTTTTTTATTTTGTTTTGTTTTTCTGTTTTTTAAAGATTTATTTATTTAATTTATGTGAATACACTGTCACTCTCTTCAGACGCACCAGAAGAGGACATCGGATCCCATTACAGATGGTTGTGAGCCACCATGTGGTTGCTGGGAATTGAACTCAAGACCTCTGGAAGAGCAGTCAGTGCTCTTAACCACTGAGCCATCTCCCCAGACCATTTTGGAAATTTTTAAGACATTTCAGGGCAAACCTCACAATCACAGCTCATGGAACTTCTCTTCTATGACTTACACTCATGCTATGATCTGCTTAAGATAGTCACTGGCCAGGTCAGAGTGGCTTATACCTTAGACACACCCTTCTTGCTCAGATATGAGCCTAAATGAACGTGGTAAGGGAGGAGGACCCACCACCTCCTTTCTTCTGGAGCCTGGGAGGGTGTAGGCTCCCCAGGAAGCCCCTCAAAGACAGCTTATACTTTTACCTTTAAAATTTTAAAAAAGCCCAGATTTATCCTTTCTGGACACAACCTCTACTCACCTTGTCCCTCTGCTTGCAAGTGTCCCAAGAATCTGCAAGGCTCTGTAGCCACTCAGAAGTGTTAGTCAGTCTGTTCAAAGCCAGTGCTAAGGAGTTTTCCATGGGGAGCATACTCAAACTGTTCACAGCCAGGAGTTTTCCACAGAGAGTGTCCTGCAGCCAGCATCCAGGGTCCTGGAAATGCTTCTGTGGGCCTTGGGCACATCTATGCTGGGACCAAACAGGACTGACCCATGGGAAGCTGAGCTGGTCCTACTCACTCCTGCACATCTGCACAAGAGAAAAGCCATCAAAAGTCTAGTGACTTTGTACAATGACAAACAGGGAAATGGAACCTGCTTTACATAAGACCCCAATTTTGAGAAGTAAATGGGGTGAGGACTGGAAATGGAGGTGACAGTGAGTGAGGAGGAGGCACAGGCAGTAGGAAACAGGTAGAAGACACAGTATCATGTGGGAGGCAGGGCACAGAATGGAGCACAGTCCTGAGGAAACAAGAGAGCTTCTCCAGTGTCTTCATCAATTCAGTGAGTTTCCATAGTTATTGCTTCTTTTAGCTTGTTCATTCTTTCCATCTGAATTGTAAGTGTGGGCTCATGCTATAGCCCAGGCTGGTCTAGAACACAATCTATATAGTTCAGGGTAGCTTTGAACCCTAGGCACTCCTCAAATACTGAGGGGACAAGCATGGGCCACCACATTCAGCTCTCACTAAGTTGTCTCTGTTATGTCTCAGTAAGTAAAGAAAACATGGATGATAATACTTTGTCCTCCCAACACAGACATGGCCTTGGTGCCACAGTTTCCTGGTCTATAATTGTAATCCCAATCTTGACGGCCAGCAGACTATTTATAGCCTCTGCAATTTTTGACTGTTATATGAGGTCTGACTTAACCCTGCAAACAGCATACTTTTCTCAGAGTCCCATAGATCATACCCATAATCCCTCATACCCACTCTGTCCATTCAGTTTGTCTTTACTGAAGCGTACCTCCTACTGCCTTAATCTGGAAGACACTTCCCTGGCCATGTGACAGTCCCTTTTGTCAGATCAGGGCCCTAGAGGCCTGTCCAAACTAGAGGTGCCAATGCATGGATCCTTGGATGGGCCTTGAATGTCACCATGACAGGCACAGTAAGCAGAGGGCATGACAGTGACTCAAGATGAACACAAGTAGCAGAACTGAACACTTTGTCATGGGACTTCACAAGCAGGAGGCCTCTCCTTTCCCCAATCAGTCACAGGCCCTGGCCACAGAAACTCAGGCTGTCAACCTTTGTATGTCCTAAGGATCCCCTAGTGCATCCTACCTACCATACTGGGCAGTGGCCTCTCTACTTATATCACCTTTGAGGTCTGAACTAAGGCCTCCAGAAAGGACACTAAGGCATGTCTGATCACTGCTCAGGCTACTAAGAGAACTGACAGAGGCTTCAGGAACTTTTGAAAAGGCATCAGGCATCTCTTGGGCCACAAGGAAAGATGGCACCTTCAGTGGCAGCAGTGTGAGGGAGAGGGATAGTGCCCAAAGGGAGGTGAAGCCCACAAGCCCTCATTTTAGAGAAACCCATGAAGAATCATGAACTAGGCTGTTCCAGACCCTAACTACAGAACGAACCTATTTCAACTTATTTCAGAGAGACCTTGGCAGAGCAGGGCTCCTGGATGGCCTAGGAAGCTACTTCTAAGGTCACCAGGATCAAAACCAGGCTCCTCTGACCTCAGTGAATACATAAAATCTTATTCCGAGAGATGGGGAGTGTTCCAGGGTGTGTCTCGTCCTGCCAGGAATGGGTTTTCAAGGAAGCCTGGGTGATCAAAAGTCAGGAAGGTCAGAGAGTCAGAGAAAGAAAGTCAAAGAGAGATGTCTAAGAAACAAAGATTCAGAGACAGAGAAGTGTGGGTGGAGAGACAGGACTGTAACCAGTCACCTCTCTATAAGAAGACAGGTGCCTCACCTACCACACAGTACTGGGCCTTTTGGGCTTGGGAGTCTCTGGGCTTTTATGAGGTAGGCTTTCCTGAGTGGAATGTGAAGGCAGTAAGAACAGTTACCACTGCATAGGCTAGAGACGTGGTCCTTGGATTGAAATGCTGGTTCCCCCAGACCCAATGTGGTTCTTGGAAGTCAGTCTCATTGGTGCCCATTTGGGAGGGGTCTTTGTGTTTGGCTGCAATTACAGTAGGTGACAAAGATTGGAAGCCCTGTCCAGAAGAGGGCAGTGGAATTTAGATGCTTAGATGGTCCTTGTTCATCTTTGGGTCCCTATTCACTGTCCTGAATGGAGATTTGAGTCGTGTCTGCACATAATCAAGTGCTGATAAAGAAGCCTGACCCTAAACAAGGGGACCCTAGATGCCAATCACAGGAGGTTTGAAGCTTGTCCATGGTCATGGTCACTCCAGGACAGAAGGACTATGCCTGGTCAGGGACCCTCATCACCATCCACCTGACCAGGGAATAGCCTGGGAGATGCTGTCAACTGTTCACAGGCTCTGAAGCATTTCTTCTCCACAGGGGAAGATCAGTCAGAGCTGTGAGCCAGAAGCTGCAGATCTGGTGTGAG
The DNA here is from genome assembly GCA_019843965.1 of Rhynchomys soricoides. Lineage (NCBI taxonomy): Eukaryota > Metazoa > Chordata > Mammalia > Rodentia > Muridae > Rhynchomys > Rhynchomys soricoides. The sequence continues at coordinate 1,444,020 of JADRCH010000154.1, read as the reverse complement.
CCAGGGTCCCAGGGGAGCCTGTCTGGTTAGCTGCCTTTGTGGGGTGGTGAGAGCAGAAGCTGTTGCTTCACACTGATACAGTGCAGATAGGGAGATCCTGCCAACTCTCTTGCCCATTGTCCTGTTCCCAGCCTGCACCCTAGGTATTAAGGTGGACCAGATCCCAGCCAGCAGAAGGTTTGCGTGTACATATTGTAAATATTCACAGATCCTTGTCAGTTTTGGACCGTGCTACCCATTAAAACAATTCCTGGATGTTCTCACCCAGCAGGAGGTCAGCCTTTCCCCAAGGCTCCGTTCCCACAGTAACCAGATCCAGCCAGTTATGGGTTTTAGGACACCCAGCTGCCAACCCTGAATTCCCAGAAAAACAGTTGGCCTCTCCTGAGTAGAGGAGAAAGGAAAAGGCAATCTGATCTGCCGTGGACCAGTCGGAGGCTTTCTGGGCAGAAAAAGGAAATTCCACTTAAAATGGCATCCTTGCTTACCGTGTGCTCCTCTTGGATTTCTTCTGATTTTGGCCTCCTCTTCTGGAAACAGTATTCTCTCTAAGATCTATATCTCCAAGGTTTATGGGAGGTACCTGCACTGAGGCATCTCTCCTGGAAGTCTTGGGCCTCATCTCCTTGTTCCAAGACTCTCTTTTTGTGTTGGTGGCAGTGTTGAAGGTGACTTGTCAGACCTGGGATGCAGAAAGAGCCAGAGCAGCCCCTCCCCATTTCTCTCACTGTCCCTATTTCCAGCTCCACGTGTACAGGAGAGATTACAGGGTAAGTAAAAGCCAGATGGCCCCGAGCTGATACTGGTATGTTTGTGTGGCTCAGCATTGCACAGAGCTAGTACATAGCTCAAAGGGAAGAAGAATTTACACTTGAGCCAAATATGAGTGACCGTAGCCCCTAGAACACAGATTCAGGTTGCTTCAAAACACCAGGCACCAATGAAGAATTGGTTTTACAAAGCTTTTTAGTTACAAATACAGTCATAAATCAAGGCATTTTCCAAATACATTGGTTCAGATAGACTATGTATAAAAAAGTGGGGGAATCTCCACCAGAAGTCTTAGATGTTATCTGATGACATTCTTAGCTTTTGGGTTGGGGAAAGCTAATGGTCTGCTAAATTAACACTTTGCAAGAATTTATCTAATAGTCATAAGGACATTATGTCTGACACAGAGGTAGTTGGCAAGTAACTAAGTATTAAGGGTATTAAAGATATCCCAGAACAATTTGACTCCAGAACTAGAACATTCTAAATCTCCAAAATCTCAAGACACTTTAGTCAGCCAGTGTTTTGAATATTTATCAAAGGTGTGGCTTTTTTTCAGTGTATTCACTGAAGCAATGGGGAAAAGGTGTGGGAGACAGACATGTGGGATATGCCTTGTTCTGTCCACTAAATTCTGTAATTCTAAACTTCTCTTTAAAATGAGACCTAAACTTAGAGTCAAACCGATGGAACACACTAATTCTTGAGACACTGGAAGGAGTCAGCTAGTATCTTAGTTTTATATGACACCTGGCCATGGAAGGAGGCCCAGGAGAGATGGTGCTTCCTTCCTTCCTGCCTCTGGAAAATGCTTTACAGCTATAGGGGCCACAGTGGGTAGGTAAAGGGTCTTCTGAGCTTTCCTGGGCATTGGAGCAGAGACAGGCTCTGTTCAAAGGATACCTCTGTGGGTATTCTTAGAGCCTACAGGTAGTTTTTCTTTTGGTATTGTAGAGGGATTTTAATCCAACAACATGGCTACTCTGACTGGAATACAGACAGGCCCTTAGCACACACCCTTAATCCCAAACAATAAAGGTAAAGTTAGTTTGTAGAAGGAAGCACCTATGTTTGAAAGTGATGTTTAAGCTGGGCAGTGGTGGCACACGCCTTTAATCCCAGCACTTGGGAGGCAGAGACAGGCGGATTTCTGAGTTCAAGGTCAGCCTGGTCTACAGAGTGAGTTCCAAGACAGCCAGGGCTATACAGAGAAACCCTGTCTTGAAAAACCCAAAAAAAAAAAAAAAAAAAGATGATGTCTAATTAAGAAGCAGAAAAAGTAATGAATAAGATTAGACAGAAAGAATAGGATATGCCCAACTCTCTTGAGAACAGAGGGAAAAGAGAGGCTACTTAAGAGAGAGCAGTGCAGAGAGAGAAGGGAAGCAGTTTTACTGGGACAGTTATAAACAGGTTGCAGAGAGAGAACAAGTTAGACACAGGTGAAGACAGAACAAGCCAGAGAATGAGAATGAGCCAGAAGATTAGAATATATCACTAAAGTCAGTATGAGGCCAAGCAGAACAATTCAGGAGAAGCCAAGAGAAAAGTCAGATAGACTCAGTCAGCTTGGAGAGGAGTTTGAGCCAGAACAGTTGAGTTAAATCAGTCAGCCAGAGATCAGAAAGAAATAAGAAGTGGTGAACTTATTCAGCAGCAAGTCTCAAAACCTGAAAATATTATAGGACTAGATATGGTTGTACAGAGGCTAGAAACTTCCAGGATTAGGACTAGGTTAGACAGACATAGTAAGCCTCTGAGACAATTATATCAGGTGAATAAAAGATACTTTTATAGGATATATATATACATATATATATTTCATTCATGAGACCCCATGAGACTGGCAAAAAATATAACATTGTGCTGGGGCCTCTGGATGAAGCCTGTCTTGCTCAGGGTAAGTTAGAACATTCCAAATTTTCTTGATGTATCATAGTCCCAGCTATAAACTCCTGTCTTTCTAAGAGGTGCTAGAGCATCTCTGCTGCTCCTCTCTGTTCTTGCTCAGCACCTACATTATGTGCATGGCATCTTCTCAGGGACTGTGAAAAGGAAATTGGTCAGAGTGGAGTGTGGGTGCCAGTGGGAGCAGGCAAGATCTGCTCAGGATGGGTCTACCTATGGGAGACACTGTGTGGTCAGTGGAGGTGGCTGGGTCCTTTCCTAGGTCTACTGAGCAGTGGTGACCAGGATTTGGCAGTCAGTAGGCACATCACAGGTGTTTGAGAACTCAGTCTTAGAGAATCTCAAGGTCATGATGCCCAGAAGCTCTCAAGAGAGATCTATTCTGCATCCCTGGCTGTACCACTTTCAGGTCAGCTGCTCAGCTCCTGGCTATGGCCTCCCTGAAGGAGGCCTGCCCACTTTGAGTATGTAAACAGAAACTTGGGCCACTTGACTATTTCTCTTGATGTAACAACCAACTGGGTCTTCTGTGTTTCTTGGGTCCTTTCTTCCTTGGCAAGGTCTAGTTTTACAGATGTCTCAACTTGCAAGGACCCTGAGCTGTCCTGAGCTCTGCCTCCTTGAGGTCTCCCTCAAGGCTTGAAACATACAATGGGTCAGAACTTATAGCTCAGAGTGGGTCGGGCCCTTCTTACATCAATTAGCAATTAAGAAAATGCCCCCCACCCCAGACATGCCCACAGACCAATACCCAGAAGCAATTCCTCAGTTGAGGTTCACTCTTCTTAGATGTGTCAAGTTGACAACTAAAGCAACAAGATGCATCTTTCTGATAGTCCACCAGTGTCCTGGATATCCAAACCCAGGCCTAAGATTTCTGGGTGAGTGGATGAAAAGGCTCTATGACAGGAGCCTATTGAAGCAGTATTGAGGTGAGAGCACGGGACAGCCAGGGCAGCAGGAGAGACCTGGGAGTCGCAAGCAGAGTCCTTATGACCTAAGTGGACTAATCTTAAGTGACTTGAGTTGGCTGAGGTTGACACTGCTCAGCAGGGTTTCCATGGACTAGTATGCAGATGTCAGGTTCAGGGAGCTGATTATTCTGGGGATCCTGACTCTGTTCATCCCTGCCTGAGGGTGTTCCTCCATATAAATTAGATTGTCCCTCTGAAAGCATTAGTTGTAATTCATTGCTCAAGTGACATGATGTATAAGGGCTACTCAGCCCGATGAGTGTGGGACAGGCCTGTCTCTATTCCCATGTTAAGGCTGCACCATCCCCCAGGGACTTAGAGGAATTTTGGCCAAACTTGTTCTCAGTCCTGCTCTTCCCAGCATGATCAACAACCTACACGGAGCCCCCACCCAAACTGTACAAATCCCATCTTAGTACAAACATTGTGTGAACTTGCTCTGTGTTGGTGCCCTCTGCTGGTCTAATCATGTGGTGCTGCCAGCTGTTTTCTGAGTTAGCCTGTTCGGCAAAAGTCACAGGGCTCCACACCTTCCTCATTCCCTGCTCAGTGCTTTGAACCATCTCCAAGTAAACCTTTCCTTCCAGCAGGAGGGTCAGAGCTGGAGTAGAGTTCTCTGGGGTCATGAATACAGACTGCCCATCAGCAAGTGAATATTGTCCACATGGCCCTAGGTGGCTATTCAGGCTTGCCACAAGAAGCAGCCCTGAGGAGGAGGAACTTGTCCTCTCGTGAGGTGAGGTTGCCTGCCAAGTTGCTACTTTCCTACACTACTCCAGAGGTTGGCCTAAGTCGTTTGACCCTGCTCCTGGGTGATTTATCAAGGTTAGAGGTTTTGGTAAACAGGCCTCCCAACCCTGCACATGCACTTCACTCCCTACCCCACCCCCAACTCTTCCTTCTACACTTCAACAGGGGCACCTGCCCTCTCATTTTTGTCAGGCTCTGTCCAAAGCAGCACCTGCCTGAGGAGGCACACTGCAGCAGCAGGGGAACAGGCCACAGACATAACCCACCTTGCCGCCTGCAGCAGCCTGAAGCATTCTTTCTCTTTTTGGACCTCCAGTTACTCTTCTTTGTTGTTGTTTTGTTTGAGACAGGGTCTCTCCACATTCCTGGAACTCACTATGTGGAGTAGGCTGGCCTTGAGCTCACAGAGATCTACCTGCCTCTGCTTCTTGAGTGCTGGGATTTTTTATTTTTATTTTTATTTTTTTGGGTTTTTGAAACAGGGTTTCTCTGTGTAGCCCTGGCTGTCCTGGAACTCACTCTGTAGACCAGGCTGGCCTCGAACTCAGAAATCTACCTGCTTCTGCCTCCCGAGTGCTGGGATTAAAGGTGAATGCCACCATGCCTGGCTCCTTTTCTTTGTTTTTAACTCCTTTCTCTTCTGTTCAGATACTAGAAGGAGGCTGGACATGTTTTTTTCTGATATTCTGGGATTATTTGCTCTTTCTTTGATGTTTTTTCCATCCCCGACTGCCATGTGGCTGCTTCTCGACCTCTCCTCAGAAGGCATGGCTCTCTTTCTCTTCTCTATCTCTCATCTAGGAAGCTATGGACATTTCCATCTTTCCACCTTGCCTGCTCTCTCTCTCTCTCCCCTTCCCTCCTTCCCTCCCCCCTCCTCTCTGACAGAGTATCACTGTGTACTCCTGGCTGGCCTGGAACTTGCTATGAAGACTGAACAGGTCTCACAGAGCTCTATCTGCCTCTGCCTTCCTACTGCTGGGATTATAGCTTGCTTTACTGCTGAATAAGCTCACCTTTTCTGGTCTTTCTGAGCTCTGGCTGGCTGGTTCAACTCAGCTGTTCTGGCTCAAACTCCTCTCCAAGCTGTCTGATTCAAACTGGATTCTCTCTTGGCCTCTGACTTTTTGCTCTGCTTGTCCTCAAAGTAACTCTGGCAACCAGCTCTAATCTTCTGGCTCCTTCTCATTCCTTGGCTCGTATATGCTAATGTCTGAGCCTTAACTACAATTAAACACCACAACTAAAAAGAGTTTTTTGTTTTTTTTTTTTTTTCCTGTAAATAACACAATCTCAGGGTTCACAAGGTGATCAAATAACATGCAAAAAGACTTGGAAAAATCTGATGAGTAATAGAAAATGTGGCCACACCTTGAAATCCTTGAGAAATTTGTGTAAAGAAATGATGCTTAGGCCCACTCGAAAATTCTAGTTTAATTTGTCTAGAAGGGAACCCAAGCACTGGCAATTTCTAAACTTCCCAGATGCTATTACTGAGTAGTTGTGATGGTTAGTCCTGCCAATTGAGTGAATCACTTAGGATTCCAGGCATACCTATAAAGGATCCTGTAAAAAGTGTTAGCCTCTGAGATCTGTAAGGGGTTATCTTGATTATGTTAATTGACACTGCACAGCCAAGCTTTGTGGGCAGAACCATCCCCTAAGCAGGAGACACTGTACGATGGAGAAAGCATGCTGAGTGGCTCTCTGCCTTCTGACTGTGAATAGGATGTAACCAGGTGATGTCTTGACTTCCCCACCAGGGTGGACTGTATTCTTAAACCAGAATAATCATCTTTTTTTCTTTTTTCTTAGTTTTCTCCTCCTCCTCCTCCTCCTCCTCCTCCTCCTCCTCCTCCTCCTCTTCCTCCTCCTCCTTCTTCTTCTTTTTTGTTTTTTTGAGACAGGGTTTCGCTGTATAGCCCTGGCTGTCTTGGAACTCCCTCTGTAGACCAGGCTGGCCTCAAACAAAGAAATCTGCCTGTCTCTGCCGCCCAAGTGCTGGGACTAAAGGCGTGTGCCACCACTGCCCAGTTTTTTCTTTTTTCTTTAGCTGCCTTCTCAGTATGTTATCACTAGAAGAGGATCTAAGACATGATATAATTCACATCTTATGTAAACGTAAATTCATTATGCTGTTTGCTCCACATGTGTGCTAGACATTCCTTCAAACCCAGTAATAGGCTAGGTAAACTTCAAGGACAATAGGTGCCTTCTGATAAGCAGAAAGAGTAGACAGCATTGCTCAAGATTCCCACTCTTTGGGGCTGAAGAGATGGCTCTCAGAGGTTAAGAGCACTGCCTGCTCTTCCAGAGGTCCTGAGTTCAATTTCCAGCAACCACCTGGTGGCTCACAACCATCTGTAATGGGATCCAATGTCCTCTTCTGGTGTGTTGAAAGAGAACAACAGTGTGCTCACATATGTAAAATAAATAAATCTTTAAAAAAAATAATAAAAAAGAGTCCCACTTCAACAAAAGCATTTACACAGAGTATTGCCCGAAAGGCAAAGGGCAGGTTGGCCTGGTACTCACTATGTAGTTCAAGTTAGGCTTGGGCCTTATTCAACATCTGGGAATTTTATGCAGTGTTTGGTTCTGGGATTTTGCACAGTGTTTGGCTTCTATATTTAGTTGAGTAGTTTGTGTTGGTTGTGGGTAAGTTGTTTTGGGGTGTGTGTGTGTGTGTTCATTGGTTTTGATGTTTGATTGTTTCCAGACGGTCTTACTATATGGTCCTAGCATGCATGGGACTACCTATGAAGATTATGCTGGCTCTGAACTCATAGAGGTCCACCTGCTTCTGCCTCCTGAATACTTGTTCTAAGGGCCTGCGAGATCTTCCTATGCTTTGGCTTTTTAAAAAGACCATGTCTCACCTCATCTTGTAGGCCAGTTTCTTCTGGAATGTGTTGCACTGTGGAGACCAGCCTTGAACTCTGATCCTTCCGCCTCTACCTCCTAAGTAGTTGGATCATGTGTTTGTGATACCACGCCAGTTTG
>JADRCH010000154.1:1275916-1436514 GCA_019843965.1 Rhynchomys soricoides | reverse complement strand
CTCTGCCTCCCAAGTGCTGGGATTAAAGGCATGCACCACCACTGCCCGGCCTTAGCCAGCTTTTTTTTAAACCCTCAATTTGAACTTGCTTAATATTGTTAATGACAAAGCTCTAGATCTGCATTTTTTTTTCACCATATACATAACAGAAGGGACACATGCCTATCCAGTGCAGTGCCTTAAGACACTCAGGATGTTGATGACTCTCATAACAATAGTGGAAACTTGGAAAAAGGGAGGTTCTTGGACTCTACCAGAAGAATCAGAGTCCATATTTAAACAATAACCTTCGAGTGCTGGAATGACGACTCAGATATTTAGGACACACACTGCTCCTGTAAAAGACCAGAGTTTGATTCCCAGGACCCACCCACCTCAGATATCTTTCAACTGACTGTAACTCCAGCCCTAGTGTAGTGTCAGGAAGTGTTAGTGATTCCCCCAAAAGCAGACAGGAGCTGATCTGATGCAACTCGCAGCAGGGTCTTTTTTATTCAAGCTAGCTTGTACTCCCACCCCCAACACAACACTGTCCAGCAGGACAGTTTTGGTGGAGAGGGAGCCCTGGATATCTATTGGGCAAGGCTTTATAGTTAGCAGTAAGTGGGGGTAAATGTATAAGCATCTACTTGGAAAGCTACTGTGGCCTTTAACATAACTAGCTGGTGCTGGGAGTCATATCATAAACTTTATTTCTGCTTCCCTCTGCATTGGTGGTCGTTAGGCAGGGGATAGGCTTGTAACCTGGGGGTGCAGGTTGTTGGGGGAATAACAAGAAGCTGGTCTTGTTGAAGGTGTAACCTGGAGATACTGGTCTTGTTGGGGATTAGCCTAGAGACTAGAGCTAGGCTCAGGTTTTGTTGAGGGTCTACTTGGAAACTAATGCTAGGTACCAGCCTGTTAGTTTACCTGAGTTCAAACTTAGGTCATGTTCTCTAAAATGGAGTCTGAACCTAACAGATTTGGCCTCTCATTAAGAAGACAACACTTCCGGCACACGTGGCCACATGAACATGTGGTTATCACATGAAGCTGTAAGAACAGAGACTTCCTCTCGGGGTAGTTAAGACCAAGATCCAGTTCAGATCTGAATTCTCCCTCTTCTTCCTTGCATCTTCTGTCTGTTCAGTCTGTGGCGTGTCTCTAGTCTGTCTGTTGTCTGTGTTTGACCCTGTTGTCGGTCCCTAACAATGCCTTTGACCTATATTTATTGAACATCACAGAAAATCTGTTATGAGAAAGGAATGAAGAGCACTTTTTCAAAAACAGAAATATTTAACAGAGGTTTACAAGAAGAGTTTCTTTACTGGCCCAGGACAGCACTCAAAAATCTCACACAGATGTTATCAACCTACATCCACAGGCTGCTTTCAACACTTATGTGATATTTGTTACCTTTAAGGTTGATTTCAGTCTGTTGATTGCTTTCAGCAAATGATCAATACCACCATTCACACACACACACACACACACACACACACACACACACACACACACACATTCTGGGTCAAGGTATGGAAGAGTACATTATTTAAGAGTAAAGTTATACATTTAGCTTTGGTTGTGAAAGTTGATTACATGGAGAATTTAAGGCATGGAAGGTTGGTTACATTGTTTTTCTGAAGACCTGTTATGCTTAAACTGGTTGAGTACATAGTAGAACAGCAGACAGAGTATACAATTTTAAATTACCTCAAGGTCTATTATCAACTTAGTTGCAAGGTTTGGAAAATGTTTAGTCCCTTCAAAGGCAAGAAGTATTTTCAGAAAAACATATTAACATATACCACACACACACACATACACACACACAATTTAAAAAACAGAAAACTTTTTTTAAGCTAGTAACCCGGGCAGTCTGTAAGCCCGTTTGACAAGCATTTCTTAAGGGGTCTTCCAGTTCTAATTGCAAATGCTTCTAACTTAGCTCTGGTCTGTCACTTACTGAGAGAGGGAAATTAACCTGTTTGCCTCATTTGAGGCTTTTCCTTTAGTCCCAACAGCTTGTCTGATTTGTCCAAGGTGTTCTTAGGAAACAGGAGTGCAGCCATGCTGCCACCTTGTGGCCATGTTTGGAAGACAGGCTCAACATAACTAGAAAAGGAGAGAGAGGGAGAACAGGTGGGGGTGGTAGAAGCCAAGTCACATATGTGTTATGTAAGTACACCAAACACATTAACTACAAGTGACTGTTAGACATCTCAGCCTGCACCACAGAGCAATCCCCAGGATGCACAAGGTGGAAGGAGAGAATTTCTGTAATAAAAAATGAAGTTTAAAATCTTTATTACATATTTATTTACTTACTTGTGTGTGTGTGTGTGTGTGCCCGCACACATGCACATGCATGAGCATGTACATGTGTCACAGCTCAAGTGGGGAGATCAGAGGACAGCTTGCTGGAATCAGTTCTCTATTTTTATGGTGTGTGAAATTGAGATTTTTATTTATTCTGAGATGGATAATAAGCCTTTCTTTCTTCTCTTTCCTCACATTTGATAGGAAGACCAGGGTTTGAGCTTCTTCTTGTTCTGCCGTAGATAAAGCGCTCTAAGCTGGAGAGAGACAACTCAGGGTTAGGCTTAGGGAAAAATGCCATATCTGAGCATTTGTACTTTAGTAATAGATTTTGCTGTCAAGAAGTAATCTGCTTTCAAGGTTTTTCTTAAACTTGAGATTGGGTTTTTCAGAGCCAGAAGGGGGAGCATCATGTAAGCAAGAATGTATTTGTACTATTTTGGGAACCTTGTTTCAAGATTTCTTCTGAGGACCACCAGCTCATCAAGGTCACTATAAGCCAAGCCAAACAGCAGAAAGATCAGAAAGTGTGACCACTGAGCTCCCAGAACCCTTACCCCATTCTTGAATGGGAGAGACCGCTCAACATGATCTAGGCATGGTGGAAGTTCCAGGCTGATAATTTAATCTTTCTCTCCCTTTCTTTCTTTCTTTCTTTCTTTCTTTCTTTCTTTTTTCTTCCTTTCTGACAGGCAAGATTTCCCCCTTAGACCATAGGTTCAATGCCTGTTTGGAAGAGCAAAAGTGGTTTGTTTGTTTTTTTTTCCAGTTAGTTCTGGTCAAGTCCTCCAGCTGGCAATTACCCCCTTGGGACCAGAGCAGAGAGGTCTTAGAGTTAATCACGGATGGCTGGCTCTAGGGAAATTTCATGAGTTTTAACCTTGAATGAGATTTTCTTCATCTTTATTCTATTAAGCATAGTTTTCTATCATTAGCCACAGGATTTTGTCTGAAACTACTTCTTCCTTTTGTGCTTATCATACATCCAAATAGAAATGAAATGGGCTGGCTCTGTTGTGTGTTGGGGTCTGGGAATTGCTGCACAAATCTCTCAAACACCAATCTCAGTCAAATGGGTAAGATTTATTGAATGTCACTACCCAAGACTGATCAATCAGGGCCAAGCTCCAGGCTCAGGAGCTGAAAACTATGGTATCGAGTCAAGCTCCTGTAATGGTTTTTAAGCCTGAGCTCTACAAACATGTGTTCCAAATTATTTCAGTCAGGATTTAGGGGTGGGGGCTTTGTTACACTTTTCCTGCTCCCATTGGTTGGGGTGCAGAACTGTGGCCGGGGGCTTGCCTTGTCTAACATCTATGTCTTAAGTTGCCAACCAGGATGTCAGTTGTCTACATGCATATCTCTTTCTGGTAAGTAGGATGTCTGTCCGTTCCCAAGGAGGTCTTGGGAACTCAAACTTTGCTTGACCCGTACTCAAAATGGAAGTCTTATTCTAAATAAATGGAGGAGTCTCTCTTATGCTGGTGTCCATCCCTGGAGCAGCTTATAAAAGCAAATACTATAAGGACTTATACACAGGAACAGGAAGTGCTGCTGGTTGGTTCGGGTCCAAGCTTCTTATGGGTAACTACACAAAGCAATTCTGCTGACTTCTATCATGATTGGTTTCCAAGGGCACAGAACACACAGAATATGAAATCAACTTGGGCACGAGAAAGTTTCCTAGTAACAGCAGAAACAACATGTGAGAAAGTTTCCTTATACTATTTAGTAACTGCACAAGATGGCAGGCAAGTCAGGTAACAGTTACCTAGGCCTTAACATTTTACCTAGGCTTTAACATTATGCCCATTAATCTCGAGGAGCCCTGGGCAATTTTGAGTGTTAGTGATTGTGAGCCTTGACTTATGATAGACTCCACAGGGCGGTTCTATTCCTTGTCCTTCTCCCCTACTTTCCAATCTCTTGAAAGTCCAGAACTATTCAGGATATACTGGGGTAGCCCAAGGATGAACCTCCATTTCTGTCATTTCTTTTTAATTGTTGCCCATACTCTGTTTTTTCTATTGGAAAGTACCTCTTGTCTAAACTCAAGGTTAAACCACTTACTCCCTCCAGGGCCAAGGTCTCAGTATAGACAGATGGGTATATGATAGGAGGGATTAAAATGGCCACTCCTGTGAGCATACATTTTAAGAGCATTATTTAATTCCTCTATCAAAAGAATTATTGCCCCAAGGCTAGAGGCAAAATAGGCTTGATTTCCATGATAGAAAGACTAAAGAAACAAGGATGCCTAGTTAAAAAGTTCTAACCCCATGGCACATGCCTTTAATCCCAGCACTTGGGAGGCAGAGGCAGGCAGATTTCTGAGTTTGAGGCCAGCCTGGTCTACAGAGTGAGTTCCAGGACAGCCAGGGCTATACAGAGAAACCATGTCTCGAAAAACAAAACAAACAAACAAGCAAACCAAAAACCAAAACAAATAAAAAGTTCTAACCCATATCATACTCTAATCCTGTTGTTAAGGAAAGACACAATAGGCCTGGAGAGATAGCTCATCGGTTAAGAGCACTGACTGCTCTTCCAGAGGTCCTGAGTTCAATTCTCAGCAGCCACATGGTGGCTCACAACCATCTTTAATGGGATCTGATGCCCTCTTCTGGTGTGAATGAAGACGGTGTACTCATATAAATCAAGTAAATAAAAATTGAAAAAAAAAAAAAAAAGAACCGAATAAATAGATGCTACTTCACCATCTCCATCTGATCCACAAGGTTGTGGGTCGATTCCACTTGTAGTTTCTCACTCTTAGACTCTCCTTGCCCAGAGTCCCTTTCTTTTGACCTATTATTCTATTCACAGTTGGATCTTAAGGATGCTCTGTTTTTCATTTTGCCCCATCCAGTTAGGCATGTTCATTCTCTTGTCAGGGTGTCACCCAGAAAGAAGGGCAACCCACTTCCATTGTCCTTCCACCAGGGTTCCCAGACTGCCCTCACTTATTTGGCTTAGCACTTTCCCAAGACTTGAAGGAGTAGTTGGTTGGTTGGTTGGCTTGTTTCTCTGTGTAGTCCTAGCTGTCCTAGAACTTGATCTGTTTACCAGACTGGTCTTGAACTCAGAGATATGCCTGCCTCTGCCTCCCGAGTGCTGGGATTAAAGACATGCTCCACCACCATGGGGTCTGAAGGGATAGTTAAATACAAAGACCACCTTCATCCAATCTACAGATAATTCCCTTCTATGCAGGCCAACTGAAGAACTTTTTGCCTGAGGAACAAAATCCATTCTTAATTTCTTGGCTGACAGGAACTATAGACTGTCTCAAGGAAAGGGCTAGCTCTGTGAAAACCAAGGTTACTTACTTTTGATTTGCTTTTGTTTGGGGTTTTGTTTTGTCCAACAAACCAGAGTCATGGAATTGGAATAGATTCAATCCATCTTAATCATCACTCAAAACAAACAACAAACAAAAAACTCATTAATCAGATGAGAACATTTCTAAATAGAGCAGGATATTCTAGAATTTGCGTTCTTGGTTTTGCAGAAATAGCTAAATCTCTACACCAGGCCCTCAAGGAAACCCAGTTTCAGGAACTCATTAAACTTGAATGGATTTCTAAGTTCTAGAAGTTTTTTCAGAACTTAAAGAGGCATTAACCAAGGACTGCTTTCTTGTACACCCCAGGAGCACCTGTCCAGGGTAGCACCACCCACAAAGAACTAGGCTTTTCCATATCTATCATTAATCAAGAAAATGCTTCACAGACTTGTCTACAGGCCTGTGGGAACAAACCTGGCGCAGTGGAAAGAAGCTCCATGTGTCTGTCCAGGGTGATGAGGCTCTGGGTGGGACAGGAGACCTGCGGCAAATGGCCGCTCGTCTTCCCACACAGTCCAAAGGGCAGGTGGGGGCTGTGGGAAGCCTTTGTGGGCCCTGCCGGTGGGTGGGGAAGGGGGCCATTCCCTGGGAACACGCGGCAGCCGTCTCCATGGGTTCTTTAGCCCAGGGCACCACTGTCGCTGCAGGGTGCTGCAGACGGGCTAGCCAGAGCACAGCTGGGGTTCCCGCCGGGACCTGGTCTCAGTGGCTTGGGGCTCTGGGCTAACTGCTTAGGCTTGTGTGAATGGGTACCATCTGGGAGCGCTGAGAAGCCCTCGGTGAGAGATTAGACGTGGACCCTTAATAGAGGGCGGGATCCATCACCTACCACTGCAGGTTCAGATGAAGAGACAGTCCATAATTCCAAGACATTTATTTTCATCCTGTGGAGAGTGGCGTGGATGGAATTGTACTGCCCCTCTCGGAGTGGTGAGGCAGATATAGTAACTGGGAAGGGGTGTGGCTAAGCCTCTAGATGTCTCATTAACATGGGGATGGCTTAGGGCTGTGTGGCCATGCCTCTACCTGGGGAGGGGTGATACGTGACTCTGACCGGAGCCAAAAGCCTCCCGGGAGTGTTGGCATAACGTTTCTGGTCCCTTGCAGATTCTGCTGGGTCTCCCAGAGTTTTAAGCCTGTGTCCCAGACTGCCTGTCTCAGATCACAGGCCAATCTGATGGAGGTACTTTCTCAATTGAGATTTCTTCCCAAATGACTTAGCTTGTGTCAAGTTGGTATTTATATATATGTATCTCCATCATCGACTTTCCACCATCCACAGTTCTACCCATCTATCATATTCATCCATTCACAGTCTATACACTACCATTGAACTATCTGTTCACAATCCATTTATCTACCATCCACACACTATCTAGTGATTTATTTACCCCCCACCATCCTCCATTCATCTACCATTCACCCATCCACCCACCCATTCTGCATTCATTAGCCCCCGTCTATCTTTCTGTCTAATCATCAGTCATTCATCTGGTGGAATCTCTCTACGCTCAGAGACCAGGAGCAGACTACGCACAGGAGATGGTGCCCAGAATTGAGATTCCCCAGGGCTTCACCCTTGGTGCTCATCAAGAAGTCCTATCAGGCCTTTCTTGTACTTTCAAGGTTTCTAGGGAGATTAGGTAGTACAGGGATATCCTCTAGGCCCCTTCTTTTCATGGCGTTGTGTTGTTTCCATATGACCCTGCCTCATTAGCTCAAATTCTAAGTGCTTTGTGTACTGGGTAGTTTTATGTGTCAATTTGACATAAGGAAGAGGAAGGAGCCTCAGTTGAGGGAATGCCTCTATGAGATCCAGCTGTAAGGCATTTTCTCAATTAGTGATAAATGGGGAGGGCCCAGCCAACCTATTGTGGGTGGTGCCATCCCTGGGCTGGTAGTCCTAGGTTCTATAAGAAAGCAGGCTGAATAAGCCATGGGAAGCAATCCAGTAAGTAACATCCTTCCATGGCCTTGGTATCAGCTCCTGCCTCCAGGATCCTGCCCTGTTTGAGTTCCTGTCCTGACTTCCTCCAGTGATGAACTATGATCTGGAAGTGTAAGCTGAATAAACCCCTTCCTCCCCAACTTGCTTTTTGGTCATGAAGAAACCCTAATAAAGATATTCTGTCTCTGGTATTGCTGTACGTATTTTCTGTTCTCTGTAGCTCTGGGGTCCTTTCCAGAGAAGTGAGTTTTGTCCTTTGGTACTTCAGGTAAGGTAGTTCTGCAGCATGACCACTGGAGGGAGTCAAGTAGAATCTACCAGCTTGGGAGTCTGGCCTCTGCATATGCCAGGGTTGGTAGTTTTTCAGGAAGTCTTTGTTGTTTTCCTGAACTGGGAACTAAGGGCAGAGCTGGGCTCTGGGCTACAGTGTCTAAGGGTCCATGTGTAGTCAAGCTTTACCCAAGGCAAGGTAAGCTAGAAGGAACACAGTGTAGTGAGTAGGTGATGGGAGTGACCCAGGCAAAGTCCTAGGAACAACAGGCCACGCCTTCTCTGAATGAGGAAGGAAAGAAGAGGGAAAGATGGATGAGAGAGGGAAAGAAGAAAGGCAAGTAGAGAAAAGGTAATAGGGAAGAAGGAGAGGACTTGAGTAAAGGGAATAGAGAGGGGAAGGGACCTGGTTTCTCCCTTTACTCATGTCCTCAAAGAGTGAAGTGTCATGTACTTGCCAGGATATGACAGGCAAGGATCCTGACTGCTCACTGAAAATTCCTCCAGAAGTCCCCTTCCACTTGGACCGCCAGCCCTTCCTCCAGCTTCTGGTGACCTTAGCACCTGCCGCCCAATTCTGCTTAGCTCCTGTCTCGTTCTTCAAAGTTCTAAAATGACTCATTGCACCCCCCACCCCAGTAATCCCTCCCCCAGCTTTGTCCTCTGGACCCTGGCTACCAATCTCAAGACCACACCTTGCCCTCAGTGGTTCCAAACCGAACTCTGGTGGCCATTTCTGCTCTACCCACTCCGTCTCTTCTCCCTCCTTACTCTTCTTACCTGACTCTTCTGCCTGGTCCCCCAAGCTTCATCTCCTGAGTCTTGGTCACTGAAGCCAGGTCTTCTCAGTATCTCCATGGGATCCCTGGCACTTTGTTTTCCTTGGTCTCCCTGGGGCTCTCCTCCTACAGTCAGCCCTTTTCTAGAAAGCCCAGTTTTCATCCTAGATGAGACAGTGAGTCCTCCATCCTGTCCAGCTTGGCTCTGCTGGTTTCTCTAGTTTTCTGTCACCAGCTCCACCTCTATCACCATGCCCTGGATCCTTCCCTCTGCCCATGCCAGCTCTTCCTGCCTTCCTGAGTTCTGTATTTTCTGGTTACACCTGATTGCTTCACCTGAGCATTCATATGAGCACCCTACTTCACTACCCTACCTGAATGTGTCTCTCTCTCTTCTATATCCTTAACTCTCAATGTGTAGGACAATCTTGTAGGGACCATATATACAAAGATCCTCAAGAAGTACTTGCCCTGAATGTAAGGGCCAAGCCTTCCAGCTAAGCTTGATGTCAGAAACCCAGGGAACAGAGGCCTGGTTTTTTTTTTCTTCAGAAATTCCCTGGATGAAAGTGATCCCCTACCCAAGCACCAACAGACTATTTACAAAGATTCTGGCATCATCTTGCAGCAAGCTCTAGTGATGTAAAAAGGCTCCTGTTTCCTCAACTCTAGCTACCTAGGCAAACCCCTTTCCTGTGCTCCAACCTTATTGGAAATCTTCCAAGGTTCCCAGCGGCAGAAAGCCCCTCAGGCATAGCTCTGGACTCCCATGGGAAAAGATTCAATTCCCCAGACTTCCTGCCTCTGCTGGCTACTGGTAACACGTGGGAAGGCTCTAAAATGTGATGCAATAGGAGCTTATAGAAGCTCACCTTTGTTCAGCCTTACACTGTTTATAAGGGAAAAGCAAAGGGGAGTTTCAGTGCTAAATCTGTGTTGGCCCTGGGACCTCACAGTGTGTGAACCAGAGAGAACTCTAAAAGATTCAGTTGCTTTTGCTCAGGTGAACTTAAATTCTATTGAGAACTATGGAAGGTGGGATGTACCTTAGGAAGCCTGGGAATACCCAGAGGCATTTCTGAAGGCTGGTTACTCATGAGCTGTGAATTCTGTTTCTGAGATGTCCCCTTCACTATGATTCCTTCCAGTCACTTCCATTTGAAAATACAGCTGCATGTGGCCTTGCTTTGTCTACAGGAAAATTAATAAGCCAGTGAAAAGGGCCAAGCCCAGTGACTTTTTAATAGTGGTTCCTTTTTGCACAAGAAGTCAATTACACTGCAATTACACAGAACCAAAACTATAATTACTTGGAAACCAACTCCCAGGTCAGGGCAAGATCTCAAATGCTAGGATGCAGGACTCTTAGGTTCCTAACAAGTACAGTCTGCTGGAGAACAGTGACTAGGCTAGTCTGGGGACACACAAAGAGCTAGTACTCTCTGGGAAGTCACAGGCAGGGCTCTTCACACCATGGAAATGAGTTGGTATTTGAATGCAGAAAGGCACAAGGGGCTAAGGATAGGGTTGGCCATAGAAGATGTTCAGAAAGCAAGAAGACCTGGAGGACATCCCAGAAGATTTGGGGGCAGGGATTAGACCACCAGGAATAGTGTGTCTGCTCTGAGAACAGAAGCAATCAGGTGTTTGGAAGTACTACTGGCCCTCGGACAGTTATTCCAGGACATTAAGACCACAAATTCAAGGCAGGCACAGGTGTTAGGCCCCATCTTTACCCTGGTTTCTCTCAAAGATATCTGCAAGGCATGTATTCATCTTGGAAAAATACTGACCAGAGAGCATGCCCAGAAGACAGGCCCTCGGTTGATGGTTAATCCGGCACGGGCCATTTACCTAAAGACCATTTTGCACGTTTCTAAACATGGCTTGAACAGAAGCCAAATGATAACTCAGAGTGGGGTGGAGTTATACCATGACCTTGGGTGCTACCCTTGTCCCATTCACAGACTGGAGCCCTGAGAAGGTTGGATTCTAGCTCCTATCGTGGCTCCACTTCCTGTTGGGTCCCTAGGGTTAGGTTGATAGACCAAGGACTCCTTCCCATGAGGTAAACAGCCATAGAATTTCTCAGTCATTTCCTTAAACAGCTCTTGACCCTAGTCTTGGTCTTTACTTCACACTTCTACCCCAAAGACGTTTGACTCTTATGCTGGGCCTTCAAGCCTTTGGCTATTCAGAGTTCAACCTCAGCTTTCCACCTTCACATCAGACCCCCTTGCTGCTGCCTCTTGGAGTTGTTTTGGCAAGGGATCTTGGAGGTGTGGGGATCAGCCAAACTCCTAGGTTACAGTTAGGAATTCCTCCCTTCTTACCCCTTCCTTCCTAAAACATCCAATCTAACTTGATACTGTGGGATGGACTAGTCCCCAGTGAAACATCTAATACAGCTTGATAGCTGCCAAGAAGTCCCTGAAGGTTACTCACCTGCACCTTATATTAGGGAGCTGATGCTCTGGGCTCAGGGGAGGGCTCACCCCAGAGTCTTTCTATACAACTCCCATCCTCTCTACCCAGTGCCTCAGCCCAGTAGCTTGGGATACATGGGCCCATGGAGGCAGTGCTGGGCCTGTGCCTTTCAGTTGTGACATGCAAAGGCTCAAGGGAACAATAGTTAGACTACTAATCCATGGAAATAGGTAGAACAACTTGTCACAGAAAACCTATCGAAGCCCGTGAATATGGAAACTTCCAAGCTAGCCGGAAGTTAAAGAGACATAAACTAAATTCCATAAGATATGATTTTCTATTTCTTAAATTAGGCAAGATTGAAATGATAACTAACCAGTACTCCCAGGGGGTTGAGGGAGGTCCTCCCCAAGGCCCCTTCCAGTGTTTCCAAGGGGTTGAGAGAGACCTTCCCAAAGCCCCTTCCTGGAAGTAGCTCTCATCTCTCTTAACCATCAGCCACTTTTTGAGAAATTCTGTGTGCAAAGAATATAAGGAAGACTTCTGAAACAAGGTACTTGATGCAGCAGCATTCATAATAGCTAAGGATCGCAGTGAAGCCCTGGCCAGCAGCAAAGTGGCAAATGGCTCTGGGGCTGAGGTAGTGGGTGTTCTCAGGGAGGTACTGGTCATTCTGGCTCCCCTTCTTGTCTGCACAAGGCTAGGGGTCAGTTGTCGCTATAACTCAGAGACAAAGTCAAGCTGCATCCTGTATTGTTTCTGCCAAGATCCCCAGTAAGAAACACCTGGCTGGCAGTAATCACTTACAGGTCGAATGCTGCCTTGCCAGGCCTGAGAAGTGAGGAGCAGGGCTAAAGTCTCAGGCAGCGCTCCATTGGGGAGGTCTCCTCCTAGTAGCCAAGTTCAGAGGCCCACAATAAATTTTTGATGCTTCTCCCCTTGCTTCTGTTTTGTTCTTTCTGTTTCTCCTCCCCATGTCTGTTTCTTGCTCTTTTCCCCTGTCTCCCTTCTCTCCCCACCACCCATCCTCCTACCACAGAAAGGTTTCGGG
This sequence comes from Rhynchomys soricoides, assembly GCA_019843965.1. Classification (NCBI taxonomy): domain Eukaryota; kingdom Metazoa; phylum Chordata; class Mammalia; order Rodentia; family Muridae; genus Rhynchomys; species Rhynchomys soricoides. Next base: position 1,424,395 of record JADRCH010000154.1, on the reverse strand, counting down.
GAAGACAAAAGCAGGAGACACCAACAAATGTGCAGAGATGACTTTAAGGGGTGAGGCTAATATTGTGGGCTTAACTGCAGGCTCAGAGTCAATACTGAGCTTAGCAGAGGCTGGTGCATCCTGAGTCTTGTGACTTTTGAGTGCTGCTCAGCAACTCTGGCCTCCAAACACAGCTCCCCTGTAAACAAACTGCTCCAGACAAAGGTTAATGACTGCCCATCACGAGCCACCTCCTGATGGCTTTCCTCCATGGCTTTCCTCCAATTAGCTCTTTCCACCAGCCCCATGAAGGAGGGCTCAGGAGAGCTATCAGAGTGGATTCTCCTCTGTGCCTCACGGTCCAGGCACTGAAGTTTTCAGAACATTACTGCTCAGTCTTTGTGATGGGCACTCTGCTCCATTTCCTCCCCTAATTCCTGCCTCTGCTCCCATAAGAAAGACACAAGGTAGATATTGTTGAGAACATCATGGCTCAGCTTCACACTCCTCTCCTGTTCACTCCTCAAAGCAGTCAAGAGTGACTCAAGCCCCAGCCATTTTACCTTGGTAAACACAGGCCTCTGTAAGATACAGGAGCATGCCAAATGCCCTTCTGCACCTGCTGCTCATATCTGGGTAGAGGCTGCAGGATGCTATGTTCTTTAGGGACATTTAACCTTGGGCTGGTGGTGGCCTTGAGACTTGCTTTGGTGGAACAAGGGTAGTGTATGGCACAGGGATCAATGGCCAAACCTTGCTTCCATGACATTCTCCTCTCCCTGAAAGAGTGACCTCTCTGCAACTGTCCCCACCTAATAGGGAAGTAGTTTTTCTTCTTGGAAGAGGCTAAGGATAAGGAGAGTTGAGAAGAAACCCTGAGACACAGCCAAGATCAGGATAGGCATCCTCACCAAAGGTCCTTCTGCTTCCTAGCACCCTGATGGGAACCAGAGTGATCCTATGGTAGGATCTGCCACACAAGTATCTCTGAGGGCTGGGACTGTTCACAGTGTTGACCACTTGGGGACCAGCTCTTGGACCTCTTGTCCATTGGTGGGAATAAGGCCATGTGGCTGATCGCTTTTTCAGCTAGAGTAACCAAGCAATTGTTACAGACCTCAGGGTCCTGACCACAGAGCTGGGTGGACATGGAGTCTGAAAGAGCATCATCTTTTGGACATAGAGGCTTCTTGCTCTGTCAGGATGCTCAGGAACAAGTTCCTGAAGGCTAGGTGAGGCTGCCCTGGAAAAAACACTATAAGGACTGTGGCACAAAGTGTGGGGTTGGGGAAATACATCATGTCTAATAAACCGTCATCCACTCTGGTAACTGTGAGTGCCTGTCACCAGGACTTTCCATTCCCCACTATATCTCATGGACCTGCCCTCCTCACCCTTTGAAGAAGCTAATAGATATGTGATTTCTTTGGTCAGCAGAAGGGCTCATCCCTGCCCTTTCTCCTCAATCATGATGCCAAGGTAGATATGAAGATACAGCTGTCCTAGGGTCAGCCTGCAGGACACTTTCTGTGACTCATCAACACTTGTTGTTCTGCATTATTGGGAGTGTTTGTAACTGCAGCCATGACCAAGCTGGTGTTGAGTAAAATGGCATCATTGTGATTTGAACAGCAGGTATCTACAGTACTGATGGAAAGGATCCATGCTCATCAGCTTTCCGTTGTTGTGACAAACACCAGAGATAAGCAGCTTATAAGAGGAAAGATTTCAGAGGTTTCAGCTCATGGTTGCTGGGCTCTGTTACTTTAGGCCTGTGGTGAGGCAGTATATCATAGTTGAGCACCAATTACTCACCTCATAGTAGCTGAGAAAGTGTGTGTTGGGGACATAGAGTGAGAATTTTGGTTTCTCTAAAAACCCAGTTATGTTTTGTGAATATGTTTTTGTTTTAATCCCAGGTGTGGGAGAAGTGGCTGCTTCAAGAGGTTCATTATGATTTGCCTCATGCTCTAGCAGAGGTGTGGTTTTGCCAGCTGCAGATAGTTTCTGTGAGCGTGTGACATTTGGAATTCTGGGTACCTTTCGAGAGGGTATAAATGCAAGGGCCCTGAGAGGGGCCAGGGACACACTCTGAGGAGGCTGCTGGTTCCTACTGTTGTGCTTTGTCAAGAGGTTGTGAGCAAAGAGATGAGAAGAAGAAATTGGATATCTGACAATGAAGATTGAACTTACCCAAGGAACTCGACCCCCCCAATCAGCAGGAAGTAGTCTAAGCTCTACTCCCCATTTCCCTCTAACCTTCTTTCTCTCCTACCTAGTAATAGGATGTTGGAAGGGATTAGGGTGGAATAAGGGTTGGAAGGGTGGTAGACATAAGAACACAATAACAAAGAAGCCCCCAAAAGGCTAACCTACAGAGATAGGATTCCATATCAGGTGGTATTGGACTTTTATCTTCCCGAAACTTAAGTCCAAATAAACCATTCTTTCTATAAGTTGTCTTGATTGTGGTGTTTTTATTGCAGCAGTAGAAAAGCATGCACACGCTCCCCCACTACCCCTGCCCCCATATTCCTCTTACTGAAATGGATCAGTGGTGGTCAAAAGACAACTTAAAGGAGTTATCGCCTTCTATCATGTGGGTTCTGGGGATTGAACTTGGTTGTCAGCCTTGGCTGCAGATGCCTTTACCTGATGATCTCTCCTGTTGGCCTTTAAATATACTTTTTAAACTGAAGGAATTAGTTGGAGGTTGGAGCAGGGGACAAACGCGCGCACGCACACACACACAGAGAGAGAGAGAGAGAGAGAGAGAGAGAGAGAGAGCCAGACCAAGGAACAGCATGTCTTTACTCAAGTGGTGGAGGGAAACCCAGGTTTTTTGCAGCAGTATAGACACAGATATTACTGTAGAGACATTTGACTTTAAGGAGTGACCTAGAAGACCCTCACAGCAACCAGAATTGTGAATAGGGTGGATGGTGGAGTCAGTGATGTAAAAATTGATGTGTTATGAGCTGATCCCATCCAGGGTATGAAAGCTACAGCCCTGGACCAGTTAGGGTCATCCTAGGAATGGAGGAGTGACAGAACTCTGAAGGAACTGTGCAATCACATTAAGAGAATGGGGGGACAGTCTACTTGTCTCCAAAATGTAGAAAAGAATCTCATGGATGAGAACAGGAGTCTTGAGGAGCTGGAGTGATGGTTGAGAGTTGGTAACTGGTGGGGAAAATGCTCCAGATTGCCTGAAGAGATGAACATGGTCATGGGACCTAGACATCACAGTTCTTGATGAAGCTATAAGGGTGGAGAGAGTATGAGCTAAAGTGAAGGACTGACCACCTACATAGGGAACAGCCTCTCATCAAGGCAGCCTGCAGAATGCAAGGAAGAGCCCAGTGTAGCTCAGCACCTTGAAGATCTTTTCCTAAAGAGTGGGTGGTTGGCTTCATACTAAAAGCTTTTATCCATCAGAAGTGGAAAGGCAACATCTGAGTATGTTGAAACATTTGTAAGGCACCAACTTCCAAAAAATAATAAGCCCCAAGAATGCATGGGAAGGGTCACCATCCCTTAGGAAGTGGACTGGGAAGTGTTTTAGGTGATGGAGGCTAACACGGCCCAAAGTCAACCACTCAATGTCATAGGCCACTGTGGAACAGCAATAGAACTCATGATTAATATGGGCTTCTGTGCAGGAAAATGTAAGGGCAGGACCCTATGCAGGAGAGGCATGGAACATGAGAGGACCCATGTAGCCCTGTAGTGTCTGAGGATTGGTCCCTTGTTCTTAGAAATGTTTTGGCAGCAGTTTTTGATAGAGTCTCAATGTGTAGCCCAGGCTGGACTTAAACTCTCAATCCTCCTGCTCTGCCTCCCAAGTGCTGGGACTATAGGCATGTACCTCTATGCTGTATTTTTTTTCCAGAAAATTTTAATAGGTTTATTTATAATTGTTATAAAATTGAACAGTTGAAATGTCTTCACTGAAGCATTTTGCTTGCATTAATGCTTTACATCTTGCATTTATATTAAAAATTCACACACAAATGAATGTGGAGAAACTGCCAATACCTGGTTCTGTCCCTATGTTTCCACTCGCAGTCATATACTTAGGTACCTTTGACCCCATGGAAAAAATATCTAACATTCAGAACTACTGATAACAGGAAGAAGAGGAAAAAAATTTTTTTTAGAGAATGAAATGTTTCCCCTCAAAGTGAACTCTTAAGCATGTTCTCCGAGTATGCGGCATGCTAGCTGGATATCTTTTGGCATAATTGTTACACGTTTGGCATGGATAGCACACAGGTTGGTATCTTCAAAAGGCCAACCAGATAGGCCTCACTTGCCTCCTGCAAAGCACCAACAGCTACACTCTGGAAGCACAGATCTGTTTTGAAGTCATGAGCAATTTCTCGAACCAGATGCTGAAAGGGGAGCTTGTGAATCAGAAGTTCAGTGGACTTCTGATAGCGTCTGATTTCACGGAGTGCCACAGTAGCAGGCCTGTGATGATGAGGTTTCTTCACCCCTCCAGTAGAGGGCGCAATCTTGCGAGCGGCTTTTGTAGCCATTTGTTTCCTGGGTGCTTTACCACCGGTGGATTTATGGTCAGTCTGCTATGTATGAACCATGGTATGGGCACCTCCTTACTTACTCCCCTTCTCCCTCGCCAGGGGCGGTGCTGCCGTTAGGGAGTGGCAGCGGCACTACTAAGGCTGCAAACCCAATTCCTCTATGCTGTATTTAACTCCCCCCCCCCCCCCCCCCCAGTGTTAGAAATCTAAACCAGGCTTTGTACACCTTCCTGAGCTACCCCAGCTCTGGCAGCATCTTACAAGTTGTTTGAGACTTGGGAAGCAGTGACACTCCCATGGATATGTGGCTGGAAAACACACACACACACACACACACACACACACACACACACCAGGCATGTATGTGCTAAGAGGCAGTGGTGGCTTTGGCATGATCAAGATGAAGATAACTGCCCCTGGCTACAGAGCAATAGAATGGTGGACAGCCATGGCACATCCTCCAGGAACACTGCAGCCAGGACCGGCATAGATAGTACTCACTCTACACTCATTTGACCACAACATAGTGCTAAGAGTTGAAAGCACAGACTTTATGGAGCCTTCAAGATGCCCAGGAGCCTAAACAAACAAAGCTACAATCTCAGGAGGGGTCAAATGCTTGGGAGAGAGCAGGAGCTTTGGAATTATGGAATGTTCTGGGTCTTGACCAGAGTGGTAGTTACATGAATCTATCACTACCACAAAGAGTCATCCACTTGAAAAAATATATGTTTGAGCTAACCAGATTTCTGTCACTGTAACAAACACCACAGATGATCCACCTCCAAGGAGGAAAGCCTTGCTTAGCCTCGTAATTGTGGAGACTTTAGTCCATGGCTAGCCTGTTGCTCTTGAGCCAAGACAGCATATCATGACAGTCTCATACAGTAGAGCAAAACCCCCTATATCATGGCCAAGAATGAAAAGAAAGAGACCAGGCTCCCACATTCCCAGTGACCTAAGATCTCCCCAAGTTCCAGTTCCATCACTTTCAACACTACCATCCCAAGGACCAACCTGAAGCATGTGGCCTGTGGGAAATGCACTACACACACACCATAGCAGGCATTTCAACACAGTACCACAGAGAAAAGGCTGAAGTCAGATGAGCTGCACTCATCAAGTTTTGGTAAAGAATTATGGGTACCCAGTACACTAAGAACTATCTGTGTTCCAACTCAAAAATGGTACTTGGAAGAAAAACTAAGTAAAAGTTCAAATTTAAAACAATCTAAGAGGGCTGGAGAGCTGGCTCAGCAGGTAAGAGCATTGGCTGCTCTTCCAGAAATCCTGAGTTCAATTCCCAGCAACCATATTGTGGCTCCCAATCATCTGTAATGGGATCCGATGCTCTCTTCTGGTGTGTCTGAAGACAGCAACATATACTCACATAAAATAAATAAATGAATTTTTAAAAAGCTAGAAAAAAACTATCTAAGATAAAAATAGTCAATGAGTCTATTTGAAAAATTAATGGAAGGAAAATTCTCAAGCTACAATGTTAAGTGAAAACAAGGTATTGGGACTTCTGAGGGAAGCAAGGACGGATGGAGAGATGGACGGATGGAAGGATAAAGTGTTCTGCACACTCAACTGTGAACTAAGGGGCAAAGCGGAATCACTGTGCCTTCTCCAGCATGGAACTGGATACACCTGTCCTCCTAATAGAGTGGGCGTTGTGTTTATAGTAAAAAGTGTTTCTGAAAAAAAGAGCTAGTTGTCTGCTCCCAGCTGCTGGCATAGGGCCACCAGTGGGGTGGGGGGCTGTGTGTGGGTACAGACCTACCAGTGTGTGGAGTCCATTCTGTAAGACCCTGTCCTGTTTGTCCCCATCACCTCTTCAGCTCAGGTGCCTTTTCTGACCATTGAGATTTGAGGACTGGAGCAACAATATTTCCTGCAAGTTTTAATCTTTTTTTTTTTTTTTTCACATGCTGTTTTAGTAAAAGCAAAAGGCTCACACAGCCACTCCACCCTCACACTTGCTGTCCTGAACTGTCCTAGATTCTGAAGGGGAACTTGCCTGTCTGGAAGGCCCTGTGTGGCCAGTCTCCTGAGGTCCTACTGAGCTGCTCCCGTGTACGTGCTGAGAAAGGAGAGGTTAAAACCTGGATAGATTATCTAGGGCTGGATATGTGGTTCTCTGGCCACATGAATTCTTCCACTGCAAAGAGATCCACAGATCTCCTGGATTTGCCAGCTTTAGGCACCAGCTTAAGACTCTGCAATTTGGGGGAAGACCCAAATGTCCATTTCTGAGTCCCCCATGAAGCAAACCTGATTGCATAGAGGTTGGTGTCTGCCCTTGCCTTGATCATACTCTGTGGGGATACCTACAGAACATTGACAAAGGCAAACCTCTCCTCCCCAAAAGACACCGATGACATATAAAGTGCTCGGAGGATCAGGTCAATACTTCCCTCCTCTGGTTAATGCCCATTCATCTTCATAGTGTGATCATCCCTAGCTACTCACTGGCCTCAAAAATTGTTAAAAAGGAGGAGATGCCGGGAGCCAAACCCATGAAAATCACCTGATGTGCTATGAAGCCTAGCCACTCTTTATCTTAGATGGGATTATGGAAAACAAGTAAATCTTTTGCCCCCATCCAACTTATCTTTATTAAAAAACAACAAACAAACCAAAAAAGGGTGAACTGTGCCCTTCCCCCAGTCTTGAGTAGGACAAACAACCTGGCTGGAGTCAGTCTGGCCTCTGCATTTGCAACTTCCTACAGGAACCCTGAGAAGTGACTGCCTGCTGAGCTTGCTGAAACAAAGGATTGGGTCTTTGGACTTTCCCTTTATAAGGAGTACAGAACAATAAAGTTCAAGCCTTTATCAGAAAAAAAAAAGACTCTGCAATTTGCCTAGAATATGTAAACTATATAGCCTAGGGAGGAAATAGCACTGTGCAAAAAGAGAGACTTAGATGGGTCTTCAAGTGGGGTGAAGACTGAGAACAGGCTAGAGAGCTGACTAAGAGCCAGTCAGACTGCACGCTGCTGACCATCTGGAGGCTGGTGGTCTCTGCTGATAGTGACATTGGAGCATTCTGAGCAGGAAGCAGGATTTATTTATTTATTTATTTTGTTTTTTTCGAGACAGGGTTTCTCTGTATAGCCCTGGCTGTCCTGGAACTCACTCTGTAGGCCAGGCAGGCCTCGAACTTAGGAATCCACCTGTCTCTGCCTCCCAAGTGCTGGGATCAAAGGCGTGTGCTACCACTGTCCGGCTGAGGAGGAGGGATCTTGTAACGACATCTGAGGAGCTGAGGTCATGGAAGGTCTTTTCTGCTTGAGCAAAAAATCAGGGATACCATGAGACCCTTAATGGTGGCATCACAGAGGGCGGCACTTGCCTGAGCCTCACTCCATGCCCAGCCATAAGGCAATATCCACAGACGGAAAAAGACTTGGCCCTGGCCCCAGACAGCTGCTTCTGCCCTCATTCTGCCCACTCAGGTTCTAAGGCAGGAGAGACACCTGGCATCACACCTTCAGTGGATAAGGTACATGCAGGGTTGAGGAGGTGCTCAGAAAACATGAGTGGTAATGATAGGACCCCACAGGGCTCATAGTAAAATCCCCATCTGGACCCCAGTCCGGAATCACAACCCCACCCGTCCACTCAGCCTGGGCACCAGCTTTGCAGTGAGAGTCATTTCCGCCATTTTCTCAGGAAATGACCGCATTAGACAGCTTGTGTACAATTCACCCACAGGATGTAAGGCCTCTGCACTGATTGTGTAGGCTGTTGCCCAGGTGACATGGGCCCATAACCCAGTTTCTCTATCTCATTTCTTTTGTGGAAGGGTCTAGAGGATTCGAGGGGAGGAAAAAGTGTGGTCTTTTTAGAGAGGCTTGCATGGATAGAGTCCTCCCTACCATCCTCGTAAGCCTCACACTGTGTTTCTAGAGCAGGTCTGGGTCCTCACTTTAGCATCCTTGCTGGTCTTCTGAGCCAGGCTTCATCTCCTTTCCTGTCTACACTCTCCTTTCTTCCCTGTTCCCAGGTCCCACCACCTGGCCGAGTTCCTCCCTCTCTGTCTCTGTATTGCTGTGTTTCTATCTTTGTCTCCCTATGTCTGTGTGCTTCTCTGTATCTCAGTCTCTTTGTCTTTATTTATGTCTCTTTTTCTATCTCTATCTCTGCCTCTATTTTTGTCTCTGTTTTTCTCTGCCTGTGTTTGAGCTTCTCTTCATCTCTGTATCTCTGTTTTTGGTGCCTTTATCTATTTCTCTGTGTATCTCTCCTCTCTTGGTCTCTGTCCCTCTCTGTCTCTGTAGGTCTTTTTGGGGGACACATCTCTGTATCGGTATCTGTTTCTTGTCTCTGTTCTCTCTCTCTCTCTCTCTCTCTCTCTCTCACACACACACACACACACACACACACACACACATCTCTGTATCTTTCTCTTCTTTCATATCTCTATCCTGCTATCTCTCTGAATCTTTCCCTGTCTCTAGCTTTGCGTCTCCTTCTCTCTGCCTCTGTCTATCCCGGTCTTTCTTCACCTTCTCCTTCACATTCCGTAGGCAGGATGTTTCGAATGTAAACTTCTTCTTGCCCCTGGCCTCCACCCTATTAGTTTCCCAATGTGTTTGGTCAAAGGTCAGATCCCTGCACTTGCTCTACTCTGAGCGTGCCCCCCTTCATCTCTGCTATTCAGGGATATCAGGAGGAACTAATGTAGGATTAATAGATAAAGCTGGGCTTTAGGGGCATTACCATCTAGAGGTGTTTTGATCATCGATGAAGTAAACAAGCAGAGACAGACTAAAAAATCTTATCATCATTTAAAAAAGAGAGGACAATGAATAGGAAAAGGAAGAAGACAACAGAACATTAAAAGTCCTGTGGATTCTAGAAACGTCCTGTGTACCAAGGATGTACGATGTGGGGGAGGCTGGGTCAGTAGAGTCCAGGAAGAGGCCCCCTGGAGAGCTGACCCTTGAGGCTGGACCAAGGTAGGTGGGAGGGGAATTTAAGAAGGGGCATAGGGTAACATCCTTGCCCTCAGGAAGCTCAAGATTGTTCCCAGGGGTGGGGAGTCATAAGGTAGGCAGGAGATGCAGAGAGGAAGGGCTCAGAACAGAGGGCATGCCCCACCTAAGTCCTACCCTGCAATGTTTGCATGAAATGAACACTTATCTCTATTTCTGGTCTTAGTTTAGACATAACCCTTGGGTGCCTTTTCTTGGCCGTCTAGCTTTAAACGCCAAGTAAGTCTCTTTACCCTCAGCCTTTCCTGGCAACTGGTGGTTATCCCTGACATCATGCTGGCTTCTCTGTATCTCCCATCTGGCCACTTTGCCAGGGTCAGGACTTCATTATTGTAGCTGCCTGGCATTGGCACAAGCAGTCTCCTTATCCCTTAAGAGCTCGCTGGAAGAACAAATACTATAGAGTGCTAGAAGCTGGGGATCGCTAGAAGTCCTCTGAGGGACACTTAGAACATAGAGCTGTGCCTGGAGGATCCCAAGCCATACTGTGGCACTTCGTGTGAGCAGCAACTAGGGAACAGGGCTTCAGCCACCTTCAGGAAAAATGATGGGGTGGGAAGCCCTCCTTCTCAGTTTCCTACAAGTGAGACAGATTTCTGGGAGCTCCAATAGTCTGGGGGAGAACAAGTATCCTGCTGGTCTGCATAGGACACCGACAGACACCAGCTATTTGATCTGTTTGCTGGAGGGACCTCCTCTTTCCTGGGGAGTGGTCTGACACTATTTCCCCCTCCACATCTAACTCTGGCCTATGTCTGGGTTTGTACAGGGGGAGGGGTGTCCAGGCCTTCAGCAGGACCTCCTGTCAGTGAATAGAGGGGGTGGCTTAGCTGGTTAGGTTGGGTGCCTCTGCAGATAAGGCATTAACAGTGCTGCAGGACTCGCCCTGAGGATCTGCTGACGCCTCCTTTCGGCCCAGATGCTTAGGGTGAGGTGCCAAAGGTTCTCTATAAAGAGCTGGAGCTCCTGTGGACACCACCACTTACCCTTTGGCTGCTGAACTGCCTGAGTGTGCCAGGTCCAGCCCAGTGACCACCATGGTGAGGCTTGTGCTGCCCAACCCTGGTCTAGAGGACCGGATTCCATCTCTGGATGAATTAGAGGTCATTGAAAAGGAAGAGGCCAGCTCCAGGCCCAAATGGGACAACAAGACCCAGTACATGCTCACTTGTGTGGGTTTTTGTGTGGGGCTGGGCAACGTGTGGCGTTTCCCTTACCTGTGCCAGAGCCATGGAGGAGGTAGGACCTGGGACCCTGGTCAGTGGGTGAGGGTGAGGTATGGGTAGAAGCTAAAGCAGGAGCCCAAGAGGAAACAACACAGACCAAGGACATGGGATGGACATCCCTCAGGATTCAGCATCGAAGAGTGTCACAGATGGGGAAGGAAGGGGTAGGGTAATAGTCTCAAGTTGTTGGTAAAGGAGATATATTCTACTCTTGCCCATGTGAATGAGGTGGTTTATGTGGGGCTGCAGAAAAATCTCCCCCTGGAGATGCGGATGGTACAGGTTGTTCCCTGACATCCCTCCCTGAGAGCAGAACACCCACCTTGGCCACTTTGAAGGTGGGTACTGCATGATCCTGTTGGAAGAAGGAAAGGGTGATCCTCAGAGGACAGGGCATGGACGGAGCCTCTCTTGTTGGACTCCCGTCTGTCTCTGGACCAGCATGCGCAGAGAGGAGCTGTCACACTCAGTGACTCACGAGCCTCAGCTTGTGTGGCAGCCTTTAAGAGAACCTTGGTTTTCCCAGTGAGGCCCCGTGTCTCTCCAGCTGCACCCCTTCTTCAGAGAGCCCCAGGCTCTGACCCTTGTTCCACTAAAGTTCCACAGCACACATCCAGGTGGCTCAGGAGGACATAGTTGGGGCACAGAGGTTATAGGCATAGCTGCCCCACAGGCTCCTATATTACAGAGACAACTTCTTCCAGTTGGTACTCCAGTTTTTTTTTAATCCCCAGCTCTGCAAGAGCTGCTGTACCAGGAAATACACATAAGCCCTCATGCATGTACATGTACATTCACACAAACACATACTTGCAAACACCATCACAAACAGCCTTGGGTCTGTGTGTGTGTGTGTGTGTGGGGGGGTTGGGGTTACTTCTGCCTTTGCCTCCTCATCTTGAGCCCAGGCTCTGCTTTCTTATTGTGATGCTGTCAGTGGAGGTCTGGGCAGGCCTGGCTGCTGTAGGAACTGGCTCTGCTGGGCCTGGGGTGTGCCACAGGTGCAGTTGTATGGGTTCCAGACATTCTTTTCTTAATCGGGATTCTCTGACTCAGGAGCTTTCTTTACTTCCAGTTTGTGCAGTCACATACTGGCATTGTGATGGGAAGTTGTCATAGCTAAGCTGAAATGACCACTGTGTTGCTGTATAGATGTGTAGGTTGGTTGTTTATGATGCTGCCATTACATTTCACCTAGACCAGGCTCTACAGCAAGTGAGAGAGCTGACAGTCCCAGGTGACCTCACCTAGATCCCAGGTGATTACAACAAAACTGGCCCAAGGATTTCCAAACTCCTGTTCTTGGATCCCCTCTACTTTCTGAGGACCACATTTGGATGTAGGCACTCTCACAGCTAACAAACTCTGGCCTTCTTCCCACTTCCACCCAGGCAGGGCACCCTTAGGGTCTGATGTGGAGGATCTCTGTAGGGATATGGAGGTATCAAATGGTTGGAGGGTAAGAGGCAAGGAACAGAAATGTCAGGTTACTCCTGTGCCTAGGAGAGAAGGGCTGGGCCTGAACTGGTCCCACAAGCAACTGTTCAGTTCTTTCCACAAAAGAACTGTGTCTACGGTTCAGGCTTCAGTGGGAATCTGATGGAGATTCCCAGCACCTGAGATCACTACTTCCCCCTGGGGTGCTGGGCCCACAATGAGCCACTTTGAGCCAACAATGCACTGGGGACTGTGGGGTGTGGCACTGTCCCTGTAGGTGTGTGATGCAGTGGTCTGCTGTGGATCAGGCAGTACTGCAGACTTCTGTGCCAACTCTGGGAAGACAGGAGGACAAGGGCAGTGAGGGATCTGGCCATAGCCTTGGTCCCTTGGGCACACTGTTCTGAGCCTTGACTTTATGAGAAGGTCTGGATTTAGGTTTTAGAGGGACAGCCTAGGTAAAATGGAGAAAACACCTCTTGAAGGAGCCGTGGGTCTTTGGGTCACTCTGGCCTGCATTAACCCCCCCCCCCCACACACACACATAGGCCAGAAGGAAGTGAAGTGTGTGTTTGGGTCAGGTGAAGTCAGGAGAGCAGAACCCATAGATGGTCCTCCTGACCCAAGGGTTGAGCTTCTTGCTTTAATGACTTCTTACAAACAGTTCTATTACAAGGTAGATTTGTTTTGGCCAGAGACTCTGGACCCTGGCAGAGAAAGCCTGCAGGTGAGGCTGCTGCCCTCATCTAGCCTTCAGAAGGACCTGACTGAGAGGACTGAGGGCACCCCACAGGCTCTTGGAAGAGGGAGCAAGAGACTATGGCAGGTATTGATAGATGAAGACAATGGAGCTGAGTGTGTCCCTGGGGATCCAAGACTCTTAGATATTCTGCCTCCTGATAGCTCCTGGGTTTGTCAGCTACACAAACTCCCAGTGCAGCATGGACCAGTGAAGGTGAGCAGACATGAGAAGCAGGCAGCCCTGGTTCCTCTGTAGCTTTACTCTTGGGAACTCAGACCACCCACCAAAAATTATATAAGCCAGTCACCAACTCCCACGGTGAACCTGGGTGAGATGCACTTGCTCCAAGCACTTTCCTTGAGGACTGTGTACTCAATGGTAGTGTAGACACAGAGCAGTCTAGGATCAGTCTCTTAGGCCATCCTGGTTTGGGTGTTCTCACCTGTGCAATGGAAAGAATGTGATGGGAGATATTGAGGGTGGCTCCAAAAGCAGTGATCTTCAGCTGGCCCCCAATTCTACTTTCTCACACATGGAAGTTATCATATCTATCTAGGATACTTAAGAGCCTGCACAGGTACAACATACTCACAATAGGCATCTGCCCTGGACATGGTTGTCCATATATGTTTTGGCCCTGGCTACAAGCCTGAGGACACTGGGGAAACCACCTTTCTTCTGTGTCCAGGCAACAACAGCGCTTGCGGATAAAGTGGGTGCCATGGGTGTACATCCTCTATGCAGTCCCACAGTGAGTCCACCACCCCTGTCTAGACCTGGTTACCTTGTGTACAACGATATGCAAGTGTGTTCAGCACACACCCTTGCTAGAAAGAGCGAATAGGATAGACCTCTCTCCACCTGAAGCACTTGCCTTCTGTCTCTTGGCTCCTCTGTTGTTTTCTCTTCTTTTCTTCTCTTACTCCTACTTTCCCACCATGATTCAAAGACAGAACCAGTCTTATTCAAGCTGCACATTCCATTTCCCTTCAGCCGCACTTTGCCATGATCTCCACTGGTGCTTCTCTCTGTGTAAACAGCAAATGCAGAGGACTCCGGGCAGCATGAGAAGCCTTATCTCTGGGAACCTTTGGACATTAGTCCTTGGTACTCCATCCTGGAGCCCCAGTGTCACCAAGGCCAATACCTGTACCCTGTTCTCCTGCCCCCACACCCTGTGGAAAGGTGGGACAGCAGCTCAGAGATGAAGACCTTATCCAGGTCTGGCACTCTGTCAGCTTCCACAGAAGCCCAGGTCTTGTACCAAGTTTGTTGCTCTGGGGTGGGAATGCCAAATGGGCACCACTGCAGAAACCTCAAGATTGTCAGCAGCTGACACACCTCCACATGATTGGCTCCCCTGTATGGGGCACAGGGAAAACAAGTACTGGCCTACCATCCTTGGTTCACTAACTTGGTCCACCCCAGGGACCCAAGGACCTCTAGAGAAATGAGAACATCTCTCTCTACCTTCCTCCATTCCTTTGTCTCTTCTTGTGTCTGCTTCTCCTGTCTGGCTTTCTGTTTCTCTTTGTCTCTCATCTCTGTCTCTGATTCTCCGTGTCTCTCCGTCTCTCATCTCTCTCTCCTTCCCTTGTTTCATTCTGTCTTTTCTTGCCTCTCTGTCTGCTCCAGTCTCTTTGTTTCTATACCTTCTCAACTACCTCCCCTACTTGTCCTTCTCTACCTTAGGTCAGTGAGTCTTAAGTGTTGAAGAGAGTCAAAACCTTGGCTGGGCCTGTGTGTTCCCAGTTCCAGGCTGCTCTCAAATCTAGGTTCTTAGACCTTGGCTTCAACTTGAGCTTTGTCCTCATTGAGCCTTACTGACACCTTCAACAGAAGCAATAGAAACAGTGGCAGCTCTCAGCTGCACTTCTCTGAGTAACTTTTTCTAAAAAGACAGAATGTGATGCTATTGGGAGTAAACACCCACGAAAATCCTCTTAAGCATTGTGATCACTTCAAAGCTCACACCAGCTCTCTCTGTCAGCAGCAGCCTGGTGCTGGCTTTCTTGCAAGACACATGTGGGAATAAAACCTAGCTTTCATGGAGGGCAGCACAGGTTTATGCTTATTTTAGAACAGTTCTCAAATACTTAATCTTTTAGTCTTCCCATTGTCATGGAGGTATCTTCTGGGATAGGTCATCTTCTGTCTAGTTATACCCCAGCACTGGTCTACAACTGTTTCCAAAGGCCCACAAGGTAGCATACTTCAAAGGTTAATTTTTAATGCTCAAAATCTGAGGCCAAATGTGATGGCTAAAGTGTCCCCTCAGAAGAGAGAGAATTGAGATGGGTAAGATTGACACTGTAGGTATAGAGAGGGCTTCATGTGTTTTCTTCTCTCAGCTTCCATGTGTGAGAAAACATGCATTGTAAAATGTACCTCTTGGCTACTCTTAAATGTCTTGTTCAACAGCCGTAAGTGTATTCATAAGGTTGTACGTATGACCACAGTCCGCATCTCAAACAGTCATTCTCTCCTACTGAAACTGTCCCGGTTATCACCACCCCACATTGCTTCCTGCCCCTGAAACCTCCATTCTTTGGTTTCCATGAATATGTTGTATCCCGGGACCCGTCCGGTAGACCATTTGAACTTTTGGTGACTGGTTTTTGCCTAACTTAACCAAATCCTCCATTTTCCTCCCTCTTTTGAAATCCTACTGTATAGGGTAGGTAGTGGTGTGTTTGTCCACTCAGCTACTGAACATAGGTGTCAAACACCTCATCGAGTCTCTGCTTTCAACTCTCTTGGGGACCTACAAATGGAATTGCAGGATAGCATGGTTGTTCTATGTTTGTTTACTCTGCCCCCCACCCTCCACTATGTTTGCTCCTACTCCACAAATGACCCCGTGCTATTCTGTTTTCTCACCAGTAGTAGTCTCCACCTCTCCTGATACTTTTTCCCCTTGCTTTTGTAGCTATCCCCTTGGTATGAGGTGGTGACTCACAATTTGGGCATGAATTTTCTGCATGCTCACTGATGTGAACATCTTCTTATGTGTTAATAGACTCCGTGCGTCTTCTCTGGGTCAACATCTTTTGGGGGGTCTGTGATCACCTTTAAGTTGGATTTTGTTGTGGTTTTGTTCTCTAACTATTCTGAGAATTTTAATACCTCACCAGACTTGTTATTTGCAAATCTTTTCTCCTATTCCACAGGTTCTTTGTTGGTAGTGGTATGGTATTCCCCCCTCTCTCTTTTCTTTTTGTTTGAGGTAGGTTTCTCAATATAGACCTGGCTGTCCTGGAACTTGTTATGTAGACCAGGCTAACCCAGAACTTACAGAGACCCTCCTATTAAGATTAAAGACACGTGCCACCATGCTCAGCTTTTTTCTTTTTAAGATTTACTTAGTTATTATATGTGTATGAACATTTTTCCTTCAAATATGTATATGTATCATGTGCATGCCTAGTTCCAATGGAGGTCAGAAAAAAAAGGGTTACATCTCCTATAACTGGAGTTATGGATGGTTGTGAACCACCATGTGGGCGGTAGAAACTGAAGGAACTTGTAAGAGCAACAAGTGCTCATCATACTTTGAGCCATCTCTCTAGTTCCAATATTGTTATTCGGTATACGTTATTTAAACCTTTTCATTAATGCAGCTCTTATAGAAATGCATTAATATACAGGACACCATTGAAGACTGCTTTCTTAAATCACAGAAGGGACGCACTTCCTAGTACAAAGGGGTCTGCACAGATGAGGGCAATATGGCCAGTTATTTGACACCATTATTGTACTTATTACACTTTGAAGTAAAGAACATGTACCAGCAAATGGAGCTGCTCTAAGCCAACGGGTGCTTGCTTCCTCTTCAAGATGCCCAGCATCACTAGTAAAGAGGTACCTTTTCATGCTGGTGTCTGACAGAAGATTTAGCACTAGTTAACTGTGTGGTGACACACTGTTCTCATCACAGTTATTCTCAGAAGTTGTGTCTCTGTCTTTCAGTCTACAAGACTCTGGTCAGGGTGAGGCTTGGAGCCAGTCAGTAGGCCCCTCTGGGTTTCTGTTACTGTCAGTGAGCGTGGTGGCACTGTCACATGCTTTGTTAATGGCAGTATTCTTCAAGCCAGCAGAGTGTTTATATGTGATGATGGAGACCATCTACCTGCTGAGGGATACTTCTACGCTGTGAAGTTTGCTATGGCCCCACTCACATGGCTTACAACTGCATTTCAGCCCTGTTCAAGTGTTGGTGGCATCTAATCATTAGAACAAAGGTTTTAAAGTGCCTGTCCCCAGGAGGTGTCCTGAATTGTAATGACATGTCTTGCTTCTTCCCATTCAGGGGCCTTCATGATCCCATTCCTCATCCTTCTGGTGCTGGAGGGCATTCCTTTGCTGCACCTGGAGTTTGCCATCGGACAGAGGCTACGCAAAGGCAGTGTGGGCGTGTGGAGCTCCATCCACCCTGCTCTGAAGGGTGTAGGTGTGTGTCAACGCTCCCAGCTGGCCTAGGGTTTACAGGGCTTGTCTAGTTCCTCCTTAGCTTTCCCAATCAATTCCAGGTTCATGTTCTTCCAGATGCCCTCTGCAACCTTTCATTAGAATCCATGGGAGTATGGATTACAGCATCTAGGCCAGGCTTATGGTCAACAGGGAACAGACAGGCCAGCAGAGGTCACCTACAGCCCAGGGCACAAGGAAGATCTAGATGCTGGGGGAGAACAGCTGACCCCACCTTCCTAGAGCAAAAGCCTTCAGGGATAAAAGGGGGAGCTGGCTGCCTGCTCTGACCACTCCTACACACTCAGCAAGGATGCCCAGTGCTGCCACCAGCCTAGGTGTGGTCACTCATTTACAAACTCTGGCTTGGAGATGGTCCAAACTCCAGCCTCACTAAGACATGGCTCACTGAGAGCTCAGAATGCAAGTAAATGGTGTGGGCTCTCCAGTCATGGAAGAGAAGGTCAGGGGTTCAGGTATGTTTATCCCAGAAGCCCAATGCTGGAGAGCCCAAAGCCTACATGGCCTCTCCCTGACCTCAAACCCTCCCTGCCCTTTCCCCCCTCCTCCCCCAGACTCTCTGGCTCTCAAATTTCCCTCCCTTCTTTTTCTTTTCACACACATTTTGTTTTTAGTTTCACAATCAAAAAAGCACATTCATGAAATTCCTTACAGGTCAACCAGTTTGTTCTCCCCAGATAGTGAGCCATTGCCCATTAAGATCTCTGTTTGCTTCTTTCACTTCTTCTTCACAGAGATTTCCCTGAATCTATCCACTTGTCTTTGGCTTGGGACTTGCCAAGTAGGACTCCTTGAGGCTGAGCCACCCCCACTGACATTGTCAAAAGCCTCTTTGCAAGGGCTCTGTGACCACTTGCCTGCATAAATCTTTTGGGGCCATAGGTGGAGCAGGTGAGGGTGTAGAGGGCTGGGACCTTGAACTCACTCTGGGAGAATCAGGTGATCATACAATGGTATCCCACTTCTAGGTACGGGCTGTATCTGCTCTTCACGTTGGAGAGCTGTACCCTCCCAGCATCCTACTGTCTCCCTGGGGTGGGACAGCATAGATGGATACCCATGCACTCACCTGCTAGAGATACCTGTACGCTTTGCACAGTGCCATCCCTCCCCACAGGCATCGCATCCATGTTCGTGTCCTTCGTGGTGGGCCTGTACTACAACACCATCATCGCCTGGGTCATGTGGTATTTCTTCAACTCCTTTCAGGAACCTCTGCCATGGAGTGAATGTCCACTCAACCAGAATCAGACAGGTGAGCCATTGTCCCTACACAGTGGAATGCAGATGCCACCCCCACCTCAGTCCATCTGACATCATATAGCTTGAAGGAGAGTGGAAGAAATGGTTTCTGGCAACTTCTTAGACAGATGGTCATACCTTATGACCAAATGCCTTCTCATTTTCTAAGAATTAGATTCTTAGAGACCAGCGTTAGCAAAAAACTAGAGCAATTTTAAAAGTAATATAATATTTAAAAATTCATGTTGTATGGGCCAGGGAGGTAGCATAGTCAGTTTAAAGTGTTTATGATAAAAGCGTGAGAAGCTAAGTTCAACTCCCAGTGCCCACATAAAAAGCCAAGCATGTGCCGCCTAGAATACCAGTGAGCCAGGAAAACAGAGACAGGAGAATTCTAAGGCCTTGCTGGCCATCCAGCCTAGCCTAATTCGTGAGCCTAGGTCCCAGTGAGAAACCCTGTTTCAAAAAAATAAGATGAAGAGCTCCTGAGGAGTGATACTCAAAATTGATCTCTGGCTTCCACACATGAATTTCCACACACCTGAACCTGCACACATATGAACACACACTCCATGTACACACAAATACACAGATGCAGACACAGGCACAGACATGCATACACACACACATGCACACACAGAGGGGTGGGGGAGGGAGGGAGAGAGAGAGAGAGAGAGAGAGAGAGAGAGAGAGAGAGAGAGAGAGAAAGAAAGAGAGAGAACAGAAAGCACAGGTATACCTATTACCTCTACATTTGGGAGGCTGAGGCAAAAGGATTGCTACAGATTGAGACCAGCATGGTCTACACTGTGTGTTCCAGGCTAGTATGAGCTTCAGTATCAGACCCTCTCACAACAAAACAAAATAGAAATCCACAGTTCAAGAAGAAAGCTTTACACAAGATAATTTCTTACGTCATACTGGTCACATGGCTGAGACCATCAGTAGAGGAGCCATGAGAAGTGTGCAGGTGTCTCCAAGTCACCAAGCAGCACTAGCAAGAGGAGAGGGTACAGATCCATGGTAGGAGACTTTCTATTTCCCTCTCTTGTGCTCCCTGTCTCTGCACAAAGAGACCACACTGCCACAAGTGTCGTTAGTCACCTGCATGTTCTCAGGCCCCTCTCCTGTGGAGACAGAGAGGCACATGTCTTTGCCCACGATCTATGGAACACATCTGGCTCACAGATACACATAGCTGCAGAAGAGCATGAGCAGCCTGTTTGGTAACCATTGTTCTGACTACCAGAGTAGCTCTGAGGGCCTCACATGAACCCTTAGGAGCCCATCAAGATGGACCCATTTTGGTCAAAGGACAATCCCTTCCTAGGATCTTGATTTCTTCTGGTAGGAAAGCCCCAGTTGGTTCTTTGAGGAAGAGGTGTTAAGATAACACAGAGTAGGTCTGCAATGATCGTGGGCATGGCCATAGAGTCCCAAAGACCATGTGCAGGCTACTTCAGGAGTAATAGGGAGTTTCTTCCAGGAATCAGGGAGGAGCTGGTTCTCAGAGGCCTGGGCCCACGTCAGAGCCCAACAGTACCTCTTAGAAGACTTCACATAGATGAGCACTTATGCACAAATAAATATGTACATGCACATGTATGTGGTGTGTGTGTACAGATGTGTGGGTATATTCATAAGTGCTCATGTGTACATGTGAGGCTATATTCATGTGCACAAACGTATTCCTGTTGTGAATGCCTCAGACAGTGGCTAACTTTCTGCCATTTCCTTTGACTTATTTCTAGCTTGTCCCCACTTTTGACTTTCACCTTGATGTGTGCTCTGCTTCTGCAGGCTACGTGGAAGAGTGTGCCAAGAGCTCTTCCGTGGACTACTTCTGGTACCGAGAGACTCTTAACATCTCCACCTCCATCAGTGACTCAGGCTCCATCCAGTGGTGGATCCTGCTCTGCCTGACATGTGCCTGGAGTGTGCTGTATGTGTGTATTATCCGTGGCATCGAGACCACTGGGAAGGTGCAGTACACATCTGAGCATGCTGCATCCTGAATTAACCCCTTTTCCTTGTCTGACCTCTGCACCCATCCCACACTGTGTCTCCCCCATCCTGTTCCTCACAGGCTGTGTACATCACCTCCACCTTGCCCTATGTTGTACTGACCATCTTTCTCATCCGTGGCTTGACTCTGAAGGGTTCCACCAACGGCATTGTCTTCCTTTTCACACCCAATGTGAGTCTCTGACATCTACCAGATGACTACCCTAGGGCTTCAGATCCCAAGGAAGAAGTCCATGCTGGATTCTCTTGGTTCCAAGATCAGCTCATTTCTGTATGGTGACAGCTGGCTGTCTGATGCCCAGGCCAGCGTCCTGGTTGAGAAGGGCCCAGCAAGGGGTCAACCTATCGGTGGGCCTTTAACATATGTATCCTGGATGGAAACTCTTGGGTGGCTTGTCTTTTTTTTTTTTCTCTGTGTAGAGTGGTATCCACAGCTGGGGAAGGAGATAGCTTCTTCCTCAGTGGAGGGGGAGGCCTGCTTCCTGTGGTCACAGCTGAGTCCCTGTATGACAGATCACGGAGCTGAGCAACCCCAACACGTGGCTGGATGCAGGTGCTCAGGTCTTCTACTCCTTCTCACTGGCCTTCGGGGGCCTCATCTCCTTCTCCAGCTACAACTCTGTGCAGTGAGTATGGAGGTGGAAGGAGAGCCCTCAGGGATAGGAGCTGTGGGGCTCCTAAGAGCACCTGGGTACTGGAGTCTAACTTCCCTGTCAGATCATGTGGAACTCTGCTGTGCAGTAAAGAAGGGGGTGCCTTCAAAATCACAGTCCCCCAGAACCAATGTTGGCCAGGGTGACTCTGCAGCTGCCCTCAACTAGCCCTATCTAAGCACAGAGCTGGCAGGAACAGAAGGCACAGGCTTTGAGAGGATCTCCCCTTGCTGAGTCCCTTGATAATCTCTGCTGCTTGGTCTAGTATGCTCCCTCCTCCACTCATAACTTGATGGCCACATTGTTCCCAGTCTACCTCAGTACTCCAGGTCCCAGGTATGTTGGTGCCCCCAAAGCCTGCCCTGACCCAGGACAGATCCTGAAAGCTGTGACCCTGACAGCTTTGGACACACATTCTTCCTGATATCTTCTGGAAAGTTCCTAAGCAATGAAGAACCCTCACAAACATTCAGAGAGGATATAGGTGATATTTTACTGTTTCCCACAAAGGTTTAGGGAACATCAACCAGGATTGGTGCAACCAGACCTGTCCTCTGTGACCAGTGTTGGTCAGAGGAAAGCAGTGGGATCGGTTGGTGGTTTGTGGTGACAAGCCTAAGGGAGACTTGAGGTAGATCAAACAGAGCTTCGTGGGCTCAGGATAGACCCCATGGAGAGACCTAGGCAGCAGACAAGGCTAGAGCAGAGGCAAGGCCTGACAATCAGAGCATGTCTGTTTTGGGAGGTGTGGTTTTCAATAGGCATGATACAGGAACAGTCTGTTCTTAGAGAGTATGGTCTGTGGTCCCTATGGTTTGGGAGGGCAGGTCCTTCAGAAGATGTGTTGAGATTGGGAGGATGAGCAGGCTTCCATCGGACTATGGTCTTTTAGTCACTGACTGATGACTCTCAGGCTTCGGAAAACCAATTCTGGTGCCATGGGAAATGTTCTAGAAGGCAACCCTAGAAGCGCCCCTGCAGGTAGAGTCCAAGTAGAGCTGTGGGTGAATTATTTTTATGACAGTTTTATTCAGACGGTTTGTATTCTATGCAGTTCATCCACACTAGGCTACTTGAATTCATTCACATGAGTCCAATGGATGTAGTACATTCACACAGTTGTTCAGTCACCATTTAGTTCTAGAATATTCTCATGAGCAGGCACTCCTGAACTCCCAGGTCCACTAGCATTTCCCTGTTCCTGCCTCTGCTTTGTCTGCTTGAGTATTTACTGTGGGTAGAACTGGAGGCGTGAGGTCTTTGGCATCTGGTTTCTCACTGACACAATGCTTCCCTGATGTAGAGTGTGTTGGTGCTACAGTGCAGTGTGGCTGGTTGACCACCTGCTGTGAGGACAGTCTAAATGTGCTTGCCCATCCACCTGCAGGGACTTTGACTGCTTCTGCTTTTATAATTGTGAATGGTGCTTGCCCCACATGTGCTGTTGCCATGTTCTAGGATATACCTGGGAGGAGACCTGCCATTATACCACTCCATGATCAGCTGCCTAAGGACCCACAGGCTGCTCTCCACAGCACTGCATGATTACAAGTTCTCTGTGCAGGGTGGTCTCAGTTTCCCTTTCTTGTCAACTTTTGTAATTATCTGTGTTTTGGGGATAGCCTTCCTTCCAGGTGGGATGGCACTGTGCTACAGTGAGACATGCACTTTTCTGATGGTTGTGTATTCTGCTTTTGACCCAGCATGGCACAGAACAATGACAGCTGTGTTGGGGGTTGGGGTTAAAAGTCTGGGATCAGGGTATGTTCAAGCTGTGCCAAGTATCTCCAGATGGGACTTCAAAGACTTCAATCAGGAAGTCAGTGTGGGGTCTAGGTCACAGAAGGCTGAGGGTGAGTAAGGGCCAAAAGTTGGGTCAGCCCCTGAACTGTGGCCACATTTTCCATGTCCTTAAGAATCAAGAACATAACAGATCTGTGCTGCCTCTTTGCATAAACCTGGGTCTCTCAGCTGGTAAGAAATACATCTGGGACCTGATTCTAGAGCATTCCACTCTGTGCTGTGGGTGAGCATCCATCCTTCTGAGGGGCATAGACATTGTGAGGGCAGATGTTCAGAATGGTCCTATCCTGTCTCAAATGCCAGCCAGGATGGCCAAGTTCCATCTGGAAAATTCTAGAGTCTCTTTTCCTCTTTTTGACTCTAGCAGGTAGTCCACCCAGCTCTGGGATTCTCCCAGGCCTGGGGGCTATAAACTGAATTGCTTTTACAAATATTAATCCAAATTGCTCTTATAAACAAAACACTATGGAATAAATAGTAAAAACCTCATCTTTAGAGAAACCTGGGTTGGGAGAGTGGCTTCAAGCAGTGGAGAACCTGGCTTGGCCTCTTTCTCTTGGCCATGAGGACCTGTGCATCTTGTAGTATGAGGTCAAGGCCTGTTCCTTTTGTGAGGCTCACTGCTTGCCTGAGGCCTAAGGTGGCATTTGATTCTAGGAATCTTCAGCTCTTTGTATCCTGAACTTTCAGAGCACCTCCATAGCTGTGAATGTCTGTATGTTTGGGAGGACTGGAACACAATAAAGAAGACAGAAGCTTGGTTCAGGGTCAGGACACAGCCCTCTGGTCACCTTGAGTCCTCAGTGGCCACATGTGTCCACATAGCAGGACACCTGGGTTTTCCTATATCACATCAGCCTTTTGCTCTCTGATGAGCACCCAGGAGTCCAGCCTGAGACTGAACACACTGGATCTGCTGTGCTGCATGCTGACTTTCAGCAGGTTGGGGGTGAGGCATGGGCCTTGTGGATCATCTGTGTTGTCCTGGGGTGACACTCCTCTCATCCTCAGCAATAATTGTGAGATGGATTCCGTGATCGTGTCCATCATCAATGGCTTCACGTCTGTGTATGCGGCCACTGTGGTCTACTCCATCATTGGCTTCCGAGCCACTGAGCGCTATGATGACTGTGTCAACATGTGAGTTGCTGCCCTAGCATTTGGGGATGCATTCAGAGGGCATGCACATAGACCCCTCTCCTCTTTGTCCAACCCTTGCTAGTTCAGTCTTTGAGCAGCTCCTGCTTAGGACACACAGTATCCCTTTTCATTACTTCCAGGAACATCCTGACCCTCATCAATGGGTTCGACCTGCCTGAGGGCAATGTGACTTCAGAGAACTTTGAGGCCTATCAACAGTGGTGTAATGCCTCTAATCCAGAGGTCTATGCACAGCTGAAGTTTCAGACCTGTAACATTAACACCTTTCTTTCTGAGGTAGGTGCAGCAATCTCCATGCCATCAAAACCTCATGTGTGGGGAGGAGGAGAACATCCTCTTTTTGCCTTTCTGACTCACACAGAGAGGCTTTGTACAGTCAGCATCTTACCCTCCAAGAGTGGCAGGAGTTAAAAACTAGGCAGGAGGAAGGAGCCAATGTTCACCCATCATGACTCTCCCCACTTGATTCCTCCAGCCTCTTAAATCAGTCATACAAAACACCCCCTGCTCCTCCTTTCAACCCCTCCCCTGCTCCCCCTCAGCCCTCAGATCTATGGTCTCTTTTTCTTTGATTGTTACTGCCATATATACACATATATGCCTAGCTATATGAACACAGCCTGTTGAGTCCCTTGACCATGGCTAGTACATATATTGTTTCAGGGATGATCACTTGGTATTGGATAACCAGAGATAGGGCTTTTCTTTGGGAAATTCTATTCTCCTGCTCCCAGCATTCCCCAGTTGCCTGTAGTTCTTTGTATAGGGGTGCCTGCCTTCCTCCTTTCCTTTTCTCCTCAGTGAGGTTTACAGTCTTCACCACCTCATTATCATGTCTTCTGGTGTTATTCTTGATCAGGTCTTGTTTAGGCAGGTGTTATGAGTGTTGCTTCCTTGTTATAAAAAACACAATACCACAGCTGTTTACTTGATCCTTGGCCTCTTACAATCTTTCTGTTCCTCCTTCATAATGTTCCCTGGACCCTGGGTACAGAGTATTGTAAATACATCCACTGGGGATGGGCACCCCAAGATCCATTGTTCTCTGCATTTTGGCCTATTGTCACTTTCTGTTAATAGTCTCTAGCTGATTCAAAGAGAAGTTTCTTTGATGAGGGGACACTCATCTGTGGGTATAAGGATAGATACTTAGCATGCATTTAGGAATTATGCTGCTTTATTAAAGTTCTTCTTTTGTATCCATGACCTCAACATTCCAAGGAGTTGGCTTAAAACAGTGCCAGGCATGATTTCCCTCCTTTTGAGTGGGCCTTAGGTTCAGTTAAACAGCTGTTGGTTGATGCCAAGATATGAAAGCCATTGTTGAACTTTTAGGGATCATTGTTATAGCTCACAGCTGAGGAGGACTATTGTTTTGCTTGCCTCCCTTGGCAGCTCGTGCAGTACCTTCGGTACTATGAAAGGTACTCCTCCCGTGGGGAGGAGGTTTTCAGCTCACATTCAGTCCTGTGTCCAAAGTGCATGGTGTTTTCAGCAATGGAGACTTAACCTTTAATCTCTGGGGGAAGCAAGTGACAGGCACGAGCAATAGCTGACCCAAGAGGGAGGAAAGGAACAGAAAGCTGAGATGACCTTGTGTATTGGTACAGGGTGTGGAGGGCACAGGCCTGGCCTTCATTGTCTTCACTGAAGCCATCACCAAGATGCCAGTGTCCCCACTCTGGTCGGTGCTCTTCTTTATCATGCTCTTCTGCCTGGGCCTCTCCTCCATGTTTGGGAACATGGAGGGTGTGGTTGTACCCCTTCAGGACCTCAATATCACCCCTAAGAGGTGGCCCAAAGAACTATTGACAGGTATGTATGAAGCTTACCATCAAAGGGAGACATGCTTGTGTTCCTCATGACAATGGTGGGTGCAGCCCTTGGTTGAGCAGCCTTGTAACCACAGCTCTGCTCCCTGTCTGGCCACAGGCCTCATCTGCTTGGGGACATATCTCATCGCCTTCATTTTCACACTGAATTCAGGCCAGTACTGGCTCTCCCTACTGGACAGCTATGCTGGCTCCATCCCTCTGCTAATCATCGCCTTTTGTGAGATGTTTGCCGTCGTCTACGTGTATGGAGTTGACAGGTAGGAGGGGGTAGCTCTGTGGCAACATGCCACCTTTCACAGAAAAGCTGAGTCACAGAATCTGCTAAGTTGAGCTAGCCAAGTAGGCATAAGGGAAGTAGGCATGCCATGGCACAAAGCTTTCACTATTGCACAAGAGAGTGAAGACTTCCTTCATAAGAGTAGGCTGGCATTGGCTTAGTCCTGGCACTTGTTCCAAGAGGTGGAGAGAGGTCAGAGGATGAAGGGTTGGCCTTGCTGAAGTGGTGCCTCCTTTCTTATTAGACCTGATCTAAACAGTACATATAACTCCCAATGGTCCCTGCTACGTGTTTAAGGACAGCAATTTGCAGATGTACTAGAAACTGACATGTAGTAACTTTGGGTGCCAGAGAAAGAAAACACAAGTGAAAATTCAGACACACCTCATTACACAAACAAACATATATGTGTGTGTGTGTTTGTGTGTGTGTATGTGTATATATACACATACATACATACATACATACATACATACATACATACATACACACACACACATAATCTTCAGTCTGGAGTCCCAGAAGCGCACTGGATCTAGAACAAACAAAGGAAGAGGGTAGGAAGTGAGGAGGGGGAGGGGAGGCATGTAAGGAGACAGGAGTTGGGCTCCGTAGGATGTGGACATCACACATCCTCAGGCAAGATGGAGCTCAATGCCCTCCATCCCCTTGGCAGTTATCTACATCAGAAGTACTTCTGGAATTGTACAGAAGTTCTTCTAGGGGAAGGGGCCTCAGCAGCTTTCTAGAACTCAAGCACAGAAAGGCACAGAGGACTACTATTAAGGGTCACTTCTAACTGCCAGCTTGACCCAACATATCAAGGCATCGTTGCCATTGCTGGACAGATATCCAGGAAGCTACATCTTCCAAAGAAGCTGTATCAAAACCACTGTAAAACAATCTATCAAGATCCACTAAAATTAAGTTGGTGTTAGCCCTTTGCTAGAGATCCTATTCTGTAAAACCTATTTCAAATCACTGAAAAGTGAAAGGCCACAGGGGACACAGGCAAGGATACACCCGCATGAGTGGGACCAGACTCTAAGCCCGAGGAAGCAATGTGGAAGCTGAGGAGCACAGGGCCAGCCATGTGACTTTTGTGATGCTAGGAGGCATCAATGAGGAATGTATCAACTGATACCTGGAGTGGCTGCGGCTAGCATATGCACAGTGGCCTGAATTCCACACTGTTGTGAGTAGCACTGGGAAAGTCATTGCCCAAAGATGTGAAGAAAGGAGGTCACATGACTAGTGATAGTCTCAATGCCAGTTTCTCAAAGGTTATCACCAAGCCTGCATCTAAGCCCTAGTGTCTACTGGGGCCCCAGACAAATCACCAGTTGTCCTGTATGTCTCATTGTGATCACAACAAGTTCCTCATGCTGAAGGGAGTTCTGCCACAGAGTTGCCTTTGAGGAGGCCAGGAAATGGTGTGCATCACCTAACTTCAGGTTGCTGTTGCTCACACAAGGGCTGCCTAGTCTCGTTGAAGTGAGTCTTGTTGCTGAGTGAGTTGGAAGGAGTCTGATGGCTCCCTGCCCTCATTGTCATATAACAGGAAGTAGGTGAGGATATGGGACCTCTGATGATGAACTCACAGTACAGTGCTGTGGGGATTCCAAGAAGATCACATGGCAGCTGGTGACAGTGTCAGCCTGGGTCCCCTCTGAGTGTAGACACACCTTTGCCTGAAAAATTAGAGAACCTTATCAAGGGAAGACTAAGGCACATTCCAAGATGACAGCTACTGTCCAGATGTAGAAAGCTTGTCAGTCTTTGGGCTTCATGAGCTACCAGTGACTCTGCCCTCTGGCCTCTGCTGCAGGTTCAACAAGGACATCGAGTTCATGATCGGCCATAAGCCCAACATCTTCTGGCAAGTCACATGGAGAGTGGTCAGTCCACTGATCATGCTGGTCATCTTCCTCT
The DNA here is from genome assembly GCA_019843965.1 of Rhynchomys soricoides. Lineage (NCBI taxonomy): Eukaryota > Metazoa > Chordata > Mammalia > Rodentia > Muridae > Rhynchomys > Rhynchomys soricoides. Next base: position 1,396,046 of record JADRCH010000154.1, on the reverse strand, counting down.
TCTTTTTTGTGATTGAGGTCAACAAAAGGCTCATGTATAGCGTCTGGGACCCTGATTATGTGAGTGCCCAGGCAGTGGCTGGACGGGAAGGGAGGAGAACTATCGGGGAAGAAGGCAGGAAGTGGGGCGGGAGGGCAGTAGAAGAGAGGGCTCCACTGGGAGAAACAGAAGGTGAGATCATGGGCATTGCAGGCCTTTTCCACATGTGTTACCTGTGGTTCTTTCCCCAGGAGGAGTTCCCGAAATCTGAGAAGGTTCCATACCCCAACTGGGTGTATGCAGTTGTGGTCATTGTGGCTGGGGTACCCTGCCTCAGCATCCCCTGCTTTGCCTTCTACAAGCTCATCAGAAACTATTGCCAGAAGTCTGGTGACCATCATGGGCTGGTCAATACGCTGTCCACAACCTCTGTGAATGGGAACCTTAAGTACTGAATGGACCTAGTCTGCATAAAGCAGAAGATGGTGTGTGAAGGAAGCAAGATGAGTGATCCATGTGGGGAGGCAGTAGGCTGTAATATGTGTGAATGTGTGAACACATATACATGTATTCATGTCACACAGATGTGTACACAAGTGTTAAAAAACATGTGAGGCACATAGAAAAGTTTATGTGTATATACCAGTTTTATACAAGTGTATATATAGATCACATGTACCACACGTGTACATAAGTGTATATGTGTGTAAGTGTGAGTTTTTGTACACATGATGTGCATATGTTTGTGTATATATTTAGAGGAGGGAATATTTATGTACACAAGTTTATATGCACACATGTGTTATCTACATGTATATATATGCTCATGTATTAACACATACCAGTGCTCACATGTGTATAGATATATTCATAAATGGAATCTATTGATATGTGTATATGAATGTATGAACATGCACTCATAAACTTATTATATATGTATGTCTGTATGTATGTGTGTATCTTCACATGTGAATTTTGTGTGTTGTATGTGTACATGCATGCACATGTTCATTTATGTTTGTGCATTGCAAATAGGTATGTGCACATGCCTATGCTACCTTTTTACACACGGCACACAAGTGAAAATATTTTTACATGGTCTTGATGGAAGTGCCTACCACTCTGGCCTGGTTGACCTCTGCTTGCTCTCACTATAGGGCATGGACTACAGCCTGGGGACAGACATAGCTCAGGAGCTACCTTGCCTTGCAAAATTGTGGCAGAGAGCCAGAAGTGAATATGTGGAAGGCCCAGTCTGGTCTCCTTCCCTCTGAGTGGAAGGTAGGAGGTGAGGATATACTGCTGCAGTGGCTCCTGGGAATGTTGTCACTACCCACTCCCAGGCAGCCCTCTGCCCCTTGCTTTGAGGACTGGACCGAGGCTCTTCTGCTTTTTAAGGAGAAACACAGGAAGCTGGTGGACTGGCAAGGCTGAGACTTGTTTCAGTCAGACCTGATACACCCTTACTTCTTGCATGCCTGCTTAATCATTGGTCACTGAGCAGGCTGCTGAATAGCCAGGCTGACCTTTCCTTCTCTTCTGAAGCAAGGGCCACTCTGTGCACTTCTGAAGAGGGCATGCACCCATAAATCTTTTGCCAAATATTGGAAAAGGAGGGTTAAAGGGTAACTCAGCTGTGGCCACTGCTGTTGAGGACACTCCAAGAGAACTGGGCACCCTAGTGACTGATGCCTAGAAGTCTTCAGTCCTGTGGCAGCCAGTGAAGCCAGGGAGGGCTATGTCTGTCCCTCCCTGCAACAGGCTGGTGGTTCCCCGGTTCACATCTACCCTCAGCCACATGTACTTGAGACTTGGAGTGTTTGTTACAAGCTGCTGCCCTCCTATTTCTACGGGAAAGCCCAAATTTAAGTTGAATTGGAATTTCTGGTAAATCCTCACAGAAGAGGATGAGAAACTATGGTAAGCCCTGATGTCAGTCATGTGCTTTCTACTTGGTGACACCAGCCACATCTCACCCATCACAAAGCTGCAGCTCCTGCTGTTGAATCGTAGAGTCCTCTCACATCTTTCTATACACACTGATTCCCTAAGTACCATCGCCTCGAGAACCATATACAGAGGCATAGGATAGAGGTTGGCCCTGGGAGAATAAGAAGAGTCTTACACTAGTAGTTTCAGTGGGTCCCACGCCTGGACCTCTGAAGCCTCAGCTGGAAAAATACTGCTGGTATTTAGAGCCGTGAATATATGCCCTGTTGTGTGCATAATGGAGATTTCTTTCTGGTCTTGTATGGTCTTGCTGGAGGCCAACCAAATTCTCTATCTCTGGTCCATGCCTTATATTTAGGCTTCGTGTCTCTGTGTGACAGAAATCCAGGTTGGTTGTTGAGTCTAAAATACATCTTTCTCAATAAAGCACTCCTATTTAATGTTCTTGGATTAAGAGTCATTGCTCAGGCATAGGAAGATGAACCTGGCCCATAGTAGGCACCAAGAACTTGCAGGGATGATGTGGAAAGCAAGTCTAGCCCCACCTCTCAGCTCTGGATTGGGGAATTTCTCTGAAGAGGTTTCTACAGCCTAGAGGGATAGACTAGGACTAAGGCAGTGGCAGTGCAGTCTTATACCCTCTGCTGCCTACTGGCAGGTGACCAGCATGTCTTTGGACTTGGGACGTGAGGGCTGCATGGGAATAAGGTCAGCTGGAAACAGGTGAAGAGATGGATGGGGGAAGCAGGAGGACAGAGAATCACAGAAACGTGTCCAGCATATGGGTAACACAAGGGGTGCCTCCCCCACCCAAGACCCCCTTCCCTTCATTTCCCATCTCTTCTCAAGCCTTTACTCACTTTTACCCTCATGCTCAAAATAGGATCAGCTATAAATGTCCAGATCCTGAGCTTCTGAAACCTACATATTTGGAATTGTGGCTGCATAGTTGACAGAGCAGTGTGCAGGAGGATGAGAGTTATAGGTCCCAAGGGCTTAAGATGCTCTTAGCCTGTCTCCAGGAAGAAGCACCACTAAGGAGTCTCAGAATCTGGGGAACATCACAAACATGCATGGTAGCATCACCTTGTACTTCCCAGTTACCCCAGACAACAGTGGGGTCACTAGTACAGAGGGTGAAGTTGGGAAGAAGCCCCTAAAACCCCTGCAACGTGTTCATAGATGGCTGTGGGCTAGTCTCAGCCAGGGTCTTCTGGACTGTGCCAAGGGTCTGGGGCAGGTACAGCCTGGGATGCAGGTGGGGTTTTCTTGACAAACTCAAACCATGGCAGTTTAGAACTAACCACAAAATCCATAGTCAGACACATGAAAAATAAGTATGCTTGAAGATCAAGCATGTGGTAGATCCCTTCTGACTTTATGTCCAACATCCATATAACATCAGCTCCTCATTGCAGCTGTACCTGTGACAGCCCAGTAGGACTGGTGCAGTGGCTGTGTGGTTTGGACAGTAGTATGCACTCTGGGCAGTACATACTGCTCAGTAGGGGAACCCAAAGAAATCCAGGCTGTACTGGGCAAAGGCAGCAGGTGTAGGCAGCAAACTCAAAGTCCACTTATAGAGTCTTCATGAGAGAAGACTGCAGACAGCTTGGGCTGCTGGGCCACTGGGGTGGGTGAAGCAACACAGAAAGAGCAGCAGGTAGCCTGGCACAATGTTTTGGACCATAACACCCCTGTCCACATACTGCCATGAGTTTCAAGGTATTACCTGGAGGAAGAGAACAGTTTGGGGAATGCTCTACTGACTTTCTCTCTCTCTCTCTCTCTCTCTCTCTCTCTCTCTCTCTCTCTCTCTCTCTTTCTCTCTCTTTGTTTTTTCAAGACAAGGTTTCTCTGTGTAGCCCTGGCTGTCCTGGAACTCACTCTGTAGACCAGGCTGGCCTTGAATTCAGAAATCTGCCTGCCTCTGCCTGGGATCAAAGTGCTGGGATCAAAGGTGTGAGCCAGTGCTGGGATCAAAGGCGTGAGCCACCACTGCCCGGCACTCTACTGACTCCTTTTTTTTTTTTTTTTTAAAAACCATTATTGAGGACCATGTTTTCTTTTTTCTTTTTATTTATTTTTTATTTTTTAATTGGTTATTCTTTCTTTTTTTTCATACTTTATTTACATTTCAAATGTTTCCCCCTTTCCAGATCTCTCCTTTGGAACCTCCATTCCCTCCCTCCTCCTGCCACTATGGGGGTATTCCCCCACCCACCCACCCATCCACTCTCGTCTTCCCTCCTTGGCATTCTCCTATACTGGGAGATCTAACACCCTCAGGCCCAAGGGCCTCTGCTCCCCCTGATGTCTAACAAGACTCTCCTCTGCAGCATATGTGGCCAGCACCATGGGTCCCTTCATGTGTATTCTTTGGCTGGTGATTCTGTCTCCAGGAGTATCAAGGGGTCAGGCCAGTTGCCACTGTTGCTGACTCCCTGGGGCTGCAAACTCCCTCAGCTCCTTCAGTCCCTTCTCCAAGTCTTCCATCTGGGACCTCACACTCAGCCCTATGGTTGCTGCAAAGTGACTCTTGGGTATTTTGAACTTTTGGGCTAATAACCACTTATCAGTGAGTACATACCATGTTCATTCTTTTGCGACTGTGTTACCTCTCTCTGGATGATATTTTCAAGTTCCATCCATTTGTCTGTGAATTTCATGAAGTCATTGTTTTTAATAACTGAGTAGCATTCCATTGTGTAAATGTACCACATTTTCTGTATCCATTCCTCTGTTGAGGGACATCTGGGTTGTTTCCAGTTTCTGGCTATGATAAATATGGCTGCTATGAACATACTAGAGAGCAGATCCTGTGACACAGGGCTCCATACTCAAATAGTGCCAGGAGAGAGCTGGTATACCAGGAGTGCTGACACACCTTTAAGCACAGGCAAGACCACTACTTCTTTTCAAATTCACTGGACCAAGAGGGACCCTAGCAGAGCTCTACTGACTCTTATGGAAAGTGAGTACGTATTACTTACATCACAGACTTAATTATAGAAGCGGCCTACTGAACTTCCCATTCTAGGAGTCCTGCAGGCCCTAGGGAGCATCTGGCCTATATTGAGTGTGGTGGTGATAGCAGGCTCTGCTACTCACTGATCACATGGTACAAAAAACCTCAGGTAGACCAGTAGATGCGGGTGTTGAAGATGGACTCTGCAGTAGGCAGGAACTTGATGCCAGTTATCAATTAACTGGGCTCCTTTAAATAAATGAAGAAATGCTTTGAGGAGGGGCTGACTGCTTTAGCTTCTTCAGTCTAGCAGAAATTACAGAGGGCCTTCTGGATCAGTGTGCTGCAAAGTGCCCACTGTACACCCAACCTTCCCAGCCATACCCAGAGTGACTGCTCAGCATGGCACAGGCCTCAGGGATGGACCCACCTGTGGACATTGAGGATGAGAGACCCAAGTGGGACAACAAACTCCAGTATCTCCTGAGCTGCATTGGCTTTGCTGTGGGGCTGGGGAACATATGGAGGTTCCCCTACCTGTGCCAGACCCATGGGGGAGGTAAGCTGCCTGCTTCACACCATGCCCTCTCCGCAGCATTTCCTGCCCCTGACTAGCGACTTTCCCTTCTTGGAAATTTTAATTTGCTTTTTGTCCAAAGAGTAGTTTAATGTCTTTGAGTCCCATCTTGGGTATCCAACCTTCTGGGTTCTTGAGTAAGAGTAGAATGTTCCACCATTGCTGCCTGCTACATCATGCTTTTGTTCTGATTGCAAGCAGCAGCTTCTTGGTTTCCCATTACCACCTAGGTATCCAGCTGGACTCAGAGCTGATTTCTTCCTGGTTCTTTGCATAATGTTATAGCTAGCTGCTTGGCTTTGCCAATGATTCACCCCAAGGCAGCAGTTCTCCCTGAGAGCGCAGAGGTTCTGCAGAACACCTAGTACTATGAACACTTTTTTTGTTGACCATTAAACTGTCTACTTATGAGAGCCCATTACTTAGTAAAGGAGCCAAGTCCTCCCTCACACACAGAGCCTCCCTCCCTCGAGCACTTGTTTCCCTTCACAAACTCACAAATTCATGGCACTCACACTGATAGCTCCATACTGAGGGCACAGGAGCAGACAAATAGGCTGTGCTACCTTGAGAGCTAACATGGAACATCTCCCAATCTTGTCCCTAGGAGTCATAGGACAGTTGTGACTTTGTGGGGCCAGGCTGGGATACCAGGCTGACTTGTTACTCAGATTTCTCAGCTTCTCTAAGTTCTGGGGTTCCCAGGCCACATAGGTCTGTCTTCCTACTCCACGGTGTCTCTGCTTTGGTTGCAACAACATGGGGAACATCATTTTCAGGGACCATGTTTCTAAGCTCACTGCCTGGGAGCAGACAGGGGTGTGAGCTTGTGAGCCTGGTTGCTCTCACTGGGGAGCAAGACAGAAAAAGCTGTGGTGGAAAAGTGTGTGTATTTGTGGGTGAAGCAGACCCTACCTCCCTGAGCCAAGAGCAGATAGAAGGACAGAGCCATCCCAACTGATAAGAAAGCTCTTCCAAGATTCATGGTAGGTTGACCCTTTTGAAATTAAGACAACAGGACCAAGGAGAGGGTGGTAGCACTTCTATCAATTCATAGGGGGTTCCATGTGACTGGGATGGGGTGAGGCACCTTGGTCTTGAATCTTCTCCAAACAGGTATCTTAGAACATTTCAGTAATGCCCTTGGAAGGCTGGGAAGGGAACACTGTGAATTCCAGAGGCAGCCTGGGATATGTAGTCTATATTGAATGTGTGTGAGTGTGTATGTGTGTGTGTGTATGTGCAGGCCAGCAGACATCCTCAGCTGATGTTTTGTCTACCTTATTTTTGATACACTAACTTTTAGTGACCTGAAATTTACCAAGCAGGCATTGGCCTGCTGTCCAGCAAGCTACCAAGATCTCTCCCCAGAGCTTAGATTACAAATGTGCACAACCATGACCAGCCTTTTTACATGGATTCTGGGATCTGAACTCAGATCCTCATGCTTGCAAGATGAGCACTTTAACAGTCAGGCTATATCCTCAGCCTGCAAGATACTACCTTTAAAAATTAGCAACAAAGGCCCTAAAGTCTGGGTGGACGCCCCATGTCACTCCTGAAGCCTCTGCTGCTCCTCTTTCTGGTAATGTTGCAAAAGTACATGCTGGGAACATACACTGCATTTAAATTGTTCTGAACGCAACCTAAATGTGCCGTTTCATTAACCACACTGATATGCTATGGTCTTCCGAGAGCTAAGGCTTCACCCTGTGTCTTTGCAGGGGCCTTTCTCATCCCCTATTTCATCGCCCTGGTCTTTGAGGGGATCCCACTTTTCTACATCGAGCTTGCCATTGGCCAGCGTCTACGGAGGGGAAGCATTGGAGTGTGGAAGACCATCTCCCCCTACCTCGGCGGAGTAGGTATGCTTCTTTCCCATACCATGCTATCTGCTTAGATCTCCTAACTGTGTCCTGGGGGAACACCTATGGTGAGAGACATGACAGGCATAGGAAAACAGGGTGAAGGCTATTAGAAAGACAGAAGCTAGGGTGGCAGGCCATATATAAGGGAAGGGTTCCACTCATTCCTTACCTGGTCCTGGGTGCACTACCATGTCTGCAGGCCTGGGCTGCTTCTCAGTGTCCTTCCTGGTCAGCTTGTACTACAATACCGTTCTCCTGTGGGTCCTATGGTTCTTCCTCAACTCCTTCCAACACCCGCTGCCTTGGAGCACATGCCCATTGGATCTCAACAGAACAGGTGAGAGCCCAATAGGATGTGGAGGTTCTATGTGCTGCACTGGGACAGATGCAGATCAAACTACAGGGAACATATTCAGGTCTCTCTCTTGCAGGGCACATTTGAAATTCAGTCCTTCACCTCCACTCTTGGCCTCTGACTACCTGCTGAATCCAGAGCCATCTGGACAGATTGCTTCATAGAAGCACCTAGTCTCTAGAAAGGGCCCCTGGGAATTGAGCAGATCAATCAGTTGGCAAAGTGCTTGCCTCACAAGCATGGAGATCTGAGTTTGATTCCCAGAACTCATGTTGTATGTTGTGGTACATGCTTATATTCCCGGTACTGAGGAAGTAGAAAAAGAAAGATCCCTGGGGCTCACTGGCCAGCCAACCTAGCCTAATTGGTGAATATCAGGACAATCAAAGACTATCACAAAGATGGATGACATTTCTAAGAATGATACCCAAAGTTATCCTTTACCCTCCATGCATGCACATGCACATCACACACACACACACACACACACACACACACACACACACACACACACAGAGTTCCTGAGCCCAAAAGGGAGGTAGTAAAAACAGCCCAGGTAGGCCTTTCAAGGGAAACTTGAGTGACAGATCAGCTGTGAAGGGCCTGCCATGCTGGCACCTACAGTTCTTGGCACCTAATGCTTGGGTCATGGTATGGACTGACTCCAAACCCTGTGGCTAGCCAGTGACAATACTCTTGGCTCCAGGATTTGTGCAGGAATGCCAGAGCAGTAGCACCGTGAGCTACTTCTGGTACCGGCAGACTCTGAATATCACATCTGACATCAACAACACAGGCACTGTCCAATGGAAGCTGTTCCTCTGCCTGGTAGCCTGCTGGACAACTGTGTACCTGTGTGTCATCAGAGGCATTGAGAGCACAGGGAAGGTGAGATGCATGGCCTGCACACTGAGTGTGAGGAGCCTTGTGTGGCAGAGATGCTTTCTAGACCGACCCCTCTGTGGCTACTCAGTGCTTCCTTTTCCCAGTCCTGCCTGCATTGGAGCTGACCTGTATCTGATGGGGATCAGCTTTCTTCTGTGTTTACACAGCATATCCACCCTTCCCTGGCTGTATATGTCAGATGTGTGCTCTTGTTGAAAGGATCCTGTTGGGTCTCTTTCATCCCATTCTGACCACTTTTGCCAATGTAACCATTCACACCAATGTACGTGACTGAGCTTCTCTTTTGTGAGTCTTGACAAACCACTGCTCCTGTTGCTTTCTCTGAGAGTGTACGTCCCTCTTGTCCTCCTTGGATTGCTACAGAGCTGCCAAAAGCACTGATTGCTCCACTCCTATCCTGCCCCTACTAGTCACCAGCTGACCCCACCTATCCTGTCCCTTTAAGAACCTCTTCCTGTTCTGTCCCCCTCTTCTTGCTCCTGGCTTGACACTGCTTTTGCTTATAAAGTGTTAATATCACAAGCATTGTCAGGCTCTGCTATAAACAGGTATTGTCTTTCAGAGACAGAGAGAAGAGATACTTCTGGCTATGTAGCTCCTCTGGAATGAGAGGTTTTGGAAGTCTCCCATGTTGTCATGTGCAGGTTCTATTCAGGTGGCCATTTGGACCCTTACACCTGGGCTCTGCCTTTGACTGATGGCTGCAGAGTTTCTGCACAGAGTCCACACAGCCTGTCATGTTCTCGGCAAGCTCTTGAAAATGTAGCAGCAGATTCTGTGATCTGTGTCATGGGGCTTATGCACACACAAAGATAATTGTCCTTGGCAGGTCCTTTTCACACGGACACTTAGTGAGCAGAAGCCTGAAATACCAGCTGAAGACCTATGCTGGGCCACTGTAGGAGGGGAAAGTGTGGGCAGGAGTAGACAGGGCCTAGCCCTGTGGCCATCGGGAGTATCGGGGTAAGGAGGGTGGCATAGAGAGCTCTTATCACATAGCAAGTGCCCGACGGGCTTAAGAGTGTTGGAGAGAGTTTGAAGAGGAGTTCAGAAGGATACGAGGTCACCAACAAGGCTGCCTAAGAAAGATCAAGTAGAGCCCACAGCTATTGCAGAAAAGAGGCATAAAAGGAGGAGGCTGGAAAGGTGGGTATAGAGGAGGTGGCTGTGGGTTATGGAAAGGGAGGGGGAATTGAAGAGGGGAGTCTGGGATATGAGAAGGAGGAGACTGGGGAAAGGGAACAAAGCCTGGGAATGAGGGAGAAGAGACTGGAGGATAAAAGGAAGGGCTGAGGGTGGGAAGAGAGGCTAGAGCAAAGCAAAGAAGAGGAGGCTGAGGGCGGGGCGCCTCTTTATGGAACCAGTCCTTGTTCTGGAGAGAGACCTGTGTGTCCTAGGACCTCAATGCTCACCTCATCCACAGGGCTCAACTGTAAAAATGGAGGTATACCTGATCACCTGATGTTTGCTCATGAGCCCAAATCATGAACCTGACCTTGTTCTGACCTCACATTCCCAAGCACCCACTTCTAGCTTGGTCTCAGAACAGTACTGGAACACAGACCCTGAATGTCTACCCAGATGCTCCTACAAAGGCTTTCTTATAGCACATGCCAGGCCACATTTCATACTTTGTTATCCTCAGGCGATCTACTTTACAGCCCTATTCCCTTACCTGGTGCTAACCATCTTCCTCATCAGAGGTCTGACCCTGCCTGGAGCAACAGAGGGCCTGACCTACCTGTTTACTCCCAATGTAAGTAGACCTTATGCCTCAAGGGATCATGTCCAGGGCATGTTGTAGGTAAGGGTTGCCAAGGTAATGAAGGGTGAGGGCTCCCACAGGAACTAGAGGGGCATCATAGCTAGATGCACCGTGCAATACTTTGATCCAGGACAAGTAGGTAACTGAGTGGGAGGCAATGAGGGAAGGTAGGGAACAACCGAGTGCAGTACAGGGAGAGAGGCTGACTGGGAACCATGTCATCTGGAGCAGGTACTGACATCTGCCCTGCTCCCCATAACAGGGAACTACAAAACTCAGGATGCCTGTATAGATATATATTAGTTGTCCTTGCAGAAGTATTCTTTGGTGGCCTTTGTGTGAGGTTGTGGTCCGTGAGAGTTCCTGTAATAGTCACACACACACACACACACACACACACACACACACACACACCACACACACATATCCTCATAAGGGAACATATATATGTACATTTGAACACATATATTTGAACATATACACACACATCTATATGTATACACACATATGTATGTATACACACATATATTCTCATAAGGGAACATATATATATATATATGTTTATACACAGTTGAACACACACATATATATGAACACACACACATATATTTGAACACATATATTCAAACATAAATATTTGAACATACACACACACCACACACATATACACACACTTATATTCTCATAATGTAACTTATATATGTACATTTGAACACACACATATATGAATATATATATATATATATATATATGTTCATATATATGAACATAAATATTTGAACACACACACACACACACATATCCTGCTCCCAGGACCCCTCAAGGCACCCCAAAGCCCTGGGTCTGCAAGTTCTTGAGTTAGGGGCTTGCCAGATTTACCTCAGAACTGGGTCTGGTTCTACCTCCAGACCTGCTCACTTCTGAGATGTTAGAACAAGTCACACCACCCTGTTCATGAGTATGCCAAATGTTTTGGAATAGTCAGATGAACCTGCTGGTATGAGCTGCCTTCTGCATAATGAGGCCACCCCCGTTCATTCCAGATGAAGATTCTTCAGAATCCACGGGTGTGGCTGGATGCAGCCACCCAGATTTTCTTCTCCCTGTCCCTGGCCTTTGGAGGGCATATTGCTTTTGCAAGCTACAATCCGCCCAGGTATGCAGCCCATTTGTGGTGTGGGTGCCTTTACAGTTTCAATGTTGAGCCAGCAAACCTGAGATAGACACAACCACTTGGAACCACACTGTTGGATAAGGGAACTCCTGTGAACTCCAAGTGAGAATTTCATTCTGAATAGGGCTTTTGTTAAGACTTCCTGAGATATTACTGGAGACAAGGCAGGGTATCCTCTAAAGGTTGCCAGGTTGGGCCTTGGTGTCAGTGTCTCCAGTCTACCAGAATACTCAGCTCACCCAAGGCTGGACAGAGCTGTAAGTGGCATGCTACAAAAGCAACTGAGGATGCTTCAGGCATCTTGGCATCCATTTGGAAATAGCAGAGCACTGTACGGGGAAGGTGTCTACCACGTGACACGGTAGATCATGGTCAGATCCATGTGACATGGTAGATCATGGTTAGATCCAAAAGAAGATGAGAATTTACAAGCTTTTCTATGCAGTGCTTGGAAGTTGATCAGACAGGGTTAGTAGTTGTCCTTGCAGAAGTATTCTTTGGTGGCTTCTGTGTGAGGTTGTGGTCAAGGAGAGCCCCTATATTAAGCAATTGTGCATGAACTCCCTTCTGTCATGACCTCTGGTTTTCCCTTTTGTAAATGACTGACAGACATCTCCATTTTTAATGACTTATTTAAAATTATTTTTTACTTTTATTAACATGTTTTTATGTATATGGGCATTTTGCCTAGCATGCACACATGTGTGCCTGGTGCCTGAGGAGGTCAGAAGAGTGTTAGATCTCCTGGAACTGGAGTTACAGCTGTTTGTGGGTGCTGAGAACTGTACTTGTGTTCTTTGCAAGAGCAGCAAGTATTCTTACCCACCAAACTATAGCTCTTCAGCCCCAGCAACTTCATCTTTGATGACAAAATTCACATGTCTTTCACACTGGTCAGGATGATGACCCATATATGTATGACATGTGCATGAACCATAAAAGCATACATGTAGTGCTAAGCTTACTGATCACCTGAAACAGCCATGATGCTGACACATGCAGATACTGCTGCCAGATACACAGCCTGCACACAGTACCCAGGGTGCAGTGCTACTAAGTTAAACCACTGGGTCACAGACTCTACCAAACCAACTTTGTGTGGTCATTCACCTTCCTGTGGGATAGATGAGGTTTCTGAGTGGCTCTTCTCTACCAGCCTTTATGTAATCTGTGACCAAAGGAGTGTTTGTCATATCTTGGCCTGAATTCACTCAAAGTGTACCTATATGCATTCTTATTGGAAGATAGTCTTTAAAAACCTGCATTCATGCTCACTACTCCATGAATACCCAGGCCCTTAGTGGCCCTGAGCTGAGTTGTAGTGGAGGATGTGGGGAGAGGCTGAAGTCATCCTGGGAACATAAGATCAATGTCATCACCCCCTCCCCCCCATTCTCCAGGTTCAGAGTGAGTATATCTCAGGCCATAGAGGTGCTAAGGAGGGAACCATTCCATTTCCTCCTATAGGAAGCCTGATTCTGACCCAGAAAGTCCCATGATGGCCATGTGCTTGTGTCCAGGAACAATTGTGAGAAGGACGCCGTGACTATTGCCCTGGTCAACAGCATGACCTCACTGTATGCATCCATCACCATCTTCTCCATCATGGGGTTCAAGGCATCCAATGACTATGGAAGGTGCCTGGACAGGTGAGCAAAGGGGCTATGCTGCGATTTACAGGGCAAAGCCATCAGACAGATGCCCACAGTGGAGTCCACATATACACAGAATGCACGGACATGTCCTCTTCCTCCAGGGCAATGAGAAGAATAGTGTCCTCTGATGGTTTCTGTTCACTGGCAAACTCAGAATATGACTTGATTAGAAGTAGGTCCAAGAAGTAAGTGTACTTTTGATGGAAGTAAGGTAGGAATTGAGATGATGTAATCTTGGAATAGGATGGTCCTGAAGCAATGATAGATGTCCTTACAGGACAGAAATGGACACAGAAGAGACAACTGTGACGGAGAGGGCAGAGGACTGAGCAATGGCTATGGCCACTGGGTTGTAGAAATTGGCTGCTTTTCTCATCACTGACAAAAAAATTACCTGGTAGAAATAACCTTCAAGGGGAATTATTTTCTTCATGGTTTTAGAGTCTAAACTTTAGGAAGTTCAGTTCATGCTTGCTTGGTCTCATATGCTTAAGTTGAAAGAATATCAGGAGCGTGTGTGGAAATTCCTCAATTCATTGTGAACAGAGATAAAAGAAACAGAAAGGATCCAGAAATAAACTCTCCCAAGGACACAGCTCCAGTCACTGACTTCCTCCTTAAGTTTCTAGAACCTTCAAACAGCACTGCCAGTCATGAGGCTAGGATTTCACACATACCCTATGTGGGATGCTTTCTATTTCCACCATTACATTCCACCTCAGCCAAGGCACATGGGTATCTCATAATGAAAAATGCATCCAGTCTATGTCCAAGCATCTGCAAAGTCTCAACAGTTGTAATATGGCTTGAAAGTCAAAGTTTAAAGTCTCCTCTGAGATTGTCACAAACTCCTAGCTGTAAGCAACTGTAACATCAAGAAGAGAGATAATTCCAAAATAAAATGGCACAGGAAACATCCTCATTCTGAAAGGGAGGATCAGGAGAATAGCAAAGAAGGATCAAACCAAAGCAAGACTGAAAAGTAAAAGAGACAGATGTGAAATCCTGCATCTCTGTCTGGTACCCAGGTCACATGGTAGTGGTATGAGTTCCAGTAGGCCTTAACAGCCCCACTTCCATGGTCTTGTCAGCTGTAGCTGTATGGCCTCTCTCTTGTACTGGTTCTTCTTGTTGCCTGCAGCTTTCCTTAGCAGAAGTTCCAAGTATCTCCAGCATCGTGAGCCATCCACAGCAACCTAGGCTTCACCTTCACATATTCCCATACTGTCTGTCCAGCAGCTGCCTGTAGGAGCTGTGACCTCATTTCACCTCCTGAATTCCCAGACTTTTCTTAGAAATCTAGGGGGACCTGCCCTATAACTTGTATATTTTACATGCTCATAAAAGTAGCGTCAAATGGATGATGCCAAGGTTTGCTATCCCCTTACTGCCAGATCCCTCACTGATGAGGTGAGAATCTGCCTCCTTCTCACTCATGCCCACATAAAGATGCCCCCATTCTTGGTACACAGGTAATAACTTCCCCCTTTCTAATAATGGCCAGATACAGGTATCCATAACACACCAAAGGCTCCAGGAAAGTTCTCATTTGGGTGCTGCTATTTGTTCCAGAACTTTCCTGGAACATTGGAACATTTGCTGGATTGTAGAATATCCAGTTCCATCCTCACTGGCTTTTTTCCTGCTCCTGCAGAAATATCTTGAGCCTCATCAATGAGTTCGACCTTCCAGAGCTTAGCATCTCCAGGGATGAGTACCCATCTGTCCTCATGTACCTGAATGCTACTCAGGCTGAGAGGGTGGCCCGACTTCCCCTGAAGACCTGCCATCTGAGAGATTTTCTGGATAAGGTACCCACAGAGACAGGAAGGAAACCAGGGCAATTTAGGGAGCGTGTGGAGCTGCAAAAGGCTGGGGACATATCCCACAGGAAATTACAAAAAAAGCACCTCAGTCCATCTGCATCTGACAGACAGGATGATCTCAGAATGACAACATTGTTGGGATAGAGAACCCAGGAGGGAATAGCCAGAGCCTGGTCAAAGAGGCCAGTGGATGCTGTGGACCCAAAGGCACCAGGCTAGGGATGGCCACTTGGGGAACATTCTCATGGCAGTAGCTCCTGGTCCCTGACTCCAAGGTCATAGACTTTCTGATTAATTATGTCATATTCTTTATTAAAAAAGAAACCTTCCTTCTCTCAGAGGTGTGCCGTGGCATGCCTTCCCAGAAGGGCAGGGTAGCACTTCTGATACCAGAAGGTGTGTGTGTGTGTGTGTGTGTGTGTGTGTGTGTACTTAGGTCATGGTGTAGAGTGTGTACATGTCACAGTATGAGACACACATGTCATGGTGGGCGAGAGGGTGCACAACTGTGATGCTATGGCTTAAGTATACTTCACAGTGCAGGGTATGCCTATGCCATGGAGTGGGCATGTATATGTCCCAGTGTAGAGTGCAAACATGTCAGAGTGAGGGCATACATGTGTCGTGGTGTGGGTGCACATGTGCCACAATGAGGGTGTGTATGTGTTATAGTGTGAAGCAGATATATCACTCTATGGGGCACATGTATCATGGTATGGGGTGTGTACATGTTATGGTGCTATACACACATGTCCAAGTGTGTGTATATGTCACTGTGAGTGTGTACATGTTTCAGTGGAGCATTCACAGGTAATGGTATGGATGCACGTGTATCATGATAATGGGTGTGTACATGTTATGATCTGAGGTGTGTGCTGTGTACATGTCCACAGCACAGACTTTGTGTTGCAGAGTGCCTCGGGCCCAGGCCTGGCCTTCATCGTTTTCACAGAAGCTGTCCTGCATATGCCAGGTGCTTCTGTATGGTCTGTGCTCTTCTTTGGGATGCTGTTCACCCTGGGTTTGTCCTCCATGTTTGGGAACATGGAGGGCGTCATCACACCACTATTTGACATGGGGATCTTACGCAAGGATATACCCAAGGAGGCCATGACTGGTGAGTAATTGCCTGGAGGGCCTGTTCTCACTGTCTACTTTGGCTTGTTGTCCATCCTGCCCACTGTTCAACAGCCCATCTGGAAGCAGAGCTCTGGGGCCCATGTTCTTGAAGAAGGCTGTGCCAGGCTGACTTCTAGAGTGTGTGAAGCCCCAGTGCCCTCAGGTTGGGGAAATAGTGAGAAGGAAAGGATGGGGGGAGGAAGATAGGAGTGGGGGTAAGGGAGGGGGAAGAGCTGGACTTTTCCTCCCCCATTCTTATGCAAGCTGAACCCCGTTCCTAGCAGGTCCTCCCTGTTGCCTGGCTCAGCACCTTGGAGAGGGGCATAGGCTGAGGGTAAGGATGGCCAGGGCTTCCTGGCCCTCCACCCCACTGTCTCTCAACCTGCTTACCTTTGTCCCCAGGGGTGGCCTGCTTTATCTGTTTCCTCTCAGCCATCTGCTTCACGCTGCAGTCTGGAAGCTACTGGCTGGAGATCTTTGACAGTTTTGCAGCTTCTCTGAATTTGATCATCTTTGCCTTCATGGAGGTGGTGGGGGTCATTCATGTTTATGGGATGAAACGGTGAGCTGTTTCCATGCCTTACCTCAAGGCATGACAGGGAATGGGATGGTGGTGCAGCATATGTACCCACAGCTGTCCAGATCTTGGGGGACAACCTGAGATAGTACCCTAAGATCCAAGGTTGGGTCAAGGTGCCCATTGTTCTTGATTTTCAAGAATGGGCCATTCAATGAGGCCATACAAGGAAGCCTGAGCCAGTGTCTTCTGCAGGTTCTGTGACGACATTGAATGGATGATTGGGCGGCGGCCCAGCCTCTACTGGCAAGTGACATGGACGGTGGTGAGCCCTATGCTGCTGCTTGGCATCTTTCTGTCCTACATTGTCCTTCTGGCCCAGACACCACCCAGCTACAAGGCCTGGAACCCCCAATATGTAGGTCCTTTTTCACAGTACTGTGGGGATCCCTCTGGCTTGACCTAGCACCCATGGTACTACCCACAGCTTAGATGACCTACACATAGCAGTGTAGTCTGACCACTTCTGGTAACTGGGAAATTAGAGATGACGATATGATGGTTGGCTATAAAGCCTGAGGCTTCTGGCATTTCAAGGCAAGGGCTTTGGTAAGCAGAGAGTGGATCCCATGGTGTCTAGACTCTAGGGTAGCTGTTCTCAACCTTTGGGTCATGACCCCTTGGGGAGGAGGGGTCTGAAAAGCCATTTCACAGGGTCACCTAAGACCCTTGGAAAACACAGATATTTACATTATGGTTCAGAACAGTAGCAAAATTATAATGTAGCAACAAAAGTGAGTTTATGATTGGGGGTCACCACAACATGAGGGACTGTATTAGGTCACAGCATTACGAAGGCTGAGGACCATTGCTCTTGGGATATCATAGGTCCTAGTAGCCTCCTTGTTAGGGACATGGCCTCATTTCACTGTCACAATGTGTTTGGGGACAAACAGCTAGAAAATTGCCCATTTTCTATCTGTGAGAAGACAAGTGATGAGCAGAGGGTGTCTTATGACTATCATTATGACCCCAGTTTTTGCCCAGTCTCCTAAGGCAGGGTAGTCTCTTCCAGCTGTGAGTCCTGTCCTTTACTCAACTGCCTGGTCCTCAGAGGCACAAGTGTACAGTTCAGAACTTCACCTGAATCCATGCCTCTCTTCATCATGAGAGCAATCCTTCCCAAGTCATTCCTAAAGAAAGACACCAGCAGGGACCAGCAAAGTAGGCTGTATAGTTGAGAGGTTTTCATGAGAACTGTCTCATTAGATGTACCTTTTACTTGCCCCCCCACAAGAAGCATCTGAAATTAGATAGGTGGTGTTGCTGTGTCACAGAGGAGAAAGCTGGGGACCCAGAGTGATAGTTGTACAGATCCAGCTGGACTCTTGGTAGGTCCCACCTCCAGGAGGGGCTAGGGTATAGGAAATTCTGGCCAAACTTTTCCTATTTTCTCAAGAATCCATGTGCTCACTGTTGTTACAGAAAGGGGGGGGGGGCAAAGTGGCCACTTACATTGGTGGTGACCAAGGATCAGCCTGGCTCCACTTGGAGATGGGTAGTATGGTTTCTGTCAGGACACATATCTGAGCATGCTCTTTCGTCCCCACAGGAACATTTTCCCTCAAGAGAGGAGAAGCTCTATCCAGGCTGGGTGCAGGTCACCTGTGTGCTACTGTCCTTCCTGCCCTCACTGTGGGTCCCTGGAGTTGCTCTGGCTCAGCTACTGTCCCAGTACAAACAGCAGTGGAAGGATAGACATCTGGAAAGTGGTCTGAAGCCACAGGAGAGTATAGGCTGCTGAGGCACAGAGCCAGGGTAGATCAGGGTTGGGAGGAAGACCCGTGCCACTCAGATGCAGCCTCATTACACTCTGTCCACTACCGAGACCATGTGATTATTGCTTTCCCAGCTTTCTGAATGGTGGAAGACTCATGGATTCAGGGCAATTGCATGTTGCCCAGTGGGAGTTTGTGTGATGCCATTCCTCCAAAGCTAGGTGCTACAGGGTGCAGTCTGCGTGGACATGGCTTTCCCCTAGAATCTGTGCAGATTTGGGTAACCCTGAGTGTACTTTGATGACATAGTGGCAAGACTGTGGAATCCCTTTTCTCAGAATGGCCTCCACATTATTAATTTTAAAAATCCAGACCTAATTCTGGTCTTCAAAGGAAAGCTGAGCGCAGGGGGATGAACATGACAGGCGGAAAACTTCTTCCTCCTCTTAAATCATCCTGGTGTTACCACATCTGTAAAGAGAGAGACCCACAGGTGCAGATACCGGACCATTAGAGGACCGAGTATCCCATGCCTACAACCATTGCCACAGGGGTGAGATGGTCCCAGCTGAGGAGGTGCTGACTGTACCCTGACTCACCAGACATATTGTTGTTTTTATTTTTCAAGCATCTAAATTTTGCTTGTCAAGATGGTACAGAAAGGCTCCTGGACAGTCAGTTTCTAGTCTCTCATGAGAGTGATAACCGATTATTCACTCACATCTGTTCACTCACTGGGACTCTTCACTGTCAGGCCTCTGCAGCCTTGCAGCACATGGTTCCAGAATGACAGCAGAGCTCAGAGAGCCCACCACCATCCTGTTCTGTTTTCTGCCCCTGCTATCAGCACTGTGAAACCAGGGCCATCTCTGAAGGCTTGGCAAGGATTTTCACTTCCCTTAGAGCCATCTCTACCAACCACTGGCTTTGTGATGTCAGTAACTTCCCAGTCAGGTGCCTTTGGGGGGTGAGGGTGGGGGTGGGATAGAAGGATGAGGGTGCTGTCCATGGTGCTGACATTTTAAGCAAGAAAGGTTTATGTGTATGCAAATGTGGCTCTTACTGTAAGCTATCTTTATCAGGGCTAGTCCAGAATCCAAAGTACACATGAAGGACTCTGTGGCTGTCCACCTGCATATCCATTGAGCACTATACACAGAACGAGCCCCAAGGTGTACAACAGAAAGTACTCAAGCCTACAAAGGGCTGAACCCTGCACTTGGTCCATCATCCTGGACTACAACTGCCCATGCCCATCCATTCTGCCATTGATAAATACTCTTGATAAGCAGGAATATAAGGGGTACCTATCTTTTTAAAAATATTATTTATTTAATGTATATGAGTAGCTGTCTTCAGACACACCAGAAGAGGGCATCAGATCCCATTACAGATGATTGTGAGCCATCATGTGATTGCTGGGAATGGAACTCAGGACTTTAGGAAGAGCAGTCAGTGCATTTAACCGCTGAGCCATCTCTCCAGCCTGAGGCACCTATCTTTATACAAGGTATTTTATGTCCTATCATGTTTCAAATTTGGGTTGTCACAGGGGCCTATTATCAGAGAAATACTTTCTGTGTAGGACATCATAAAAGCAGGATGGCTCTGCCAGGACCTTGGAAGAATGTGCCTTTTGCCAGAATTGAAATGAAAGAATGGGCCCCAGAGTTTGGAGTCCTGCTTAGCCACAGAGAGTGAGGGCTTGAGTGCTAACCTCTTCAGAATAGTCCATTCTGCCTACATTCTTGATACAGCTTCAAAAATATCCAGGTTGAAGGAAATATGGACAGGAAACATGTCCAATAGGTAGCTTACAGGTAGACATACCAACATATGGGCAGTCCAAAACAAGAGAGGTTCACCAACCTCTATCAAACATGGTTAATTGTTTGGAGCCTCTGTTGAGTGCCTTGGATATTGGGGTGGCTGCCAAAGCACTATCCAGGATGAGGTGAACAAGGGGCTAGACTGCAGAGCAAAGGTGAATGACCTGAAACTACATGACCATACCTCTATGCAAGATATTCTCAAGTTGACCCTACCCTACCATGGGCTAGGCTTGTCCAGTAAAAACCTGACCACAAAATCTGTAACCTGTTGGAACACATTGCTTCTCAGAGCAACAGTGTAAACATGGGAATGCTGTGAATAGCCTGTGAACTCTGAGATGGACATGGTATCCATGTCTTCCTCAGCCACATGAAACTCACTCTTTTCCTCTCAATATTTTTCTTCAGCCTAGTCTAGCTTATGACTAAGGTTAGGATTATACACAGAGAGGTGTTCATCTACACTCTAGGATGAGAGGTAATTCTGTATCCCAGGCGATCCTGAGAGCACATACTCAGACAACAAGTCAACTTGCTGTATGAGAAGCAGCCTCCTCTTACAACAGGTGGAGCTGGAACTCATTGTGAAAGACACCACCATTGTGACTAGGGAGTGAGTCTGTAAGTTTGTGGGTACTAGCTCTGGCTGGGCTACAGAAGTGGCTCTGTTGTCAGGAAAATGAGTTCTCTTTGGGTTCTTGGTCTCATTAATAAAATAATTAAAAATGGACTCAGAAGTCAGCTTGAGGACCTTTTTTAAAATTAAAGTTTGAGAGAAAAACAATGCAAGCAAGAAGAAAATCCCAGCACTGGTAAAGGAGGGGAGATGGAGAAAAGTTATACCTTTTAAATTAGGTATGGATATAGAGAAATAGAAAAATCCCAGAATCTCAGGGAAAGTGTGTTTAGGAGAGCCAACCTACCGATATGAATTCAGGGGGTATTTTACTTTAGGATTGCTCCAGTGATACATGGCCATAAATGGAAATATAGCTTACTAAGAAAGAGAAAGTACTCCCAAGAATAAGACTATGCTAGTAAGCTTGGAAAAGAACTCAAAGGACACTGGACAGCTGGCCCATAGTCCCTTATTGGACATTTATGTAACACCAGCTCTCCTAAGTTTGTGTACCCCACTCATATCTGTTACATGATCCATTCCTTATAAAAAGTCCAGGTGAAGAAACACTCCAGTCTTTCTCTGAAAAAATGGCTTCTTTCTCATGTCAATCTTGATGTTTCAGTCCAGTCTCTGTCCCACACTGGTCCTCAGAAAACCAGTGCCTCATCCCAAACATATCTGTACTCCTAACTGCCCCAGAGGCCCAGAGTGTGAATTGGATGAATCTCACTGAGCCAGGACTGAGGCATGCTGGGCAGCACCTGTCTTTTGCTAGTCTGGTTGGTAGTGCCTTCATACCTGGGCTTGTCCCTTTCCTGGAACTCAAAGACAACAGTGGCTGGCTTAGTGTTTCTATAACCCAGCTCTACTTAGCCTTCCCTTTTACTGACTCCTGTGATTATCTCAGACCCATCCAGATAAACAGGATGATCCATATCTACAGGTCTACAGACCAGATCCCTTCTCTCCATCTGTAACCTTAGTCACACATCAGGTAGCATAGTCAGTTTCTGGGGGGGAGGGGAGCAACACACCTTTGTTATCATTGTTCTGCTCACCACAAGTGTGCTGGCTAGTTTTATGTCAACTTGACACAAGCTAAAGTCATCTGAGAGGAGGAACTTCAATTAAGAAAAATTCATCCATAAGACTGCACTGTACACAAGCTAGTAGGACATTTTCTTAGTGATGGATTTGGGAGGGCCAAGTTCATTATGGGTGGGGAATACCCCTAGGCTGGTGGTCTTGGTTCTATAAGAAAGCAGACTGAGCAAGCTACGGGAAGCAAGCAAAAAAAGCAGAGCTCCTCATGGCATCTGTATCAACTCCTGTTTCCAAGTTCTTGCCCTGTTTGAGTTCTTGTCCTGACTTCCTTCGATGATGAGCAATGATCAGAGTTGCTTTGGTCGTGGTGTTTCAGCACAGCAACAGCAACCCTAACCAAGATAATAAGCTTTTGGTGGGGGGGAAGTTTGAAAAAATCCACTAAGTTTTGGGAACTTCCTTTAGTTCTACAGTATCCTTCACAGGTTGTCTGAGGGTTTTTCTTGCTGTGAAGAGACACCATGACCAAGGCAACTCTTTTTTTTTTTTCCGAGACAGGGTTTCTCTGTATAGTCCTGGCTGTCCTGGAACTCACTCTGTAGACCAGGCTGGCCTCGAACCCAGAAATCCACCAGTCTCTGCCTCCCAAGTGTTGGGACTAAAAGCATGCACCACCACTGCCTGGCCCAAGGCAACTCTTAATAAAGGAAAACATTTATTTGGGGATGGCTTACAGTTCAGAGGTTTAGTCCAAATCATCATGGCAGGAGGTGTGGCAGAGTGCAGGTAGACATAATTCTGGAGAGAGGCTGAGAGTTCTACATCTGTATCCTCAGGCAAAAACAAGGAAGATTGATATTGGGCTTGGTTTGAGCAGGAAAACTCAAAGCCAACCTGAAGTGACATACTTCCTCCAACAAGGCCACACCTCCTAATAATGCCCTTTCTATGTGCCATTTTCATTAAAACCACCACACAGATGAACATCTAGGTACCAAGTTTTGAGCCAAGTGTGTGGGTGTCCAAAGAAGGGCAGAAAGGAACTCTTACTCTACAGGGGAGCTCATGACTGGCTCCATTGACATTGCCACCTAGTGCTCAAATCCTCTTCATTCCTGTTCTTTGACTCTGTGCTTGTTTGTGAGGTCAGAGAACGAAGTGTCCTTCCTCAGGAGCTGTCTGTCTTAAGATTTCTATTGCTGTGACAAAAACACCATGACTAAAAGCAAGTTGTAGAGGAAAGTGTTTACTCAGCTCATACTTCCAGATCATAGTCCATCACTGGTGGAAGTCAGGACAGGAACTCAAGCAATGCTGGAACCCAGATACTAGAGCTAATGTAGAGGCCATGGAGGGGTGCTTCTTCTTGGCTTGCTTCCCAAGGCTTTCCTCATAGAACTCAGTATCACCAGCCAGTGATGACACCGCTCATCATGAGCTGGACCCTCCCCCACTGATCACTAGTTTGAGAAAATGCCTCAGAGCTGGATCTTATGAGGCGTTTTCTCGATGGAGCCTTCTTCCTCTCTGATGACTCTAACTTGTGTCAAGTTGACACACAAAACCATTTAGCACACCATCCGTGTTTTAAAAATTATTTGATTTGATATTTAGACAAGGTCTCTCGCTGGCCTGGAACTTACCAAGCAGGCTACATATCTGGGGAATCCAAGGATTCACTTGTTTCCACTGAGACAGTTCTAGGATTGAAAGCCTGCACCACTGCACCTGACTTCTTTGCATGGGGCACACACTTTGCTTACAGACACACACACACATACACACACACACACAGAGACAGAGAGAGAGAGAGAGAGAGAGAGAGAGAGAGATCGATCTTCAGCTCAGATCTAGGAGAACCCCTGTAACTTTGCCATTTTTGTTTCACCCTGAGCAGATCTGACAGTCTCCATGAAGAAAGAACTCAGTAACTTCATGATTTGGGCCCATCAGAACATGGGTCTTTAGCCAGTCCTTAACAATTTGGTAGGAATACAAATGGTCTTGAGGGGAGCTGGAAATAGATCAACATGACTAGAAATAAGATGCTGGCACCTCGTGGGTTGGGCAATGACATGATGTTACTGGAGCACCCGAGAACCTGGGTGTGCCCAGGTCAGGTGGAAGATTTCTAGTCTCGTGCTGAGCTGTGACTTTGTCTCTTGGGATTACAAAGCCTATTTTGATTCTGTTACTGTGTGTCCTCTGCCCTGGGACTGTGTTGGCTCCGGCAGGCTGGCTGCCAGGAGCTCCAAACATATACCTTCCATACGGAAGTTCCAGGAACCTGGGTGCATTTATGATTCAGTCCCTGGACTTGGCTCTGCTGTAAATGCTTTGGGCTTAGTCAGTTGGATACACTAAAAGGCAGTACATGAGCAAGGTGACGCCATAAGGCCAGCTGAAGCCAATTAGGTTGCATCAGCACTGGGAGCTCTGTCCAAGGTACAGTGGCCCCACCAGTGATATCCTGGAGTTTCTAGAATTGCTCAAAGTTAATTGGTGGTGACTGAGACATCAGTGAATCCAGCTCAGTCCATCCCTTTGGAAGTGGAGTGCTGTTCTGTACACCTCTGTGCCCTTTATGTTGATAATCCTGATCCACATATTATCTGCAAGCTGTCTCTTGAATGGCATTTGTCTAGGTTTACTAAGACCCGCCTTCTCTCTGGGGAGCTGCTGTGCTAATTTGTGGGGACAGCAGAGTGGACAGGAGGGCTCTGACTGATGAATATCTCCTGGTGGGCATGGGTTGTAGGAGTGAGGGAAAAAACCATCCTAGGTGTTCTTACAAACTCTTTACTGTAGGGACCCATGGCACAAAAGCAGGGGTGAGGATCAGAAGGCCAGATTCACCAGAGGCCCCCAGAGATTTCTACCCTTAAGCATGTCCATGGCCTTGCTCATACCCTGGGTTATGCTCCTGTGGCCTGTCCTTCTGTGTTTCCCTCAACCATCTGAACATTCCAACTTGATCCTGAACAGAGGTGTCTGCTCCACCCTGGGGCCAGAGCAAGGAAGAACAATGCATATTGGGGTAGTTTTTTTCGGGTCTTATTTAGGCAGCCATATTGTTTAGGTATAATAGGTGTAGCTTCCCTGCCATTCTAGAAGAAAAAGGTTTTTCTGACCCTCTGGCACTTACAATATTCTTGTTCCCTCAACCATTATGCTCCCTCAGGGGTTGTATTATAGATGAATCCATTGGGGCTGAGTCACTGTTTTCAGCATTTTGTAGAGTTGTGGGTTTCTGTAATGGTACCTGTCTATTGCAAACAAAAGCTTCTTTGATGAAGCATACAGACTACACTTAATATGGATATAAGGAACATATTTAGCCCTGTAGTTATAAATTATGCTGGTTTAGTAAAGTGGCCATGTTAGGTTCTTCTTAAATCCATGACTTCACTAACTTGGGAAGTTGGCTAGATTTCCAGTACCAGGCACGATTCCCCCTGTTAACATTTTATCTAGGCTTTGACATTTCATCTAAGCCTCAATATTCTACCTAGGCTTTAACAAATGAAACACTATCTTGAAAAATCAAATTAGACAGCTGTTAGTTACTGCCAAGATATGAGTGCCACCATCGCACCTATATGGATAGCTTGCCATGCAGGTCACTGTTATGTTTCAAAGATGGGTAGTACTGTTTGCTCCCCTCCCCCTTGGCAGCTTGCTTAGCATCATCTGGGACTACAAAAGCTGGTCCTCAGGGAGGAGGCTTTCAGTTCAGATCCAACTCAAATCCTCCATGTCCTGTGTCTAAAGTGTATGATGTCTTCATCAATAGGAACTTACCTTCAATCTCTGAGAGGCAACTAAGGATAACAATAGCCTATATTATTTTGGCCTCCCTTGATTAACTCAAAAGGGACTTTCTCAATGTCTGGTACTAGATTTTTCCAGATAGTCTATTGTGAATGTAACTTTTATTCTCCTGTAGTAATTGTCATCTCTGAGGCTTGCTGCCTCTGTCTGCTAACCTAGGCCTAGTCCTGGAATCTTCTAGCTTTCATACAATCTTATTTAGGCTTAGAATGTTTTCAGGCTCTGAGACTTACTGCTGAGAAAGCTTACCATTTCTAGTTCTTTCTGAACTTTGGTTAGTTGGTTCAGCTCAGCTGTTCTGGTTCAAACTCCTTTCCAAGCTGACTGATTCAATCTGGCTTCTCAGCCTCTGACTTTCTGCTCTGCTTGGCCTCAAACTAACTCTGGCAATCTGTTCTAGTCTGGCTCCTTCTCTGTTCACCTGTATCTGGCTTGTTCTCTCTGCAACCTGACTATAACTGTCCCAGTAAAACTGCCTGTTAGGCCCTAGGTAAAATATTAAGGTCTAGATGGAGTGTTAAGGCCTAGGTAACACTTATCTGGCTAGCCTGCCACTGGAAGGAAACTTTCTCATGTTTCTGTTGTTACAAGGAAACTTTATATCCCAATGATTACATATTCTGTAATGTTCTATGCTCTTGGAAACCAATCATGATAGAAGTCAGCAGAAATGTTTTGTATAGTTACATACAATAAGATTAAACCCAAACCAATTACTCAACAGTACTTCCTGCACCTGTGTATAAACTTTTATGGTATAAACTGCCCCTGAGATGGACCCCAACATAAAAGAGATACCTGTACCAGTATAAGAAATTATTTGGAATAAGACTTTCATTTTGAATACTGGTCAAGTAAAGTTTAAGTTCCTAAGACCTCCCTGGGAACTGACATCCTACTTGGCAGAAGGAGACATGTACCTGGGTAACTGATATCCTAGTAGACAAGTTAAGACATGAATGTTAGATAATTCCCATGCTGGCAGATAAGTTAAGACATAAATATTAGACAATATAAGTCCCCTGCCAAAGTTGAGTACCCCAACCAATGGGAGCAGGATAGGTGCACAACAAAGACATGTTCCTAAGGAGATCCCCCATCCCTACATCCTGATTGGTAGGATACCTTGGCACAGATGTTTGTGGATTTTAGGCTTAAAAGTCCTGTAGGATCTTAACTTGGGGTCACGGCTCAACTCCCAAATCTGTTTCAGGCCCTGATCAATCAGTCCTGGGGTGTGTGCTCAATAAACTATCCCTGTCTGACTGGGATCAGTGTTTGTGTAGTTTGTGAGGTGATTCCTAGTCCCCAACACAGCCTCCTTCATCCTTTTCTTCTGTGCTCTCTTAAGTAGCTCACTTTCCTCTTCTTGTGAGAGTTGTGCATATCCTATTCTGTCAAATCTTTCTCTGATTTGCCACCTGTCTGTTGCTCAGTTAGACATTACTTTTAAACTTGAGTGTTAACTTCTACAAACTAACTTTACATTCATTGTTTGGGATTAAAGATATGTACTAAGGGTGTGTCCATATTTCAGCCAGAGGGACTAAAGGTATGTGCTAAGGGATGAGCTACACCACAACTAGAAACAAGTTTTTACAGTAAATAACACAATGTGTTCACAATGTGATCAAGTATCTATGGCTCTTAGAGGGAGCATTGTTCTCTCTCTCTCTCTCTCTCTCTCTCTCTCTCTCTCTCTCTCCAGTTTCTCTCTGCCTCATACTTGTGGATCAGATGTGAACACTCTCAGCTACTGTCCCAATGCCATGTAAGCCTATTATTATGCTCCCTGACATGATGTTCATGGACTAACCTGCTGAAACTGTAAACAGGACTGAAAATAAATTCCTTCCTTTATAAGTTGCCTTAATCATGGTTTCTTCACAAAAATTGAACAGTAATCAAGACAGAAGTTAGTACCAGGGTCTGGGGTGTTGCTGTACAGGCCGCGACATTCTATTGTATGTAGAAATATAAAAGACTTTGGACTAGAAAATCAGTTAAATGCTGTAAGTGGGGGTGTCAACAGGCTGTCCTAGTAGGAGCATGGAAGACAGTTGTGCTGAGAGCAATGTGGATCATGGAGGCTCATCTCAAGAAGTTTCAGAAGGGGACAATATTAGCAGCCAGGCTACAGATCATTCTTCTGGTATTTTGGCAAAGAAAGTGGTTGGTTCTGTTCTTGCCCTAAAAGTCGGCCGGAGGCTAAATTGAAGAATTTTTGAACTATCGTCTTTGGCAGAGGAGATTTTAAGATAACCTAGTACTGACTGTATCATGTGTCACATAGTCATTAGTGACCACTCTGATGTAGAGCTACAGTGAAAAAGATCGAGAGAGATAAAAATATATTGTTTAAGCCAATAAAGAGCATCAGGAGACAATGTCGGAGCCAAACCTGTGCTCAAAAAGATGGGAAGCCCTGATGATAAATGGAATAAAGGGAATGGTACCTTCAGGGAGAAACTCTACCCAGTTAAACCTGCAACCTCTGAAAGGCAAAGGCTGAAGGCCACCTAAAACCCAAAATCACCAACAGATCTAAGCTGATGCAAATGTAAGCCATGAAGGGGGCCAGGTTTTAGCCCAAGCAAGCAGAAGAACTTGACAGCACCAGCCACAATGCTACTGCTTTGTCAAGGAAAACATAGGTAGAGAGGAGTTGTGGGATCATCTTCTGTGGTTAAGGAAAGCAGCTGAGGCCAGGCAAGTGCCAGTGGAGTATCTTCATGGAGACCTTGAGAAGCTATCACATGAAGCTGTGAAGGTAAAGTCTGAATTGCATGGGAGACCCCAAATTGCATGGAAACTGCCAAAGCCACAGGGTACCTGGCAAGGAGAGCTGCAGCCAGGGTATGGAACCAGCCTAAGGGAAAGAAGTGTGTTGCAATTGACAAAGCTGAAAGGAGTGGGATATGGAGAGATATCTAATAAGCCTTTTGACAGTGGGCACAGGGATATAGAATTTGGAATTTGCCCTGTCGGGCTTTGGTTTACTTTGGTCCTGTAGCTCCTCACTATGCCCCTTTCTTCTATTTTTGAAACATTTACAAAGTATATTCTGTGCCATTGTATGTTGGGGGCATATAATTTGCTTTTTGATTTTATAAGGGGTTCCAATTAAGAGATTGCCTTGAGTCTCAGAAGAAACTTTGGACTCCCCCAACCCCAGACAAAAGTCTTTCTGTATAGCCTTGGCTGTCTTGGAACTCACTTTGTGGATTAAGCTGTGCTTGAACTCAGGATACACCTGCTTCTGCTGAGATTAAAGGAGTATGCCACCACCACCCAGCAGGGACTTTGAACTTTTATTTTAAACAGTTTTGAGACAGTCAAGAACTGTGGGGACTTTTGAGTTGGACTGAATGCATTTTACATCGTGATGTGGCTACAAGTCTACATGGGCCAGGGAAAGGAACGTGGTGGTGTGAATGAGAATGGCCCCCATCGGCTCATATATTTGAATGTTTGGTTCCAAGCTGGTGGAACTGGATCAGGAGGTGTGGCCTCATTGGAGGAGCAGTGGCACTGGGAGGAGGCTTTGAGGTATCAAAAGACTCTCACCAGTGCAAACTTGTATGGCCACTGTGGAAATCAATATGGCAGTTCCTCAGGAAATCGGGAATGAGTCACTTGTACCACTGTTGGTCATATACCCAAAGGATGCTTCATCTTATCCCAATAACGCTTGTTCAGGTTGGCCTCGACCTCAGAAATCCACCTGCCACTGCCTCCCAAGTGCTGGGATTAAAGGAGTGCGCCACCACTACCTGGCGAAGAGTTATTTTTAACAAAAGGGTAAAAAGAAGGAAGGAAGGAAGGAAGGAAGGAAGGAAGGAAGGGCAAAGCAAAAGGAAGGAGATAAGATCTCTATTGTGTGAGCTCAGCAAAGGGAATGGTTCAAAGACGGGAGACTCATAAAACTTGAGCAAAGGATCAGGTTAGAGTGGGAAAAAATTAGTTTATGCAAAAGATATGGGTCTGCAGTTTGGATGGGGCTTCGTGTTGAAGGGTGAATAATGTGGAATCAATGGTTAGTAATTCAGGAAGCAGCCTGGGGAATAGTGGCATACAGCTTTAATCCCAATCTGGGGAGGCAGAGGCAGGTGGATCCAGGTGAGTTTGAGGCCAGCCTAATCTACAGTGAGTTATAGGACAGTCAAGATCTATGGGGATTGGGGCGGGGGCTAGGGGCGGGAAGAAATCAGAAAACATATAAGAAGTCTTTTTGAGTGGTAGTTCAATTTAGTATGGCAGACAACAATTCCACCATTTACTCTTTATTTGCACGTGACTTTCCAGTTCAGTACAAACACACTTCACCCTATTTTATCCTCACAGTGATCTCAGTAGACACCCACCATGGTTACTGTCAAATGCTGCCAAGGAATCTTAGCTTCAGAAAGGTCATGGAATATCCCCAGTGTGATCCCTGTGGATTTCACTGTGACTTGCTGGATTTCAACCTCCACCTTTCTTAATTATTTGTCAGACTACCACTGAAAATTAAAGTTAAAAAAAAAAGATTCCCACCATTTCCCAGATAGCGCGCTCTCTCTCTCTCTCTCTCTCTCTCTCTCTCTCTCTCTCTCTCTCTCTCTGCCTTGTGCTTATGGATCAAAATGTAAACTCTCAGCTACTGCTCCAGTAGAAAAATCCTGCTTTTATAAGTTGGCTTGGTGTGCTATCACAGCAGTAGAAAAGTAGCTAAGGCTGTCGCCTGAATTCAGAGTATATTCAGGCTGTAATGTAGGTCACTGACTCAAAGTCCTATTTCATCTCTGACAAACTCTGATGTACTGGGAAAGCCTCCATGGTTAGGTGTGAAAAGACTCCAGGGCCCAGGAATCTCACATCTGTCCACTGTCCCCGTGCCCATGTGCACTGGGTGCACGCCTCTTGGAGCTAGTGCTAGTGGATCCCTGCCACTAAAAGGGATGACATCTGGATCCCTGAGGGCATCAGGAGAGAAACTGAGCCCATTACAGGAAACAAGGCACTGGGACAAACTCCCCTACTACCATCCATGGCACAGAGGTTTTGGAGGACAACCTAGCTTCACAATAGACCAGTCCCTCTTGTGACATGAATCCGGGAGTGCTGAGGCTACAATGCCCATGTTCATCCAACTGAAGGGGACAGGGTTAATCCAAAATGGTCTGAAAGTCTGTGCTTAGGGCTGGGTCAGCTGCAGCCTTAAGGATGGTCATTGTCGCCTTTGGGAGTTTCCGGCATAGCTGTTTTTGGGCTGCAACAGAAGATGTACTCAACTTTCATTCCAAAGGGGTGAGGTAGTTCCTTAGCCTGCCTGGGTCAAATCCAGGCCAGGCATAAATAAGAGTCCCACCCAGGAACACACCACCACCACCACCACCACCACCACCCAGTGGGCACACAAAGATTGAGAATCCAGAAACAGGAGCAAAACAGGAACCTGAGGACCATCCTACCTCACCCCCTACCCCCCCCCCCCCCCCCCCCCCGCATCTAGGAAGCAGCCAAGCAAAGATATGAAGGAACCAGGCAAGGATCAGAAGGTTCCTGAAAGTGAAACGTGTCACCCCATAGGCCTCACCTGAAATAAGAGTCAGAATAGAGTGAGTGGTCAGGAAGCTTAGCTTCACTCACCTGGGGCTGCCTGAGTGAGCCCCTCCTCAGGGAGATGGGAGTGGCATCTACAGTATACCTTTGGGTTCACCTAGGCACTCACTGTTTGAGGGATGGGAGCTCACTCACCTGTCCTCAGAGGTCCCAGGAGACATTTGTAGATGACAGAATGAGCAGCCAGCTTGAGCAGGAAGGCTCGGTAGCAGAGCCAACGTATGGCTTCAGGAGGAAAGGAGCCAGAGGCACCATTGGCCCTTAGTGTCATTCCTGGGGGATCAGACAAAGGCTGAAGAACCCAGCTGGCTACAGACCCTCATGGTCTCCAAGGAGCTCTCAACCACCTGCTGAGGCCCAGGAAGGATGGTTGGTCACACTAGCTCCTGAGTGACTGCAGGATGCCCACACCCTCCTCGAGAGTGCTAGCCCTTGGCCACCTACGAACCTGGATTCTTGACCTTCAGGATGGCATAGCAGTAGGATGCTAGGTTGGAGATGATTCCCAGAAAAAAGGCGAGGTTCTTCCTAACATGCTGGTCAAAGGGAAGCTGAATCACACATGCATGGAACCTAGATGGGAGCCACAGTGGAGGGGAAGAGCCCCTGGTAAGTGTGCACATGCATGTACACAAGCACAAGCTCTTGTCTGTGCATACATGTGAATTATATACAGAGACTTACATACATGATATAATTGCATGTACAAATGAACTTACAACTACGAGTGAACACACAAGCACGTGTGTGTGTGTGTGCACATGTCTTCATTCCTGTATGCTGCCATGTAACTAGTCCCTTCCCAGGTGCCCCGTGTACCTGTTACATCATATCACATTGGGGGTAGACTGCCCAACACTGAAATTGTGTCTTCTATAGCATAAGCTCTTCCTCACACCTAGCCCTAGTGACCAGAGAGGTTACTAAGGAGGCAGCTAGATCCACAGTGGCATAAATATGACCTGTGGTTGGTGTGACCATCTGCCAACTCCCGGCAGAATGGTGCCCTCTGCTACATCTCTGCGGGGCAGCTCTCCTTTCATGAGTCAAGGGAAACCAATCCCATCCCTACAGGAAACCTCAGAAGAAACGGCCTATGCTATGTGTGTATGGTCATATAGAGTAGTGACTGTGTAATGAATGAATGACATGGGTCTGGCCTAACACACCTGACAACCGAGGTGCAGACAACCAAGGACAAGAATGTTCCAGAGGCACAAACCAATGTGTAAGGGCACCACGGTGGCCAGGCTGCTTTCAGCTGGGTGCTTGTTGTGCCTTCTGGTGCGAGACTGGTGACACTATCAGCAATAACTCTGATTCTCTGTTTTCTGGGGCTCTGGATCCCCCTGCGTCCCTTTCCCACCCTACTCCTTCTAGGTGCTCTCTTGGGGGACTCCTTACACCAACATCCCCTGCTGTCTCAAGATCATAGGCTCTGGTCAGCACATAAGGTTACATGTGTTCCCAGCACAGGGAGACCAGAAGAGGTTCTTATCTTACAAATATGAGGTTGTGTGGAGACTCAACTAAATGCTGCATTTCCCCACCACATTTCATGCCACCCAATCAGGGAGAGCAAACAGCAGCTCTGACTTGAGCTTGAGAGCCCCAGCAGACACCATGGCTGGCATTCCTGGTCTGTGGCTCCCTCTAGTGGTAGCACAGTCCATGACTCACCGGTAGGCCTGAAGCAGGAAGATCTTGTATATATTGATGCAGACTGTCTGGAGGCTGTTCACCTAGAGTCCCAAGAGAAAGACAACCATCAGCAATGTCCCAGAGATCACAAATGAACACTTTCTGTGTTGTTGTCAAATAGGATAAGAAAGCCACTTGTAGGGAAAACCCAGAAAATCGAGCCAAGCCCCTATGGGGAGGAAGCAGGAAAGAGCTGAGGCCAAAGCCCACTACAGTGGCCCCTCCTGGACAGTGACCTCAGCAGCCATGGCCTAAGAGTCCAAAGCCAAGGTCAGGATCCAGGGAAGATGTCAGGATTGGAAAGAGATGGGGATGAGTAGGGTGAATGCTCAGGGGTCCTCACTACACGTCCACCTTTCGACATGTTCCTTTACATACACAGCTTGAGCCTGTACACACACATGCATATCCATGAACATGACCCCCCCCGCCCCCAAACAGGACCTCTACTAAGATCCAACAAATGAGGTGGCTGCATCTGCTTACCTGTAAGTCTAGAAACAGACTGTGACACTTCAGCCGCAAGACTGACAAGAGCTTGTACCGCATGGTCTTCCCAGCCTTGAAGACACTCTGGAAGGTGAGGCTCGCCTTAATTGAGGTCCGGGCATAACTGCAGCACAAAGGTATCCTGTGTGATTCCCACACTAGCTCCTCCTGAGAGACCAACACAAGTGCCCTTCTACCTCTTGTCCCTCTCTGCCACACACTGCAGGCTTAGATGGGGTTAGACCTTCAAACATGAAACCCATTCCAGCTCTTGGTACTTGTTTACAGCATCACCAGAAGCCCTGGACAGCCAAATCCAACCAGTTGTAGTGAACAACATCCATTTTATCCGGGCTTGGGATTACCAGACATCTTTGCTCATCGGTGGAAAATAGCTGTGAAAATTCAGCTCAGAAAGAACTGTGAATCTTACAGGAAGTCACAACCCTGTGCTTCTTTAAGTGGCTGCAGCCTGACAGAGCACCTTCCCAGCACAGGGCTGTGATTGGAGCAGAAGATTATCTCTAGCCAGATCTTGATGACAGCAAACAGTAAAGGAATGCCTACAGTGATGTCCAACCACCTGCAGACTGCAGGATGCATCTTAGTCACCTTGGGATGACAGATGGGACACGTGCAGGACAGGGTTAAGGGTGATGCCTTCTTGTCATCCAGTGACTTTGCATCATCCTCGAAGATGAATGCAAGTGACAGTACAGTTACCTCTGTTGGGTTTCTTATTTTTATACACGTGTGAGTGCATGCCTGTGCGTGTGGGTGGAGGCCAGAGGAAGAGGGGTCCTGCTCCATGACACTCCACGGTGTTCTGTTAGCTTTCTTCACACTTTGTATGTGAGCTGTGGTTTAGGGAGAAGAAATTCCTATGCTTTCCCTTTAGGATGTTGCTAGTCACTCTGGCTGACCTCCAGACACATCCTCAGGCAAGATACTGAGCTCAGCTGATGCACCCACACTGATGCCTCAGAGGGTGAGCTCACAGCCACTCTTAACATGGACTCTGGAAACAGGGACCTTCTGGTCCACATATGGTCTCTAATGGCCCCTCTCCAGGGTCAGCCTGGCTTCCTGTGTTGTCTTCAGGCTCTAGCAGTATGTTCAGAGGAGAAATTCTTCTTTGATAGATTTACCCACGACTCCATGACACTGAAGAGTGCCATGGGCTGGAGCAGGTAAGTTGGTGTGGTCAGGACTGAGCTGGGTGCTGGGGCAGCAAAAGTGGGTCTGGGAGGCAGAGGGCGAAGTCAGGAAGTCTAAGCGGAATGCCAGGGACTGGACCGATTCAGCATACAAAGGCAGGGAGGCTGAGGAGCCCAGGCCTGTGAGGGCACTGTACAGATGGCTTATCTGCACCCAACGCTTCCCTTACAATACAAACCTCAAAGAGCACAATGGGGATGGGGAGTTTGGATCCAAGCTCAGAACAGACAGTTGTCAACATGGCGGGTTGTCAGTCTCCCACCATAATGTCAGAATTTTCATACTTTTCACTCGTAAAAGGAAATGGTCTAGCTCTTTTCACCTGTGTCTATCTCAAATCTGTCCTATCTACACTGAGCCAAAATCTGGACTGTGAGCTCCTGGTAGCTCCCATCCCTTCCCAGCCCCTTATGTTTCATACAGAGGAGGGCCTTGGCTCTATGGTCTACAGGAGACTTGGGACAAGGCTGAAGATGTTCTTAAATTACCCATGCCCATCTCCATGAAGAAGGGGAACACGTTTTGGTCACTTGTGTCTAGGAAACAGAATGTAGTACCCACAGCGTCATCTGTTCCCATGACCTCATGGCTCCTCAGTGTGCTTACCCTGAGTAGTCACAGAAGACCTCCAAAGTCTGAGTGTCCAGCAGTAAGCCACACCAGGGAAACAGGCAGTGAGCAGGCAGCTGGTGTGGAGCTGCATCACCCAGGGCACCAGTCTCCACAGGGAAGTTCACCACTGTCTTCTGCAAGTTTATCATGCAGCCGTACTCGGGAACGCCACGGACCAGGGTGCTGAATAAGAGAAGGAACATGGGTTATGGGAGCCAGGAGGCACCCAGCACATGCCACAGAAGTTCTCAGATGTGTTCTGGGACCAGAGAGAAGCAGATGCTTGTGGGTACCCTGATGGAACACCAGACAGTCTTGCTCTGGACTGTAGCCTAGCTCCCATTGTCTGTGTAAGCAACGGAACAATAAGGCTATCTGGCTAGACCTCAGATAAGTAGAAAGTTTCGCATGACTCTGTGGGTCATATCTTAGCATCCATGTAGCAAGGTACCCTCTCCCTATTACCCCCAAAGCCTACTTTCTTGTAGCTACCTTGAGATGCTTATAGATGTGCATTGCTTCCCCTATCAGCAAATGCTAAATTATAGACTGCTTGCCTATGGATAGACCTCCCTAGTAAGTTGAAGGCAGAGGCGCAACCCTCCCCCATAGGTGGACTCACAGCAGCAGTCTGGCTCCTGTACCAGGAGTATGGCTACTTGATGTCATCCATTGCCTGTGCTCTGTACATTCTTGTGACTGGTCAGCCTCTGCAGTAAGTCTGTCTTACAGGTGTCCATGGACAACCCCACCTAGCAGCCCCTCCTGGTGACTCTGATATTCATCTGGGGCATCCTGACATTTCCCTGACAAGGTCTTAGGGGCAAAACTGACTTCTGGAAATTTCCTCAACAGCAGCAGTGTCCTCTGTCCCCAGTGGCCACTGCCTATGGGCCATTTAACTCCTAAGTGCTACAGATGTGGTGGGGCCTTCACTGGGGCTGGCTTACTGACCTTAACAAGCATGGCCTATTGGGCTCTGGGATCCTATGCTACAAGTATGTGCAGACTGCACAGAGCACTGCACACACCAGTGCCTTAGTGGTAACAACTTCTTAGGGCTCAGTTTTATCAACCACTTTCGGGTTTCTTGTCTCTTGTCACTTATCCTAAAAAGAAGCCTATAAACTTCACAGTGCCTGAGGAACCTCAATGTATGCACACTGCTCTGAAGCAAGGCTGTAGTGCCTGATTCTAGTTTGAACCACAGAAATTAACTTTATAACCAGATGTGCCCAAAACCCTGACCTAACCTGTACATACTATAAACACAGCCTAGAATATACACTATAACCCACTAGTATAAATATTATGTAAGAAAAAAGATCACTCCTGATGCAATAGCCACACCTCAAAATACCAAGGTTTAATAAGTTCAAATTCTCTAGACTCTTCCTAGAAATCCCATAAAGAAGAGCGACTCCAAAGAGCCTGTTCACCCAGTGCTTGTTCATGGTGTGATGTGAAGTTTCCAAGTTGTCAGGAATGTGCTCAGGGACAACACATCTCCCAGGAGGGCTCGGTGCCTCAGGCCTCTGCAAACAGCCCTTCTGTGCATGGGAGTTAATGCCTGCTGTCCTATCTGGAGACTCTTCAAATACTGGCACTGACCTGGTCTCTCACCACACTGCATTCTTGGTGAGACCAAGCTGGACCAGCCATGGGTGCTAGACTCTCTTCCTTGGTGCTGTGGGTGTCCCATGCCTGGCTGCACAGGTGCCTCTGCCACTTTGTAGAGATGCCACTAGATCTTGGTGACCATATGAGCGCCAGGCACTCAAAATTACTAACCAGTTAAATGTGCTGCCTTGGCACATTTATACCTTATACAGATATATGTACATATATACATGTATCTTGATCATATGGCAGAAACCCAGACATGGTGGTCCTTACCTGAGGAAGGCTTTTGCCTGGGCCAGGTGAGGTGTCACCAACAGAAAGTCATCAACAAAACGTAAAAGCAACCTAAAAAGAAGACACATCAAGAGATCTCTCAGAGCATCCACCTTTAAGTGAGCCAACCTATAACACTTTAAGTATAGGGAGACACATAGACAAAACAAAGTGATTCTTCAAAAGAAGAGAATGACAGTTTCATTGTCCTCCTAACAGAAATGGTTCTGGGATGCCTCACAGCTTTTCATGAAGTGAAGGCAACGGCCTTCAAGTCTGGACCATAAACCAACTGTGACACCCACTCAGTGACTCAGCCTCTGGGAGTAGTAAAAGGAAGAAACATTTACCCATCCCGCTGCACTTCGGCAAACAGCTTGTTCTCCATGTCTCCAAAACACAGACTGCAGAGCAGGGTGGATAGGCTGGAGCCCTGGGGGATGCCTTGGCATTGCACATAGCACCTGGTGGTGGGGATGGTTATGGTCAGAAGCAGCAGCCATGATGGGTTTCAACTTGTATCTGACACCCCTCCCCATGTGTGCATGAATAAACAGACACCATTCAGTGAACATGCTCATAGGCCACATATACAAACAATGGTATCTACCACTGTCAGTTGCTAAGACCTAAGAAGATACCGAATTAAGTACCTCCCTTATCTCTTCCATTACCCACTCTTGCTACAACCTGGGGTGGTGTGGACCACATCCCTGTCCACTGACTCCACAGCTTTCCTAAATTTTAAGCGAGAATGACAAGCAATGAGCCTCCTGAACTGAATATTTATTTGGGACAATTCATAACAGATTATTAGCAAAGGAACATTCTTGGTGACAGCCGTGTGAAAAAAGTTAGTGTCTTCTCAGAGAACACAATAGAACCAAACATACATGCAGGTGCAGCCATACAGGTGCTGGCAGGGGTGGGTGTCATCAGATGGTCAGGACAAGGAGGTCACCCAGGTCACATTTACTTAGATCCTCTCAACTAGAGTAACCATCTGGAAGCTCTGAAGCACTGTGCACATGGATCTGACTTTTAAGTGTTATCAAGCTGAACCACATGAGGAGTAGGTTAAGTTTCCTGCCACATGGATATAGACTCATGGATCTGTGCTCAGTCCTATGAGGACTCAGGAGCACCCTTGGCTGTGTTTGTGAAAAGACACTCAGTTGTACACTTGTAGCTTGTGGGGGTCCCAGCATGCTCATCCAACATTTTCAATTACATCCTAATATATATTGTGACTTTAGATAATCATATATTCCTTGTCCTGCCTGACCTCATCTCTAATAACCCTGGAATTCTGTTCTGTATTGGCACTCATTGTGGGTTCCTATCAGCTCAGCAAAAGGGAGCCAAGTACATACTGTTGTACTAGTCTCCAGGTGGGGACTTTGGGTATAGAAGGTCCAACCAAATGCTCAAGCACTCAACCTCACATCTGATCCAGACTCACAAAACAGGTCTTTGCAGGTTGGTGGGCTGTTAGGCAGCTCCAGCACAGAGCCAGTCTGGGCTCTCTTAACCACAGATAGTGCTTTTTAAAGAGTACCTGTTCGTTGATTTTTTTTTCTCTCCTTGAAAATGGGTTATAAGCTGAATTATTGTACAGTGGGTTCTATATTTTGCAAATGTTAAGTTACAGAGCCTCTGAGTTCTATTGTCAAAAGCCTTTACTGCATCGATTGAGATGATCATGTGATTGTTATCTTTAGGAGCATTTGTGTCAGTATATATATATGTTTATAGACTTACACATGTCAAACCATCCTGCGCCTCTGTAATAAAGCCAAATTGTGGGGCAAAAAAAGAGTGCCTGGTCTGTGCTTGTAACTCACGGTCGTCTTGGGGGGACCCAACCATAGGCTCTCTACTCTCTTCTTTGGTGTTCCATGTGCCCCATGCCTGGCCGTGCAGGTGAGGTGCCACTTCGTCAAAGTGGCAACATGAGCTTGAGGCACACAAAATCATTAACTTCACTGGAGCTGTACTTATCCAGGGGCTCCTAAGGCCTCATGGGTAGGTAGCTCTGTGGCCCAAAAGCCAGCAGAAGGGCAAGACAATTCTATGAAGAGGAGCAGGGAGGAAGGAATGAGGAGGAGGCAGCCGCTCAGAGTTCTAAGTGCTGTAGCCAGTCAGCAGGCACCTTGCTCAGCAAGCAGGATAGCCTCTACCCACCTGTACCTGTCCTGCCTCCGCCCACCCTCTGCCCACCTGCCCCATGCCTGTGCCCACCTGCCACCAATCTTCACGACACTGTGACGCACAAAGTGCAGGAAGAAGTCAAACAGGCTGCTGCTGGTCTCATTCATAGAGATGCTCTAGAAAAGCATGTAGACAGACAAGCATGAGGATGCTGAATGCTGCACCGGGCTGCCACCAAATGCCCACTCAAGCCCAAGTGTTTATGATAAAGTCGGGGTGGAGCCAGGGTCAAGTGTCACTGAATGGCTAGGTTAAATTTGACTCAAGGTGACAGGGTATGTAACGTACAAAGCAGTGATGTAATCTTTTCTGTTCCCACAGCACTAGGTCTGGAACCTTACAGCTCACACACACCTTACAGCTTACCAATGACCCAAAAGACAATTGTCCAAAAGACCCAGTGAGCATGGCTGCCCCAAAGGTAGAATATGTATCAAAGAAGGTTCTGTA
Organism: Rhynchomys soricoides; assembly: GCA_019843965.1. NCBI lineage: Eukaryota > Metazoa > Chordata > Mammalia > Rodentia > Muridae > Rhynchomys > Rhynchomys soricoides. The sequence continues at coordinate 1,356,099 of JADRCH010000154.1, read as the reverse complement.
GAACCATTGACTTGTGTGGGAGGAGATCTGTGTGTGGCTTATGGAAACAAAGTTTCTGACATAATGGGCCAAGATGGGGACCACAGATCAAGTCCAACTTGTTTTTCAAGAGCAGGTGAACTGTCCTATGATCTCGAGATCAAAACTGAGGAAGGAGATATCTTTACCAGTTCACTGGTGAAAGAGCTGAGGTATGGGAGACGAGAGGGTGGGAAGGGCACTTCAAAGCAACGTTTAGCATGCCCATCTAAGTTGGAGGGTTCTGGTTATGTCATGAGGACAGCTACCAGTCCTGCTACCCTTGTTCATGGGACTCACTACACAAGGAGCATGTTGGTCACATTCCTGCACTGAAGCAAATAGCCAAGTAAAGATGGAAAGCTCCCCCCAGGTGTGGCCCATTAATAGGAACCCCGAGGACCTGCTCAATGACAACGGAGTTCCTCAGTGCACTGTCATCTGAGTCCTGCAGATGCTTCATGAACTGGCTCATGTATGGCTGGAGGTCAGAGAGTGTGGAAACCTACAGCAAAGAAGAGGTGAGTACTTGAGGGGAACCAGAGGGGCACATGGTTTTTCTGGCCAGAACAGGCACAGCCCAACAACAGAACAATGTGGGACCAGGCCATTGCAGTCTTGTGTGGGAAAGAGAGACTCCAGCACCCCAGCAGGAAGTGCCACAGAAACAGCAGCCTTCACCACAGTCAGCGTTCCTCAGGCCAGGTGTCTCCATAATTGTGGTTACCAATGATCGCAACACAAGCAGCATCCTGATTTCTCCAGAGACAATGTGTGGCCAGGAGGAAGAGCTGACGGGTAGGAAGGAGATGGCTCCTTCATCTCCTGCAACAGACTCTCTAGGAGGCCGAAGTGGCCACCAAGACCTGTCTTTGCAAGACAGGATGTCACTAGAAGGAATACAGCACCAAATACTGATATAGCATGCAAACAAGCCCAAGCATGCCAGGTGTGAGGCATCTAGAGGCATCAAGAGTACTGCAGTCTCTAAGTGGCCCTGGCTGTCCTCCAACTTACAATCCTCCTGCTTCATTCTCTTATAGGTTGAGATCACACATTGGCCTTGAGACTTTAAAATGTCCCATGTTAAGCTGCATGTGTGAATATGGTCAAAATGCATTATACACACTTATGAAGCTATCATAAAGAAACTTATGTACCATTAACGCGTGATAGCACAAAATAAACAAAATCCCAGGTGCCAAGTGGGTTTGTTGTAGTGTCAGGAGTAAAGCCAGGGTAGTTAAAGCCCAAGAATTAACCTGGAAAAGAGATGCAAAATATATAGAAAGTGTCCGCACTTTCTTTTGTTTGTTTTAATATTATTTATTTAATGTATATGAGTACACTGTAGCTGTCTTCGGACACACCAAAAGAGGGCATCAGATCCCATTACAGATGGTTGTGAGTCACCATGTGGTTGTTGAGAATTGAACTCAGGACCTCTGGAAGAGCAGTCAGTGCTCTTAACCTCTGAGCCATCTCTCCAGCCCATGCCTGCACTTTCAAAATAATTAAGTAATTCGCTTTTAAATAACCAAGAGGTTATCAAAAATTATAAAAGTAAACGAAGACTTTGAACAGGATGATAAAGAACTGGCAACATGTCAGAATGTGCTTGGCACTACGAAGGGCTCTTAGAGAGAAATGTGTAACTTCAGGTGTTTACCTACGGCTGGTGCATCAAAAGCTCAACAAGTAAAGACAACCACAGCCAAACCTAATGATTTAGTTCAACTCCCAGAATCTACACGGTAGATGGAGAAAACTAGCTCCTGCCATGTTGTCCTCTAGCTTCTCCACAGGCGCATGGTGGTTGCTCTGGTGGAAGCAGGGAAGGAATCTCCTGGGTGCAGTGATTATGGATATGCCCTTGGCACAGAAGGCACATGGCCACTGCACATAGTCACACATGTATAAGGTTTGCCTGTGAGCCTTGTATGTCCTACCTCAGGGAGAAGGCAAAGGAAGTCACTTTGTGCTTCCCCCAGGCTTAATTGCAAACTCTTCCACCTTTAAACCTGCAGACCCCACCTGCCTACGGAAGAGGTCACTGGATGCAGAAATTGTTAAGCTGCCCCAGAGGTTGAGGATAGTTCCAGGTATCTGCTGGAAGGGGAAGCTCCATTGGGAGTTCCTGTAGATCGAGGCAGGCTGGGTCAGACAAATGATCACTGGCACCATGAACACCCATGCCACCATGGACATGCCACAAATATGGACCTATTACAGCCATACCGGTGTCACTGACGGATACTAGATATCCATGATGTGAACAGGCCTGTGCCACTAACATGCTCATAGTACTGACAAGAGTCCACTGTGGTCTTACCTGTCTCCTAAAGGACTTGTGGACTTGGCCTTGGCTATCTCTCCGGACCACTGCATACTGGCGGATACAGTACATGCTCTCTGAGTGCCTGATCATATTGGCAACAACCTCCACAAGCTTGTCCTGGGGGATGGCATCATATGCCCCAGTCACATCTGCCTGTAGGATACATGTGAGTACTATTAAGCATGGTTGGGTCCAGGGTCAGGTGTCCTGCTGGCTCTGTCCTTGGTGCGTGGGTTCCAACCTGCCCATAGCAAACCTGCAGGAGATAGATGCAGGAGGATACTCCACACTTCTGTACTACATTACTGCACATTCCCATCCCACAAATTTCCTGTTCCAAAGGACCTTGGGGCATAGTGGGCCTATAGTCCTCTCTCTATCCCACTGCTCCAGATTGAATACTCTAGGACAAGGAACGCCTACATTATCCTTGAAGACCCTCGGGGCCTACAAGGGTCCCTGGCTAACCCAGATACTAAAGCATCCAGGCCCTGGTGGTAGTCAGGCTTGGCTACTTCTCTGAATAGGACCGCATCCAAAGGGATTTCTCACAGGGCAGAACCCAGAGAGGTTGGAATGTACTATCCAGGGAACCCATATAGAGCTCAAGACTGTCCTGGGAGCTAGTTATCCCCCCTTTCCCCAAATGGGGTCTTCTTGACCCTGAGAGAACTAGAGGCTGTAACATTTTTGGCCTGTATAGAGTAGCAGGCCAACACTCCCAATCACCAGCTTGAGGCTACAAGAGGGTCACCCAGTGTTGGCTACTCCAAGGAGGTCCCTAGAGCCCATAACATGAGAGCAAATGTGATAGACAGGAGTCCAAATGGCCACCTTCACAAAGTACATCCTGGGTGTCTGGTCCAGAGCACGCACACGCAGCACGAAGGTCCGCCAGGTCCTGTAGATGTCATTCATACCCAGTACAGAAGCCCCCATAAGGTTAGGATGTTTTGTCCGCTCATAGTTGAGCACGCTGAACAGAGTCTTGAGACGCTGGGTGAAATGCTGGGCCTGTGTCAGGGCCATTAGACACAGAAGACACATTAGAAAGGGACCTGACAGATTGTTGCCTGACCATCCTGATTTCTCAGAATAGACTCCTATAGCTCAGCACAGAGCCAGAGTCTTAGAAGACCTATCTCACTAAGTCAATTGACTGTATTTGGGGCCCTCATTCAACCTGTCTCAACCTGTTCTCACCCACTCCCCAGGGGCACTGTCTTCTAGAAACATACCCACTGGGCTAGAGTCAGGTTCAGGATCACCTTTACTCACAGAGGTCCTCCAGCTGAGTTGAGGCATCAATAGCTTCATGTTGGCCTCTGGAGCATTATTAATGATTACACAGGCACAGGTAAGGGTCAGAGCTGTTACTGACATCCAGATATGGGGATGGGTGGCAGCTGACCCCTGGTTACTTTGCCCCGTAGCATAGAAGCCATATAGTACCTACCTTACCTGGCAGGATCCCTGAAGGATTTCCAGGGCTTGTGTCCCAAGCTCTCTTGCTCTTGGGACTATCTCCTATCTCTAAGACCTTTTCACATGCTAAATTTTTAGACTCAGGAACAACAAGTTACTTAGCTTCCCTCAGGACTTCATGAGCCCTTACTTAAGTCAGGGTATAGATCAGTACAGGGGCCAAGTTCAGTCACCTGCTTCTTTTTGCCAAAGGCTCTGGTGCCCATGCTATAACTCATGTTCACAATGGGCCGGAGACCATTGGACTTGGGGATGAAGCGCAGTCTGCAGATGGGCATGGCTAGCCAGGTATCCTGGTGGTGCCTGACCTCCTCTTGTGACAGCTCCCGTAACTGCACTCTCTCGAGGTGTTGCCTATTGTAGAGAGCATTATGGAGTTATGACATGAACATGCAGGAAGTTCCTGAGACACATCCCATCAGGGTGGTTGGGAATTTGGAGCACTTGATACCCGACAATGCTATGAGACTACATCTAGGACCATAGCAACCCACACCAACCACATACCCTGTCTGGGCAGGGTACATGACACGTAGCCTGGGTTGGCACATGGGACATCTGGTCCCATAGTCTGCCCTTGGTGTTCCCTTCTTGGGGGTCCCACTGGCCAGGACACTTTTGAAGCAATCTGCTGATGCTTGTGGATATCTTGGCTTAGACACAGGTATGAAATCAAAAAGTGTCCCTACCTGCCCCCAGGAAGCCCTGTGCTGGTTGCTAAGGATTCCCATAAGCACAATGGGCTGGTGATGTGTGATACATAGTTAAGGCTGGACCTCAAGAAAGCTAACATGGAGCTGGGTGGTGGCAGGGCACACCTTTAATCCTAGCACCCAGGAGGCAGAAGCAGACAGATCTCTCTGAGTTTGAAGCCAGCCTGGTCTACAGAACTAGTTTCAGGACAGCCAGGACCATACACAGAAACCCTGTCTTGAAAATCAAAAACAAAACAAAAAACAAAACAAAACAAAACAAAACAAAAGGAAGTTAACATGGTAGTCTGCTCTCTGCAGGCCTTGCCTGGCTGCTCCTCTGCCCCCTCAGCTTGGTCTTTGTACCTTCTGCTGAGACAGCAAACTCCAGCTCAATCAGCATAGAACTTCAGCCACTCAGAGCCCTGCTACTTCTCAGGGTGGACCCTTGTGGTTTCCCACTGAGGAGACACGTCCTTCAGGGGTAGACATGAGGTGGAATCCATCAGCTCTGCTCCTGTTTGATAAAAAGCTCTCCTACTTTAGGGATCTTATACAGATCTAACTTATGATTTCACAGGTAATAAGGCAGGGTCTCCAGTCCATAGCTACAGGGAGTCAGTCCAAGCCCAGGCTAGCAGGTGCCAAACACTGTGCATCAGTGCCTCTGTGTATGCAAACAGGAGACATTGACATCTGAGAGATGATGCTGTGTGGTACCTGATTCCAATGCTCTGCAGCTTGCTCCACACACTCTTACGGTAGAAGAAGAGCCTGTTCTTCTGGAATGTGGTCTCTGTGATGTAAAAGAATGATCTAAGCAGCTGTACCACATACGTGTCCATCAGCCAGAACAGGAACATAGTCAGTATCCTCTCCCTCAGACGGTGCTCTGCAGCGGGGACACAGTCCTTCCCTGAAAGTAGTAGATACTCAACATCCACAACTCATCTCAGACCCACAGTGTCCAGCATGGAAGCCACGGGTCCCGAAATGAACCCAAGAGGTGTTGCTCTGGACGTGCAGGGCTCTAATAAAATGTATTAACAAACTAGTTTAACCTTTGTGTGTATGCTTTCTTTGTTATAAACTAAAGTTCCCTGACAAAGCCATGTCTGTGGTGAGGATCCTGCAGGCCTACTGACTACAGATGAAATGCTGCTGACTGACAGAGAAATGTTCTTGAGGTATCCTTCATCCCCCAATAGCAGCCATTCACTACCAATCTCTGAATCTGACCTAGCACCACTGTGACTATCCAGTGATTCTTTTAGGCTAGTCTGACTTAGAAACCTTAGCTTCTATCAACTCTAATGTGAATTATGTCTTCAGATAGGGGATAGGGACATGGCTCAGTTGATAAAGTGCTTGCTGAAGGGGCATGAAAACTGAGTCCAATCGTCAGAACCCTTGTTTTAAAAGCCAGGAGTGGTGACACGTGCCTGTAATTCCAATACCACAGAGGCAAAGCCAGATGGACTCTAGCTGAATCAGCAAGCTCCAGGTTATTAAAGAAGACACCTGGTGTCAACCTCAGACCTCCACACACATACACAGGCAAAGCTCAGTGGGAGCTGGTGCTATACTACCTACTGGGTCACCAACTACACACACACATTGCCACTGAGCAGTGCAGTTCAGAGATGTCTAGAACACCGTAGAGAACAGGCTGCTCTTATTACCATGCTGGACATGTGAGTTCCATGCACCATAACAGCTGTATACACTCTGTATATCACCAGACACCACAGGGGCCTCTTTATCCAGGAAAAGGTGGAGTTACCAGCAGTGATGAATATGAAGGATAAGGGGAATCACAGAAGGAGGTACAAGCTAGAAGACAGAATGAACAAAGAAAGGAGGAAACAGGGCTGGAGAGCTGGCTCAGTGGTTAAGAGCACTGTCTGCTGTTGCAGAGATCCACGAGGTAGCTCAAAACCTCCTGTAACTCTAGTTCCATTCTAGTCAGCTCCAGCACCAGGCATGTCATGGTGTACATACATATATTCATGCAAAACATTCATACACATAAAATGATCATTAAAAAAAGTCAATATATGGAGGAAGTGGTATGGAAGGTTAAAACTAAACAAGCAGTGACCTTAAAAAAAAACAAGAATGACTTTTAGTCTGGGAACAGAGAGGCTGAAGGCAGACCTAAATCGGCAGAGGGATAGGAGCTAGTGGAGAAGCTGATCAGAGTTCCAAGTACGTTAAGGCTCAAATGTCAGGTGACCACTGATAGAGAACAGTAAGAACTTAGATGCACAATACAGTTACCCAGATAGCAAGACACCAGGGGTACAGCAAGAGTTAGGAGCAAACCGGCTAAAGAAACGGCTCAGCTGTTAAAACACTGGCTGCTTTTTTCAGAGGACCGGGGTTCGATTCCCAGCATCCACATGGTGGCTCTCAAGCATCTGTAATGCCACTTCAGGGAGATCCAATGCTCTCTTCTGGCTTCTGCAGCTACCAAGCATGCAAGTGGTGCACAGGTATATACATGCAATCCAAACACATACGCTTAAAATGAATGAAAGCAAACTGGAAAGAACAGAAACAGCACATTCAGAGAGAGAGAAAGAGAGAGAGAGAAGCTAAGCTTCCCAGCTAAGTGACAACTGTCAAACTGGCAGGACAATATATAAAAATATTCACCTGCATGCTGTGAAAAGACACATCTAAATTCCAAGAATTCGAAAATCTTCAAAGCAAAACTTAAAGGGGGTGGGGGTGGGGGAGACATAGCAGAGAAACAGCAAAGCAAGCCCAGTTCCTTAAAGTCAGTTTAAGTAGATGGGAAACTCAGCAGGTTCACACACTTTTAATCCCAGCTTCTCTAGAAGCTGAGAGGAAAGAGGGTTGCAAATTTGAGGGTAGCCTGAGCCATTTAGGAAAAACCTGTCTCAAAAACCTCTTTTACGCTCAAAAAATTACTAGAGACAAAATTAATATCCTGGTAATCAAAGATTCTCTCATCAGAAAGATGAAAATTCCATCTGGGTGTAGTGGCTCATACCTTTAATCCCAGCACTTGGGAGGCAGGGGCAGGCTGGTCTCAGTGAGTTCAAGGTCAGCTTCATCTACAAACAAGTCACAGGCCAGTTAGGACTGCATAGTAAGACCTTGTCTCAAATAAACAAACATTAAATAAATAAAAATGTGTTAACTAGTACATACACTTAACAAGGTTGCATGTAAATACCACCAGAGTAAGAAGAAATAAGCTCAGCTGTCCAGTGAGAAACCAAGGTAGCCAGCCCTCTTCCATGATCAGAAGAGATGTGGAGTCTTCCTGTATAATACTTGACACGGTAGACCTCAAAATTTCAGGATTCAGAAATACAGAGAACATTTAGGAAAACTGCCTGTGCAGAGGTGCAAGTTTCCAGCATTTTCGAATAACTGGCATTACATAGACATATATATCCCCACAAAACAAAAATCCACTGATATCAAAAATGGCCAATAAGGAAGCACTAGGTGCAGCTAACACAGTATCCAGAAGGAAACGTGTAGCCAGATACCTACAATGTTGGGGTGGTGGGGAGCCAGAATGAACCAGAAGAGACAGGAATAAAATTTTAAAAAACTCTAACGGAGAGCACACTTAAGTTTCCACAGACAAACTGAAGGTCAAAGAGGTTCTTGGAGCAGGAAAGACACATGTTCAAACAAGTCTGGAAAGGCAATCATAAATCTGGATGTAAACTGGCAGGATCTGGCAAAGTCTAGTCTAAGTAGGAAGGAGCCTAGGTCCAGAATGAGGAGAGCTGCCTGAGATAGGATGCTGAGGGGCTATGGTACCTCCTTTCCTCCAGGGATGTCTCGGTAACCCTGGGCAACCAATGCTGACAGCTGTGGGTAAGGGAGCCAGAAAGATGTGAGTGCTTAGCACTGACAGTGCTCAGCAGGTGGGGTGACTTGCATTGGCCACACAGGCTCTGTGCTGCAGTTGGGGAGTCAGGGATGCGTGGTTTGTTTCAAGATAAGGTTTCTGAGTGTAGGCCTGGTTGTCTTAGAATTTACTCTGTAGCCTAGGCTAGCCCCAAACTCTTTAGAGATCCTCCTGCCTCTGCCACCAGAGTGCTAGGATTAAAGGTGTGCATACCTTTAATCCTACCCCTCCATACATACCCCTCCAGGGTAGGTTTGTTTTTGTTTGTTTGTTTTTGAGATAGGGTTTCTCAGTGTAACAGAGCCCTGGCTGTCCTGGGCTTGCTTTGTAGGTCAGGCTGTCCTTGAAATCAGCAATCCACTTGCCTCTGCCTCTGAGTGCTGGATTAAAGGTGTCTGCCACCATACTCTGCCAGACATGTACTTTTAAAGGCTTACTTTGGAGCTTGCCAAGATCAGCCATGGTGGGTAAGCATGGCTCTACCATCTTTTCCTCATAAATTGTTTATATCCCAGGAGTTTAGGAGAAGGGAGAGCAGGCTAGGGAGTTCGTTCGTTCCCTTCCATACATGCACAGGTTGTAACAGAAGGGTTGGCTGAAAGGGAAGGGGCCAAGTAGTGACTATAGTGGGCCAACTTCAACGTTAAACCCAGAAAACCAGGCAAGGAGGGCACAGGAGTCCAGGCTCTGCAGCCTCCCTCCCAAGTAACACGAACAGTCCCCTTTTATGCACCAGGCTCCACTCTTCAGTCCCTTCTCATACCTAAGGTGGGACAGGGATCTTCTCTGAGGGATATACTTCATTTATCTCTCCTTCATTCACCCTACCCTTTGTGGACCTCGAAGCTGCAACATTATAGCTTAAGCACACACCTGCACACTGGGAGAACCTTTGAAACGCAGGCGCCCCACTCCCACAGGGAGAGTGGGTTCCTGTGTTGCTCTGCCATTGTTATTCCACAGGGGGATTATGGATAACCTGTAGTAGTGAGACAGACTGACTCCTTACAGGCTTCAAATTGGCAGTCTAGGAGACCAGGCCTAAGGATTGGGCAAGTCCAGGCAAGTAAGTTACTAGAAAAAAACCCAGGCTTTAGGTAGCTAGTCAGAAACTATCCTCCCATTAGAAGCTGCCCAGCTACCTAGCCTGAAGCAAGGACAATGGGTCAGCAAGTTTCCAGGCCTCCCCAGTATCAGTTTTCAGTACCTATTCCCCAGTAATGGAATGCCCCTAGAGATGGAGTAAGATAAAGGTCACCTATCCCAGAATCCCTTAAAGTGCTTTAAATCTAGCCTTCGAGCTCACTTGGTTGTCTCTCCTTCTTGGAATGAGAGACTCCTGCATGCTTGATTTCTGCAGAATAAAATGCTCCTTGCTTTTGCATACTATTTGAGTCTGGGGTATCATTCTTTGGAGAACAACGGACCCTCACATTAACTCTCATTAGCACTTCCAGACTCTCTCCTCTTACCAGGTGCCAGAACTCCTATCCACTACACTCCCCATCAGCTTATCCATTCACCACAATGTCCTCCCCCAGCCTCTCCCCCCTCCCCTCCCCACACACACACTGAGAACCTGCCCAGGGCTTGGACAAGAATCTTAGTTTGTGCAAGGTGAGATGGAGGGAGCTTGGAGTCAGAGACCATCAGATGGAACCCATCCAGTCATTAACTGTATAAAGCCACCACACCCCTGGGGACCTGGGTTACTGCCACCCATTGTCTCCCCTTTCTGGGCCCCTAGTGCATTCAGCTGGAGACCAGCCATGCTCACCTGGGCTGCTGCGGAGCCAGTGGCAATCCTCTACTTTCATCTTCCACATCAGTTCCTGCAGTGATAACTTGGCGTACTTCCCCAACGAGATAAACTTCTTTACATTCTTAAAGAAGCGGCGCTCATTGTGCCTGGCACCCCAGAGACCAGCAGGCACCACCTTGTGGAGACAGGCCCGAAGAAAACCATATACCTGCCAGGGACTGCTGTGTAGGCGGAGCAAATTCGTGAGGTGCGGTGGGCTGGTGTTCAAGGCATCTGTCACCTGTTGGTTTGCAGTTCGAAATCTGCAATGTGTCCTGAGGAGTCTGACATATTGGCACTTTGCATGGTTCACAAGCAGCTGTTGGAATAGAGGCCGCATCTGCCAGTATCGACTCGATAGGCGGCGTGTCCTGCAGAGTGGTCCTGGTAAGCCCAGAAAGATGATCTCCACCAGTCTCCTGGCCCCAGTCAAGCTAGGCTGGAGGTTGTTGAGTAGGAATGAAGGGTTTAGCCCCTCTTGGCCACCTCCTTTGGAGTAAAGGAAATGTCTGGTCTCAGTAAATGGCCTGAGCTGAAAGGCATATTGGGGTGGTGGTGACAGCAGGGACGTGGAGCTGGGCTTGTGTTTACAGCATACTGACCCAGAGGGACTCAGGTCAGATGCCTTTCCTTTTAAAGACAAGTTTTTCTCTGCAGTAGGCAACTTGGGGGACTCAGCAAGACTTGGCACCCATGTTTTGCATGACAGGGTTGGTACCACCTGCTTGTGGAGTCCCTTCTCCATTCTCAGGGCAGGTTCACACCTGGCTTTCTTAGCTGAAGGCACACTTGTACTGGTAAGACTCAGATGCCTCTTCATACCTCGTGATGGCAAGGCCAGGGGTTTCGGTGTTTCCTTGTGACTATTATTTTTGATCTGGTGTGCTGACACAAAGTTAGTGAAATTTTCACCCACGGGTCGAGTGGGCCTATATCTAGCAGACACAGAGGGCCAGGTATCAATGGTGGCACAAATTTGGTAAAGGGGTGACCCACACACCTGGTAGGCACAGCTGGGGGGCACCAGCAGGTAGAGTGCACAGTGCGCCAGCAGGTAGACCAGTAGGTCGTCGCCCACGCGGCTCAACAGTAGCATCCATGCACCACTGATGCGCAGGGTCTCTGTAACCGTGTTGGGCAAGTAGCTACGCACATTGGTAGTGAAGGCCATGGGAGGCCCACCTCTGGCCCCGTTAAGCAGCGCAAAGCCAAAAGCCAGCACGTTCCTCTCGCCACGCTCGCAGAGTCTCTGCACAACCCTGGCCACCAGCTCTTTCAGGGATGACACCTGGTAAAGAGAAGAAGGTCTTGACACAAGCGCTAGACGCGCTGTTCCGCGGTCCTCCCGGCTTTCCGCCCCCGACCCATGCATGGGATCCCACCTGGAGGCCCACCTGGTGGAAGGAAAGGCCAGCAGGTGGAGGCTGTGAGCCCCAGGATACGCATACAAGGCACTGGGCAACCAACGTGCGGAAGGCCTTTGGGTCCCCGGGTTGCACAAGCCGCCTGCCCTCAGGCCCCAGGCGCCGCACAAAGGTTGCCAGCGGCCACACCTCCCGATATCGGCTACGCAGCAGAGAGCGCACTGCTCGGCAACGAGGAGCGCGGGTCATCGTGCTCAAGGTCGGGATGGGCCTTCCACGTGCAGGAACCAAGATGCAGGGGTGTACTTAGAAAATAGTCAGGATTCCGGCCATTGAGAGCCCACGGAGGAAAAAGATGAGGCCAGAGAACGGAGGAAGGGGCGGGATCCAGGCGGACCAAGCGTTGTAGCGGAAGGGGCGGGGTCGCAGCAATTGTACTTTTCGGTGGATAGTAACCCTGCTGGTGCTTGGGGGACTAGGTGTGTTCCCTAGCCAAGTTCAGTGTTGCCGGAAGTGTAGAAGTAATGAAGGGAGGCGCAGTCATGCTGGGTTTCCTTCCACAGACTGCTTCTCGGGCTCCCTTTTCGCCCCGAGCTGGGACCCCCAGGTGGTCTAGACTGAGGCGAGGTGGCAAGCAAAGACGCCTGTCCTTGTCTGTAATGAAGGTTAGGTAGGTAGGCGGAGGAACCTAAGGCTTTGTCTGTTGGCGGCTGCTGCCGGTTGTGGTCGACCCAGACAATGAGTGGGTGGGATGGTGGCAATCGCAGTTCTTCCCAACCAGGCTTCATTAATTACAGCCGGAATTCTACTGTATAGGTTCTTAAAGCTTTATAGTGGCGCTACCATACGCTCAGATCCCAAATAATGTTCCGTTAACACCCGCCACCAAAGGAAGGGGAATAGTTGAAGCTCTGTGTTAGCTTTTCTCACTGTTCCATCGGCCTTCACCCCAGGGTACAGAGCATCATCTCAACTGCACCCATAGCGAGGCCAGGGCCATTGGGTGAGGGCGTTTGAGTGTGCACACAGCCAAAGCAGCGACCACACCTTAGGATGGCAGCCCTCCTAGGCTGGCAGCTGTGATAGAACTTGCACGCGTGAGGAGGAGGTGGGGGGTGTTGTTGGTGGGACATATGTGGTGACAGGACCCTGAGCCATAGTTAGAGAGGAGCTGTTGAATTTTGAATCTCTGGGAAATAGGGAATCTGTGGTCTCCACAGCAGCTGAATTTGGCAAACACTGAAATGCTAACAAATATAACCTTTGGTGCCTTCAGCTTTCTGAGGAAATTGCTTCTATCCACCGACCTAGCATTTGAACAGGCGCTTTTTTGTATTTACTCCCTTATAGGAGGTCTGCCGCCTTGTAAATGCTCAGGATTACAGGAGCTATTTTAGAAGTCCATTTAGTGGGCGTCGGTCTTTTTGAGGAGTGTGTTTGAGATTTGCTTAGTTCTGCTACTTAGGAGATATGGGCCTGAACTGAGAAATTTATGCTAACAATGAAGCTACTTTAGTGTAGTTCCCCAAAGAAACCAGCATAGAAAAGTTTCAAAAATAAGAATATAGCTGGGCATGGTTGTACACACTTCTAATTCTCTTGGGAGGTAGAGGATGAGAAGGCATTTAAACTAGGCCTGCTACATGGTGAGATTAAGATCCACTTGGGTAAAGTGAGACCCTGCCTCAAGAAGCAAAGAAAAGGAGGGGAGGGGTTAGCATTTGCTGACTACACAAGAGGCCCTGGGTTCAAGCATCAGAATCAAATAAAAACAGACTAGAGGGAACTGAAGCAGAAAATGTGTAGAAGTTGTCCATGATGAAACCAGTGAAAGAGAGCCGTCTTGCAACAGGCCTGCTTTAGAAAGCTGTTCTTAGAGACTTGAGGCCAGATAGAGGCTCTTTTGGGAGGGGCTGCATCCCAAGAGCTATCCTGGAGACAGACAGTGGTAGAGGTTATAAACTCTGCAGGGAAGGAGGTAGAGGAGAGGACCCCAAGTATCCCTACCCATATAGGAAGCAGTGTCTATGTAGGAAATCCTCGGGGACCTGTCATGCTGCAGCCTGCTATCTCAACATGCTGGCAGCAAGTGACTCCGGCTGGATTTCCCCCATCCAGAACCAGGGCAAGGCTCTGGATGGTGCTGCTGCTCTGCTGTAGCTTGCCATGTTTGCAGATCACTGGAACTGGCTTATTTCTTAGAGATCAGAATGGAAACAATAATTCTCATTTACACAGTTTGCCACTGACACAGCAATTTCATACCTACTATTTCATCACTATCAAACAGCTCAGGAAGTATGTGAGTGAATGCCACCATGCACTTTTATAGGCCCCATGGCTGGTGACTCCCTGACTTCCCAAACAGCACTTAAGGAGAATGTATTAGTTCTGGACGTAGGAGTCCTGGCACTGACCAACTTGGCCTCTCCTTAGGATAGGTTACCTTGTCCTGTCTCAGTACCCTTCCCTCACAACTGCCACCTTAGTCCATGCTGATAACACTCCCATTTCTGTTTGCTCCATCTTGCACATTAAACCATCTATGAAAACCAATAAAAAGTACTTAGGGCATAAAAATCTCTTTGAATGTCATTATTTAATCCTCGAAGCTTGGCAAACAGAGCTCAGTTCCTTTTTTACATCTTTGGATTTTTGAGCCCTTGGAAGTTATTTGATATAAGGAAACAGTAAGATAAAATCATCCACTTGGTCTCGGAAAGGTTGCATTTGCTTATGGAATTAAGTTTCTTAATTGTTCCCTTTGTAGGCACAGGACTGGCCAGCCTACGTGGTCCTTTCTTGGAGGATGGGGTATCTGTGAAGCCCTTCAGAAGTCATGGTTCTTCACAGCAGGGCAAATCATCAGATCTAATGTGAGCTGGTTGTAATCAAAGCAAGGGAAGGGAGAGAGGTGTAAGATTAAACCACTGGCTTCTGACTTGAGAAAAGGCTGTTCAGCTTTTCAGTCCTTAAAGAAGGTGCCTGATCTCCTCCTTAAAGAGGCAACTCTGCCACTGCTCAACAGCAGAGGAAGGCCTACCTATGTCACTGTGAGGGGTGGCCTTGACTCCTTCTGCATGCTGCATCTAGTCGCCAGCATCTCTTCTCCTACACTGCAGGAGAGTTTTAACTGTTCTCATTCTTTCCTGCCACAATTTAATAGCAGCTGGAAAGACCTTTGAAAGATGTATGGGAGGACTTACCATCCTGTTTAATATACCCACCACAGTCCACTTGTTACCTTCCAGTCTTTTACTCTAGGTTTCTGATCCTCATAATGTAGCTTCTGCCTCACCATAGTGGTGTGTGTGTGTCTGTGTGTATGTGTCTGTGTTTGTGTTTCTCTCTGTGTGTCTGTGTGTATGTGAGTATATCTCTGTGTGTGTCTGTGTGTGTATCTCTGTGTGTGTGTATCTTTGTGTGTATGTGAGTGTGTGTGTGTGTGTGTGTGTGTGTGTGTGTGAGTGAATACACAATTCTGGGAGCAGTGCTGGTTCCTGCTAAGTTCTCAAGTCCTTCCTAGACTATAACAACAAACATTTCACATTTTAAGTCTTAGAATTTGTAGTTTAACAAAATATGAAGAAAAACAAACAAATCAACCTCTAAACACCTAGAACTCAGGAGGCCCAAACAGAATTGACATGAGTTCAAAGTAATCCTGAACCACCAAGTAGTACTATCTCAATCAAAAAAAAAAATTTTTTTTTTAAAAGTCCAAACACAGAAAGTACAAGAATGAGTATAGGAAGAAACAAGAAAAATGTACCAACAGTGTTGTTAGATAGAGAAACTCCACAGCTACTGAAATGGATCCATTACATTACACGAGTTTATGTTTAGAATGCAAAGGCTGGAAGGCAGAATCTAACTCAAGAGCCTGTCAGAAGACTTAGAGAAGCAAATAGAGCTTCTTGAGATACAATGCACATATAAATTGCACTGGGCATGTGTAGGACCATGAAAGGCAGCCTGGTTTCTGGTTGAGCTAAGGTTTAAAATCCTGGAGATCCAGTAGGGAGTCCCCAGCAGGGGATAACCGTACAAGAGATGGTAGGCGTTTGCCATGCTCCTGGACCTCAGGCTCCTGACACAAGGCAGGAGCTCTCCATAGGTTTGTGACCATCAGTCATGTAAGGGCAACAAACGCTCCAAGCCCCTCCATAGGTAGAGTTGTGGTCACATGGCCTCAAGACATCCCCATTTTAATGAGGTACCTAGAGGTTTAGCCAATAAACTCACCTTCCCAGCCACTCCTCCCTGCAAAAGGTATTTTAACCTCAGGCCTGCCCTGAGAAAGTGGGGTATGGTTTCACTCCCCTAAAGAGCCATGTCCAGTCTCCTGAAGAAGAAGGCCTCTCACGTTCCCAGCCACAGTCTACCAAACCAAGCCAGCTAGCCACTGAGAAGCCAAAGACTCTGCTGGACCCAGCCAGGCTCCTCCCTGCCTTTCCCCCTCAGTCTCTGGCTAGATCCAGCCCGAGAGCCCCTACTCCGTTCTCAGCTCTTCTGCAGCATCCAGCGGTGCCTGGGATGCCCAAGAGCCTGAGAACCAGATGGAGACAGTTCAATGAAATCCTCGGGACCGGGACCCCAGGCCATGTTTCCCCACCCCCGGGTGGTGTCCTGCGGCTTCTCACAGCCCTACACCTGCCCAGCGGTGCCATGGGGTGTGTGGGGTGAGCATGGTCAAACTTCCCGAGTCTCTCTCCCAGAGGCCCAAGTCCTGGGGCGGACACAGGACTCACACCACCAAAACCCTAACAGGCATGGTGGTGCATGCCTTTAGTTCCAGCACTTAGGAGGGAGAGTTAGGCAGAATTCTTTGAGTTTGAAGCTAGTCTGGTCTACAAAGTGAGTCCAGGACAGTCAGGGCTCTGTTACATAGAGAAACCCTATCTCTAAAAACAACAACAACAACAACAACAACAACAACAACAAACCCAAAACAAACAAAAAACCAACAAAGAAACAAAAAACAAAAACAAAACAAAAAACAAAAGACAAACAACAGCCCCCCTTATAAGTCAAAGGAACAAAAAGTTTAGTAAATGAACCAAGTATCAAGTAAAGTTTTTCTTAAAAGACAGTATGTAAGTAAACATAAAGAAGTTAGACTCAGCACAGATTGAAAAGATAAGGTCATCCAGGAAAGTATTATTTTCTGAAGGACAGGCTACAGTTTTTCCATTGTTGAATAGATGTGCATGAATTATTAATGTATTACTTACCAAAGAAAAATTACATAATGAAAAAGAAAAGCCTAAACTCAGACAGGAAGAGAAGACAGACTTTTCACCAAGGGCTTTTCACCCCAGACTTCAGGGACTCATGATGATGGGACAGCTGAGGGAAACACATCTATGAAAAGTCATGGCCAGTGGGCCACCCTCCTATTCATGCACCCAGGAAAGCCAGGCTTCCAAGGAGTGAGGCAAATGCTTATTTACTGGGGACAGGCCTCAGAGTTAAGCAGTGTTAGGTTTCTGACATTGAGGCACTTCTGAGGTAAGAACCATCTCTGGGATTCTTGTGAGGATTTTTTTTTATATAGCAGATCCAATGTTTCAAAGGGAAAGAGGTGGTCTAAAGTACCCAAGTCTGAGGTCGATGTATTTGTGTTTTGCTTAAACTGTCAGATAGACTGGCACAAAGCCACCCACAATGCACTCCTGTTACTTCCAAATGTGCAGAACCAGGTGACCTGGTGTCTCTGCTTCACCCACCCACTTGGTTGTAGCAGTTAGTTTCTTTGGTCTTTTAAAAACCAGCTTTAGAGGTCCTAGCTCTCAATGTGGGTTTTCTGTTGTTTCTGGGTCTTCTGTTCAGAGTAGAAGTCAACTTCTACTCTGATTTTATTATATTCAAGATTTATTTCCTTTCACCCTTCTAGTCTATAAGAGAGATACTTGGACTTCTAAATAATTTTCAGTTTCTGAAGTATAATAGACACAGCAAGTTTTCCTATTACCATGCTTTCAGCTTAGCACACAGGTATACGTTTTGGTATTTTGCTTTCAATTCAGGTGAAAATATTTTTTGCGTTCCCCCCTTTGAAGAGACAGGATCTAATGTAGCCCAAGATGACCTCAAACTTATGGTGATCCTCTTGCCTTAGCCTCTCAAGTGGTGATAACAAGTATATGTCACCATGCTTTTTTGATCCATGGGTTATTTCAAAATGTGATATTTAAATTGTCTTACTGCCAGGGATATGTTTTTTTTTTTCTTGGTAAACCTTCCATGTGTTCTTTAGAAATCTGTTTTGCTAGTGTCTGCGGGGGGTAGGGCCTGTGAACGTTAATTTGGTGGTATGGGAGGTGTGTTCTGCATGCCTCTTGTATCCTTACAGACCCTCTGTTTGCTCATGCTGTCGGTGCTGTGAGACTTTTGTCATTGGATGGATATAGATTTGACTTTCTCCTTGTAGGCCAATCTCTGATTACCTGTTTGAAGCTCTGAGGTTGGGCATAGAAACACAACTACCGTGTTCCTATGACAAACTGATGAGAAGACATACTTTACTCCCTTGGTAATGTTTTTCTCCTAAAATATGTTCCCTGATATCAATAGGGTCAGCCTAGATTTGTTTTGCTGAGTATGAATGTGGTCTATCACCCAGTCTTGCCTTTATATTTAAAACCGATTTCTTAAAGGCAGTACACAATTGGGTTTAATTTAGTCTGACAGTCCTTGCCTTTAATTGGAGGTGTGCAAACCATTTATATTTAATAGAACTAGCAGGATGTCTTGACTTGTTTACTGTTATTTTCTACTTGACCCATCTACCTCTCCTTCATTTTATGTCTTCTCTTGTGTTTGTTTTCCCGTTGGCTTTTTTTGAAACAAGCTCTCATGTAGCCCAAACAGGCCTTAACCTCACATATAGATGAGTCTAGTCTTGAATTCCTGATCGTGTTTTTCAAAGGCTGGGACTATAGTTATGTATGGCTTGGGTTGAGTACTTATCGCTCTATGATGGCTTAATGGAAATACATATGTTCGGTTTAGAAATTTTAAAGTTTATAGTATATATTTTTTTAAACTATTCCAGTGTACCTTTGACTTGTACTGCATCAGTTTAGTCATATGCGACTTGAGATTCATTTGCAAAATGCTATTGCAAGATGCTTTGGTCATCACTGGACCACATATTTGACAGTAGTCTTAGGGACAACATTGCCTAGTGATACTGCAGCCAACTTAATTTGTACAGTATACTGTTTACACAAGGACACTCTCAGAACCTGTCTCTGCCACTGTGGCTTATGATTCTGTAAGAATCTAGCAACTGGGATGCTACTGTTGCCTTCCCTGCTAGTATAGACAGAACTTCCAAATGTTAAGAATCTCAAAGCATTGTTTATTTAGCTTGATGTGGTTGCCAATTAAAATGATTTAAGCAACATGAAAGCACATTTTGTAATGTACCCATAGGAGCACTCCCCACTACTCTCGATTCCTATCAGTGTGTCCCCCTTAGCCACTCGTGCTGCTGTTTTGTGTTGATGAACTTTGTGAAACTTCTTTAGGATCTGAACTGTATTTATACTGGGTAGCAAATTCTAAGTTAGCAGAATTCATTCATTGCGGTGGTTAAGGTCTTCTCAAGTTGTTCCCACAAGACAGCCTTAGCTTCATTTTCTCTTTATATGTTACACAACTTATTTTAGGCTATTTTAAGATTTTTCTCTGTGGCTGTGTCTCAGCAATTTGACGAGTACTGTGATGACTTGGAGTTGTGTTTTAATCTCCCTCAGAGTTCTCTGGATCTACACCTCTTCCAGTTTTCATCATGTTTGAGGTTTTCCCAAATGTTATCTGTTCAGTATCCCCTCTACATTTTCTCTTCTTCAGAATGCCAATTCAGCTCTAACTGGTTTGCTGGAAGCTCCGCTCCTCTTACTGCTGTTTTGTTTCTGGTTTCAGATGGGCGTCTAAGTTTCATAGGCTAGCCTAGAACTCCTGAGCCCAAGTGATTATGCCTCAGCTTCCTGAGTGTCGGTACTCCAGGTGTGTGTCATACCCAACAAGAATAGCACTACAAATACACACTTATGGGAAAAACAGAGAAATAAAACAAGCATCTCAGGGGCCTTCTGAATTATCAAGGAGGACACAGAAAGGCACCCATATGATCAGTCACTGTGAAGTCTGAACTAGACTTCTTTACTTTACCACAGACCTCATGCTATGAAAATGTAAACACATAATCCTTTTAGAAAGCTTGCACTATTGAGCTGAGCACTCATTAACAGTCTGTTGTTGCTCCTCAGTCCACAAATGAAAGATATGTGGACCAACTCCTTATCCCACAACAGTCCAAGTGGGAACTTTTGAGTCTGTCTTCGAGGGTCAGTTTGGCTTGCGCATGCCTATGGGTGGGTGGGTGAGACAACATCACAAGACTCTTATCAGGGGGAGTAGAAGGGTAAGAGGAAAGGAAGAGGGTAGGCTGATGGGCCATGTGCCTTGAAATATAAGTTACAGCTTGAGAAACTGAAAAGGTAAGAAAGTTCCCTAGAGCCCCCATGGCCAGACCTGACCCTCCTTAATGCTTATCTATGGAGACCCATCTTACACTTGTCCATGGAGTGTAAGCTGACTTTATGTAGCTGTTCTGGCAGGTTTTGTGTGTCAACTTGACACAAGCTGGAGTTATCACAGAGAAAGGAGCTTCAGGTGAGAAAATGCCTCCATGAGATCCAGGTGTAAGGCATTTTCTCAATTAGTGACCAAGGGGGGAGGGCCCCTTGTGGGTGGTGCCATCCCTGGGCTGGTAGTCATGTGTTCTATAAGAAAGCAGGCTGAGCAAGCCAGGAGAAGCAAGCCAATAAGGAACATCCCTCTAAAGCCTCTGCATCAGCTCTCACTTCCTGACCTGCTTGAGTTCCAGTCCTGACTTCCTTTAGTGATGAACAGCAACATGGAAGTGTAAGCTGAATAAACCCTTTTCTCCCCAACTTGCTTCTTGGTCATGTTTGTGCAGGAATAGAAAACTTGACTAAGACAGTAGCATCCCAGGGTCCTTCCATGGTTGTCTCTCAGAAGTTAGCATTGCTGAAGCAGCTGCTGGAGTCAGGGCTGTCTCTCATTGTTCCTTGGGGGAAGAGAATCTTCTAATACTGGTGTGTAGAGACCTCTTTTCCCTCCGTGCTCAGAACTGGATATGCTATCACAGGCACAGGTGCTGGCAGTTGCACCCCTCCACACCTAGGCTACCCATCCTTATATGCCCTAAGCAAATCCCACTGCTTTTGACTTGTGCTCTGCCTGTTGAGGACCTCCAGCTCAGCTTCAAGCCTACCTCCTACCCCAGGACCCAGGTGTAATCAACCTCTGAATGCCATGTGCCTTGCACAGCTGTGTTGGGGGTACCTTTAAAGATCCTTGGGGATGTGTCAACCACTATACATATCGGAGACTGCATATCTGCATTAGCATTTTAATCGGTAATACTGAAGGGACTATCTGAAACCAAGTTTGTCTTTTGAATCACTGACTCAGGTTGATACTGAGACCTGGATTTCAGTTTACTACCCCAGAATCATATCTCATCCAGGAAGGTACAGATAAGAATGAATGTGCCCCACTTAGAGCAGCCTCCCAGGTGACCAACTCTCAGAGAAGAGCCTAGCACTGGGAGGAAGACGAATGCTGTAGAGGAGCAAAAGAAACCATCTTCAGCTACCCACCAACCTTCAGGGATGCCAAGGCCCATGTTACCAGAGCACACTTCAACCGTTCCCACCACATTTCTCTTGCCTTTGGAAGTAGTTCTTTGCAGCCTACTCCTTTCCATGGCATTTCTCCTAAAGATATGACCAACTTGAACACTGGCAGCTAGGACCAGCCATTATGAGCTCCTAGGACTTTTGTGGCTCCATAGCTGGGAAATACATGGGGCATTTGCTCCTTTCAATGCAGAAACAAATCTATCTTTTGTATTGATCTCTGAGAAAGGTTTAATGCATAACATCCACAATATTTTCTATATTATTAGAGATTAAGAAAAATGTCACAGCCAAAGAAATTTATTTTAAAATAGAAACATACATACATTAAGCTTTAAACGATCAAATTTTAAACAAAAGGGAAAAAGAGCCATTTGATCCCAGAGTCGGTACGACTTTTGTGTGTGTGAAATCCACATAAGGAGCACTTGGACAAGCTGACATGGAAATCCATCCTGCTCCCTACCCTTGTGTGCTCAGGTGTCCACTGGCTGCCATGGGACACTCATGCACTGAGAGCTACCCTTGGGTGACTGCCCACTGGCACCATCACCAAGACCCAAGTTCATGTGGGGTATATGGTTAAGTGCTATGGTTCCTTCCAAACATGAGAAGAGAGGGTGCTCAGGGATACTGAGAAATGCTCAGAGGGATTTGGCAACGCAGAAGATGTGGTATCTAGGAATTCTCCCAAAGCCCCCAGGAATACTCATGGCCCGACTGTGCTGTGCAGTGCCGCCTGGGAGCCTGGGCCAAGATGCTCAGTCTGGGTGGGGCTTCCGCTTGGGCTGCTCCTCATAAGACTCCCCAAATTCATTGACCCTGCTCTTATCCACAGGGTAAAGCCTGCAATTGTAGGGATGGATGATTATTAGCAAGGCAAGTCCTTATGTCCTCGAGAGAACACAGCTCCTCTGAAAACATTCTCCAGTATCTGGGCCACCTCAACATCTGGAACCTTCATAGTTCCTGGGGCTGCCTCCCATCTTTCATATGCCCCAGTCTGTAGGGTTAAGAAAGGAGAACTGGGCAAAGCAGAGAAGGACAGCAGCCCTGCAGTAGGGTGGAACCTGGAGGCCTGCATGTGGAGAACTGTGAAAAGTTCCAGGCACAGTTACAAAAACAGTAGTTCTAGATGCTTTCATGGCTTTCAGCGCTTTGCCCGCAGTGGCTATGCTCTTCAATCCTGAGACTTCCTTTCTCATTTTAGCAACATGCTCTTCTTCAATGAAGACACCAAGGTAAGGAGGGTAACAGTGGTGCCCACTGTTTGGACTTCTCCTTGGTGTCTCACAAACACTGAGACAACCAGACCTCAGCTTTAAATAAGCCCACTTTCACCAAAAGCCCCGGGGCTGGGACTCTGCACAAATACTTGGAACTACTTCAAGGGCCCTGTTGGCTTGATATGGGACTCCTAAGACCAACCCTGCACCAGTTAAGTCAGGGTTCCCCACAAGCTTACTTCTACCTTCAGATGTGTCAGGGAACCAAGTATGGATATGCAAACCTAGGAACCAGACCTCATTCAGCATGTGGATGTGGTACTGTGTTATGAAAACAGTCCTTCTCAGACACACAAGTGCACAAACAAACAGTCCTAGCCCAAGAATATCTGCAGGCAGCTTTAGTAGCTTTGGGAAGACAGGCCCATCCTGCAAAGGATGGCCACAGCTTAGGAAGCTAGAGCAAGACACTGTTATCATATGGAGATTGGGGTGGCGTGGGGACCTCTAGTGCCAACTACTGGAGGATGGGAGGTGAGGCGGCAACATTCCATACAGAAGCCTTTTCCTCAACATAGACTTAAGCTCTGAGGTCAAAGGAGATGGGTAGCCTAAACTTCTATCAGCTTTAACGTTTGTTTTAGGAAATCCCCAAACATGGCCCTACCCCAGATACAGCTCACAGGCTGGGGCTGATAGAAAGGCCAGATGCCAGCCCAGAGAGGAAAAGGGAGCATAGGCAAGCATTTGCACTTTAGTATATGTCCTAGAGGCTTTCTTGGCTGAACAGGTAGCTTGGCTGTGCTGTTGGTCTGAGGCCCTGGTTGTTACTACCTACTGCTGCTGGGTGCAGTCCAGGCCCAGGTGAGGGAACCACTGACCTTCACCTGCAGGGCATGCAGCCTAATAGAAGACCAGCACCCCACCACTACCTCATACTGGAGACCTATGCTTGAGGACTATTTGCTAGACTCTCAAAACAACTGTGCAGGGAACAAGCCTGCACTGTGTTATCACAAGACACAGCTGGAAACTATTTTGGGCAACAGAGAAAAGCCACCACCTGCCAAGTCTGCCCGAAAAGACAGACAGATGCAGGGCTCTACATTGAGGAAGTGCTGCATGTAAAACACTCACCACCGCTGGTAAAGGTAGACCAGGAAGACCACATCATCTCTGAAACAGGCCAGCCGGTGGGATGTGGGCATGGTGATGATGAAGGCAAAGACATCATCAATGAAGGTGTTAAACGCCTGCAAAGCCAGATGGAGCAGTGAAACTACCACAAAGCTGGAGTCCTATGTTTTATAACCCAAGTCAGTGAGCTGCCCCTCAGCAGATGGTGGGATCTATAACTGTAATGTTCACAGCAAGTGAGTGAAGATCTAGTGCAGAGATATCAGAGCAGCACCAGCAGAACAGCAGGTTCCCAGGCCCACGTGTATCAGGCCCACAAGGATCTGCAGCTTTCTGTGCTGGGAGCCAAGAAGTTAGCTGGGAAAGATGAATAGAGCAGCACTGGAGCTGGCTCCTTAGAGAACTGAAATTGTTTCTGATCAGCTCAGCCTAGCCAACCTTTTATGAAGGGTTCTGGGCACTTCTGGGAAGACATGGGGCTCTGCTTTCAAATACTCAATTACTAAGCCAAAACATACTTGCATTTTGACAATGCTGCCAAAAAGGAACATGGCCTTTCACTCAAAATTCTCTCTTACCATGGCTATAAAAACCTTCATCCTGCATGGTTTGTGGCTCTTCAGAGACTGAAAAGATGTCTTAGTTTTTCAACAAAGTGGACAGGGCCAAAACTACTGTTGTGTCTGTGTACATAGGTGAGCTCATATGAATGCACCCCACAAAGAGTCTTCCAGTCACTCTTGCCATAGACCTGTGGCTTACCTTGTAGGTAAAGGCCTTCCAAGGCAGGTGTGCCACTGATTTCATCTGAAACAAGGAAAATGCTGTAGGTCAGCCAGAGGCAACATAGAGACGATAGGGGTATTCCCTTAGCAGAGACACCTTGGCCTTACCTTGTAATTGACAAAAAGCTGGGGCAACATGAAGAGGAAGCCAAAGGCATAGACACCTGTGGAAACAGAAACATCTGTAAAAAAGAACCAAACATACATTCTGCTGGGGCTATGCACACCGGGACACCCAACTTCCAAAAGACCTCTGCTGGCCTTGTCACAGTGCAGTTTGCTGGCTAATAAACTCACCAAGAGCCAAGGACAAATCAGAAAAGCAGCACACTTTTTACTGATTGCTGTTGACTTTTGTTCCCAGGATCAAGCAAGTGCTGGGCACCAGGGTCATTATAGGTGCATTGGGGAAGGTGCCAGGATTAAGTCTGGGACTCATCCCTGGAAGCATGGCCATCCAGAACTACCTGCTTATTGTGAGGCTGCCTGACCTTACTACTGCTCATTGGTACACCCCAAAGTGTGAGAATACAACACTGTGACACTTACCCATAGGACACACCCAGTATATAGAGGTCATGTGCTGTGAACCACACACAGAGCAGCAGGGCATCAACTAGCTTCCCAGCATGTCCACAAGAGGTAGCTTAACATACTCTGGGAAATTCTATGTATGAAACGTCAGATGGGATATGAATGATAGTGTTGCCTGTTTTTAGGAAAGTAAACAGACTATCCACTGGAGTATTTATTCAAGCTCGGGAACAGGCTTTTTGATGCTCAGACACCACAGTGCTAGGCACTGTATACATGTAAATGTAAGGAACTAACTAGTCTTTAATCCTAGAAATCTGTCCCACAAGTGATGGAGAGGAACAGAAAAGGCAGCACCCACTGTAAACACTATCACCAAGGAGACACATGTACTTACCATTCACAAAGCTGTTGATGAGCCAGGAGTACCAACTGAAATAGAAGTAAAGAAGTTGTGACCCTCAGAGAGTCCATGGGCATGTTGCTGAATGTTAAAATGAAAGAAAAGTACCCTCCTGAAAAACCATTTAGAAACCTAGGGTAGCTGGGATGCCAAGGCAGCCTGCAGATAGCTCTCTATGGAAGCAGACTTATGTGGAGAGACACCACTCTGAATAGACAGATTCCATTCTGTACATTCACTGTACTTCAGTAAGATATGAACCTATGTACAGTATTCAACCTTGGGATCCTATCTGGCTCATGCTGCTCACCCATCCTAATATCAGCCTGACTCCAGAAACACACACCCACATCTCTCCACCTGACACAGGGTCCCGAGTTTTCTCCTAGTCCTTCTGACTCTTTTTGTCCAGCTGAAACCGATGAGCACAGCAACAGCTTAGTGTTAGCTTTTTCCTTTTTCAAACTGTCCAATCTCTGTACTTAAAAGTCCGTGATGAAGTAGGGGAAAGCTTGCACTTCTCACACTGAAGATATGTATTCCTCTGTTTACTGTGTGGTCCCTATGGCCTTCGAGTTCCTGAGATGTATAAGGGCATGTCATGGTTCTTGTTCTCTTTACAACCCAGAGGAGATAAAGGCCTAGTACTGACTTTCTGAGCAACAGCAGATCCTGGCCTGCATCTGAGAAGGGTCCCGAGTTCCTGGCAGCCCAAAGGCCAGGGGTGAGGGTAGGAGTGGGTGGATTACCAGGTGCAGATGCCCTGCATTCAGAAACCAAACTAGGCTTTCAGCTGTGAGGACTTGAGGGTGTGAACTGTGCAGCACCCACCTCTTATACTTGATATTCAGGAGTGAGTAGACAGCGCCCCCGACACAGAGAGGGTAGAGCAGATAAGACAAGTACTTCATGGCCTGCAGGGAAAGGCAGCTTCCAGTTAAATACCCCAACCACCAAACACCACAGCAGATGCACTGTCTAACTTAGGACAACGAGAGCAAGCAAAAAAAGCAGGACCCCAATAATAATTCAGGTAATAGCACAACTGTGTCTAATGGTCATGGAATTCTGCCAAGACCCCAAAGTGAGACCCTGAATGCATACCATAGGCAGCAGTGAATGTGATACATCAAACATGCTGCCTGCATCAGAGTGGCAGATTCAGTCAGGAGAAACCAAGGAAGCCTGCAGTCACAGACCCAGGCTGCACCTGCACCACAGGCCTTGTATTTACTCAGGTATGGTATTCATTATCTCACTAAAATCTGAAATGCAAATATCTGAGCTTTGAACTGCAACATTAAAACCATCTTGCACAGATACATCCTGTTAAACCCAACACGTCCCATTCCCTAGCAGCAGTGGAAGGCTTCTAGCATCTAGATGCTAGAGGGCTTCCTGTGGCCTCTGTATGAATGCACAGAGAAGCCAGCTGGCTGGTAGAAATGATCTCCTAAACAGCAGGAATTGTCCAAGTGACAAACTGGGAGCTAGTGGCCCGGGAGCTAGTTCCTTCCCTGGGAAGGGGGTACACCCACATGTTTACTCTTGGAACTTCTATTCAGGCTGGTTCCACTGCATTCCCAGGACAGGTTCCCCCAAATTACTATAAGAACCCAATACTTTATGGTGTCATGGGGTCCCCAAATGCTTACCTGAGCATCATACTTCTCAGTCTTCCTTTCAGATTCACTGTGGGTGCCAAACTGTTGTAAGATTAATATAATGTCAGTTGACTCAGGAGACTATCATCACAGCAAAGCTGGCACTGCAGCAGTGAACAGTGTAGGCTCACTGCACTACCCTCAGTGCCAATATTGGCTGTACCCAGCCTCTGGCCTAGGCACTGGCCACTCCTGCCTCTGTTCCACTATCACAAAGGCCCAGAGTCAGCCCAATCTTCTGATGAATCAGGTGAAGAAAGAATTAGCAACTGATTAGAAAGCTAAGAGCTCCATTAGTGAAGTTCTTAAGCAAAGAACTGCAAAGCCTGCCTGTGTGAGGACCCTTCCTGTCCTGTGGGGGCACTCTTGCATACATGCACCTGTGTGCTAGGAAGCTCTGTACCAGGCAGCAAAGACAGGATAAAGTATCTCCAGAAGTTCAGCGCTAACTTGGAGGGGACTACGAAATAATGGCCTGGTCAGTCTGCTCAGGAAAAGCTGTATCTGGGGTAGTCATCAGAGGTCTCACCTGAAACACAGGTCTCAAGCCCCTCCAGGATACTGTCATTTTCAATGCCTTCTTCACTTTCCAAAGCTGAAGGGAGGAAAGGAAATGTACATTTAACCCTGAGATTCTGGATAAGGACAAGACTAGCACCCTCAACCCTGGGCCCAACAGTCACTGATTCTCTTCCCTCCACCTCTCATGGCCATCTGTGGGCTGGGAAGGTTCTGCACCACATTCACTTGTGGCTGTCCACTAAGTGGAATATGCAGTCACTGGTAAAACACAAGGAAACCAGTACTCACATCTACCCTAAATCAAGCCAGTCTTTATCATGGGCCCCAAGTCCTTCCTAGACTCACTAGGATGCATGGCCTCAGTTTCCTTACTGTAACCTTGTGCCAGCAGTATTTACTAAGGTCAGGTCTAGAACATTGCTTCCGAGATGGATATTCATGCTGCCACTGTGACAGGCACCTTACTGTTCATGGAGTTCCAGCATCAGTGAAACCCATCTCTTAAGAAGCATTTACAAGGGCAGGTACTCAGCAGAACCAACTCTGAGAACTAGACCTCTGGATCTGGCCAGCTTGGTGCCTTCCTTCCAGATTGGGCTCCTGTGGCTTCATTCTACAAGCACCTCACAGCAGCACAGGGTCACAAGCTGTCAAGTGGCATTAACTACTGTCCACATGATGGTTCCATCCCAACTTCCTACCAAACCAGGACTTCTTCACTTCAGTGTCATATCATCCTTCCATTTCACTTAGAGCTTATCAAACTTGTAAATATGGGGTCTGCTAACACGATCTATTGTTCCAAGATGTACCCTTAGAGACCTCCTTACCCAGCAGCTGCCTCTCTAAACCTGTTTCTCGAGGTGTATAGGTCCTCAGATGCCTGTTTCAGTACTCAGAGCAGCTGATCAGGTGTTGAAGTTCACAGACCTCACAGACCCCAGTCCTCCTGACAAAGCATGGTACCCAGGACTCACCTCAATGGCGGCCCCAACACCTGCAGGGATCAGCACCAGCAGGCTTGTCTGTTCATCCAGCAGGAAGAGGAAGATGACCACAGTGCTGAAGCAACGCCAGAGCACTGGGAACACGAATACACAAGAATGTGAGGGCAAATTGTATCCACCCCTTGCACACACCTCCAACCACCTGTAAACCTATGTCCCATCCCCCCCCCCCTCCAGTCGGCCACAAACAGCTGTGCTGGAGGTGGAGCTTAACAGTAGAGCCTGTACCTAAGAGTGTACAGTCCCTGGGTTTTATGCCGAACACCAGGGGAGACAAAATGGATAGCAGACAACCATGCAACTCTTCAAAGCACTTTAATTACCAGAAGCCAGAGTGGAGCAGAAGGTAGAGGGCATGGTCTAAGCAGGTACGAGATCTGAGTGGCAGTCGAGACACTAGTAAACACAGATGCTGGGTTGGCTGCCATACTCTATACTCTCTCGTTTTGTACCATTCTAGGGTTTGTTTCTTGTATAAAGCTGTGCTTTTGCTCACAGGATAGACTCTGCAGACATAGTATGGTCAGGGCCATAGTTACCAGATTCAGCAGGAAGCTTCTCTACAGGTGCATGATGAGACACTGAACAGCTTCCCTGGAAGCCTTGTGTTTTACACTCACTGGACCAGATCCTGCCAGTCAAATCCAGCTCTTGCTGGAGTAGCCTCTCAATTCTATCCCTTACATGTGCTCTTATACTTATCTCAAAGCCTGCTACCATCATGACAACTCTACCTACTAGCCACTGCCCCTTCGTTTGTACAGCAAAACCATCATACTGGATCTTATTCAGTGAAATGATTCTGCAAAGTCAGGTCTCACTGATGAGGACACTGCTCCAAGTACTGGGGATTTATTTTGAAAACTGATGCTGAAGCCAGCAGCCAGAGCCCCATCAAGCAGGAGGGAGCTGACTGACAGAAGGCCTGGTGCTATACTGCAATCTATGAGCAACCACGCTACCCAACAGGATCATGCACCTTGTGCCTCCATAGGCAGGCCAACTTCACACCCTCATACAGAAGGCCCGTGCCTTGTGGCCTATAGCCTCAATGGGATTTGGAGATGCTCACTGACTGCTGAGACAGAGCCTGGGGTTATGCTGCCCAACTTAAGAGGCATCTCTCTATAGCCAAGCACAAATCCAGGACTGCTGAGGAGCAGCAAGGTTGCACGCTTCACAGGGAGCCTCTGGGCAGGTGGACTGTTCCTAAGTCCTACCTGCTTTGGTAGACATTCCAATCATGCTCTTCTTTTTCTTCCAGAAACTGATGTCATTTTTAAATGCCAGGAAATCAAAAAGAAGCTGTAAAGAACAGACAGGACAGCAACTTGCAGTCTAGTCACTTACGGCACTTTCACTGACTGAGCAGGCAAGTATACTAGGCCCAAACCTCAGGTTTAGCAAGACATGTTCACTGTCTACCAAACCCACTGCTACACATTTCAAAGGCCAGAATTGTGGAACTTGGAGGGAGACATTAGTGGGACATTTTTCAAACATACATCTTTGACTCAAATCCCAGACAGAGTATCTTGGGTATGGCCAGCCAGATACCCCAAGCTAGGTCTCACCCATTACTTCCAACAGACCAGTTTCTCACTGTGTGACCTCTTACAGTCATCCTTATAGACAATGGCCTAATAAAGGTGCATTTGCTTTGTAGTAACTAGTACCCAGAAGGTCTACTACACACCAGGCCTCCTTACTTTGTACCCTGACTGTACCCAGCACACTGTCAGAGAGCTCTCTAGTTCCTCTGTGCACTACACCTGACATACAATACACACAGGTAGGATTGCTCACTTTCCTAGCGGAAGAATCTACTAGGAGGCAACACAGTTCTAGAGGTATTGTCACCTCGACAAGGAACAATAGGGGCCAGAGGCTGTGCAGAACCCTGTAACTAGGTCAAGTGACCCCAACTATATGTGCCAGTGCCCAATGAGCCACCCCAATGTCTGTCCCTATTCCCTGTGACAGGAACCCAGAGGACAGCTCACGTGAAAGGCAGCAACAAAGAAGGTCAATGCTAAGAGATATAAGTTGGTGTCTACGAAAATTCCTTTCACTTCATCTGCATCTTTTTCTGAAAATCCTGTAAGGAAAACACATTATAATTTAAGAAGAGCCGTTTTAGTCTTATCCAATGTCACTAATATTCTTCTGACTGTAGAAAACGTACACCTTGTCTGGAGCAAAAGTCAACAGAAATTATAGCATTTAAAATACAGTGTTCTGAATAAAGCCAATTTTGGCTAACTCCTACAGTCACATTCTAAGGGATAAAAGGAGCTGAAGCACTGTAAGCTTCTTGATAAGGCCAAAGATGATCCCACAAATGACCCCTAGCAGGAAGTACAGACAGCAGTGTGGGTCTGTGTCAACTGTTAACAAGCAGCCACAGCATGGCTTGGATTCACCAAACACCCCATTCCACCCTTGCCTAGGGCCCTGGGGCCACCCACCGAACTGCTGCAGGGAGTACACGGCATCCTGCATATGGATCCAGAAGCGCAGCCGCCCCAATGAGATCTTGTCGTAGGACACAGTGAGTGGCAGCTCAGTGGTAGATCGGTTTATCACCTGCCACCAAGAAATCCATAGGTGAGGGCGGGCCATCAAACATGGCCAGGACTCAGTGCAACACCCTGCAGCCATGCACCAGATCCCAATAGACCTTGATACCCTGACAGGTCCCTGCAAACCTTGTGCAGCTCCATGCCAGCCCCAGTGGGCCTTGCAGGGTTCAGGGTCTGATGCAAGGTCATTCTTCTTCCTAGGCTCTTTCATGTTCAGACTGAGCCTTTTCCACAGGATGGAAGCTCTGTCTGCCATCAACAATCTCCAATCTGAGCCACCCACTGACATCTCTGAGCACTCATCTTTTTCACTAGCTACATTCCAATGTATTGCTTCTAACTATGAGCTCATTGTTTTAAGTAGCACCCTGTTCCATGTGTCTCCAGCATTTTACAAGCTGCACAAACCCTGATAACTAAAGACTAGGCTCACAATTAGCATTGGCTAGAAACTGGTCAGCTTACTAGCTGAACCAAGGGGAGGTAAGAATGCCTGGCTGAGATGCCATGGCCCTGTCCTAGAAGAGTGAGAGATTGTACACAAGAAGGGAATGCCTAAGTGCTCTCAGGTGAACTATGAAGAGACATTTCAACTCACACCCTGTAGCAGGTGAAATGTGGTCATGTTGATGGTGCAGGACATGTCATAAGCTGACACACATCATCTAGATCTTCCTGCCCCAACCTCCTGCCACAAACACCGTTGGTGTCAAAGGCATGATGGTCACTCACAATGGAGCTAGCAACCTGAAATGTGTCAGGATTAAGCAGCCACCAAGCTTAGGACTTGGTAGCTAGGTGCTGGGGCTCTTCACAACACAGAAGCCTGCTTCACTGTAGGCAGCAGAGGATTCTAAACACACCCTAAATGGCCAGACTTTACCAGGGATGACACTGTAAGATCTCATCTGACAGCTTGTTAGCTGGACTACCCTAGCAGACTAGGCTGTCCCCTAAAGATACATTCCTGAGAAATGGCTCACATGAGACAATGCAAAAGATACAAAAATAGGCACCAAATCAAAGCTAGTTGCCTACACACTCACTCCTATGTCTAAGTAGGGTTTGCCAAAGATTGTAGTGTGTAAAGATTCCAACAAGAAGGACCACTAAAACACACAATCTGCAGACATTGGCCTATAGCTTCTATCTACATATAGATACCTAGGCAAAAAAATATAGTCCCTGGATACAGTTTCCCAATTGCTTACAAGACGTCAGCACTATTAGGTCTTGCAGGATGTTTAGACAGCCCCAGGTTTACAAAGTGCAGCTTGTATATATCACAGAACTCAGTGTCATGAGCTTTAAACAAGGAGAAACCAAGTCAGAGAAGGGGAGAAGAGTCAGACTTCCTTACTACAGACTGCACTGTCCCTAACCCACAGGTCATCCATGTGTAGGTGACACCCAAGGAAAGTAGATGACCCTGTATTAGGGACTGTGGGGGCTTGTCATCCCAAGCCACAGCCTGAATAAGCCCAGGCAGGCTCTGAGGGGGATCCCATGGTAAGCTCCCTGCTCTCTAAGCCTTGATTCTGTTCAAGAAGAGATCTAGGCTGTCTGTTAGGGAACGCTAACAACTGACAGTGGTAGAGGTACACAGGTGCTCACTTATAATCTTTGCTCACCTGTGACCCCGTCAAAGCTCTCCTTTCCTAGCCCAACTTATTTCCACTGTAAAGACACTGACACAGCTCCTGGCAGCAACCACAATGAACATGAGATATTTAGCATGGTACTTGATGCAGTGTTAACTACTGTTATTCTCCTTATAATTCAAAGCCGAAATTCAGCCACATTTCTTCTATTCTCAAAACACCCTTGTTCTCTTTGGAAAAATAGCATCTCTGGAAAATAACAAGGGCATCAGAGCACCAGTTCACCTCCACAGGATATTGGCATTGCTCATGGCTATACTAAGAGTTGTTGTTTCCTCCCAGGCTTGTTTCAGATATGAATCTCTGGTCCCACAGCAGGACTACCCCTAAGGACAAGAAGCTGTGTAAGAAACTATGAAGCATCACAAGCCTCACATACTAGCAGGCATGCAGGCCTTTCTGATGGAGCTCTACGGGACTACCATCTCAGATCCTGATGAATACTCTAAGAGTCTATCGCCAGAAGGAGACCCCACAAGCAGCTATCACAAGAACTAGAGCCCAACCAGGTACGGAGATCTCTATGTGGGCCCGAGATATGCTAAAAGGCATCACTTTCCCCTCTGAAGGAAGGTCTGCGCTGTATCCTGAGCAAGGCACTGAGAGCACAGCTCACCATCAGGTCTTTCACCCGGTTGCTCAGCTGGTCAATGAACAGGATGGGGAGGTAGTGCACTGTCTTCCCAAGCTGAATCCTGGGGGTTTGAAACACAACAACCTACAATCAGTGTCAGATTTATCCCCTTGGGTCACTAAATACGATAGAAACTAGGAGTATCCTACCTAGCATCACTGTTGGCTGTATCTTGGCTGCTGCAATCTCAGAAGAACTTTCCAAATAGAAGCAGGAGATGGTAGTACCCCATGACAACAGTTATAGCCATGAGTAGGATGACCCACACACCTCCCTCTAAGTGAGTGGTAGGGCATGAGCTACGACACAGGGTAGCCTGGAGACAAGGTCAGAGCTGGCCCTTTCTGTACCAAATGCTTACAATTTGGAGCATGTACACAAATCAGAATTTATATAAAAAAAATTTAGGGTTGGGGAATTAGCTCAGTGGTAGAGTTCTTGTTTAACAGGTACAATTGTTTAATGTCCTGATTTGATTTCCTAGCACCACATACACATAAAGATTTAAACCTTACAAGAGAAAATATGAAGCCTTTGACAATACCAGAGAAATTATTTGTTGTGAATAGAAGTGACTCTCAGCCAGCCACTCTCAGAAGCTATATGACACCACGAAGGCACACTGATGGATCTCAGCACTGGGCCTCCTGAACACCATCACAGGTACAAGGATGGCAAGCAATATTTAGGTAACAACTTAGAAATGAAATCTTTAAGTGACTCCAGCTATAAAATCCCACATTTCATGGCCCATGTGGCATGAGGACAGGGCAAAGCTACAGAGTCCACAGTAGTCACAGCTAACTTATGCTTTTTGTTTCAGTGCAGGTAGGACACTTTCCTAGACTAAAGAGCAAGATGCACCATCTGGAATTTCCCTTTCTCTCAATCCTGTCAGCCACCGTGATCACCATAACCTCCAGGTGGTTAAGCAAAGAGCTGGATGGGTTCTGTGGCAGGGTCCAGAACTCAGGTATGGCATACTCTATTTGGGCTCACCAAACAGATGCCTGCTCTGCAGTCAGTTCTAAGAGTAGCTTTCCTCCCTGGGTTCCATTTGAGACTTACATCTTCATGTACCGATGCACATCTGCAGGCAGGGAGGAACCATCAAAGACAAAGTCATCCACCATCACATTCAGGGTCAGCCTCGGTCGCCAGTGAGAGATGGGTTCATCTAGGGCATTCGATGGCTTCTTCTCTGCTTCTATCTGTTGCTATAGGATAAAAAATGGAGGCTATACTACCTGAGACCAGCCTGGGGCAACAGGGTGGTCTTGGCCTCCTTCTGAGAAGCCACTGGCTCCCTAGACTTGGCAAAGGTGGGAAAGGAGGTCTACTTGGCTGTTCTAGAGACCTTGGTCTCAGAGTGTATCCTCCTTCCTCCCAACTGGATCTATGAGACCATGAGGAGGCAGCACTGAGGGATCAGGGACTGGGGATCTAACAGAATGTCTGCATCCCTGTGGGCTGGGGAAACACTACCAAGAGACAATACTAAAGCAGGTGTAAATGAGTACAGTGCAATCTTGGAAATAGATGCACAAGATCAAGCACCTGTTCTGGATAAAACTAAACCCAAGGAGAAAACTCTGGGCAAATCAGCTTTGTCTCAAACCTGGATGACTAGGAAGCAGCACTACCCTTTCTCCTGAACAACAGCTCTCACACAGCACATGTCCTTGCAACAACTGCCACAGCCTGCATTCAATGGTTCCAGAAACTCCATACCCATCACAAACAAGATACTAGCCTGCTCCCAACACTACCATCGTGAAGCCCTCTCCACCTGCCCCCAAGGAGACAGTGGGGGATCACAAACAGGAAGAGGATTTTAAAATACATTCCCATCCCTAGACTATGGATGCTTCCTGCAAAGTTGCTGTCATTCTTGTTTTGTGATTTGTCTCAGCGTCTACTCAATAGGGACCCAGACAGTGAAGATATCTTGATAATGATTCCCTTGCCTTCAACAGTCTTAATCTATAGTTCAGATTGGTCTGGAATCTATGGCAACTCTCCCGTCTCAGCCTCAAGTACTAAGGTATCAGGAATGAGCCATCTTGCTTGGTTGAACAACCACTTTTGTGAGTAAAATGTCTTTTGCATATAGTTTTCTACAGGTGAACAAAAATATGAATAGTACCTATACCCTTCTTACAATTTTGAATTACAAGCATAAATGCCCAGACATGCAGTCCTACACTGTGTGTGCCCGTGTATACATGATGACTCTCACCTGAAAGTACAGGTGAAGAATATCTGCCCTTCCAAGAAGGCATACACACTCCCCCAGAGATGCAGAAGGCCTTGAGCCAGACATGGAGTTGGCTAGCGTGCTATGAGTCACCACTCATCACTAACCTCATGTACTGTATCTACAAATCCATGGGGTACAATTCAAACGAGAGATAATTAATTCAAATTCCTTTAAGCTGCCATTACAAGACATGCACACAAACTCTGAACAAGAAACATAATCCTGCTACAGTGATCTGTTAAAACCCTTACCTGTGCAGCAGACTCCCCAGTGAGCAAGTTAATTTCTTCTGGTTTGGGGATCATGTAGGTAGTCAGAGGACTGACCAGGTGTACCTGTTTCCCATCGTGCCAGGGCAGAATCCCAGCATGATGTAGGAAAATATATGCGTACAGTGTCCCATTGTTTCTTGTTTTCTTTGGTACAGAAACATTAACTGTCCTAAAACAGAAGAGTCACTTTAAACATGTATATGTTTAGTTCCATGTTTATTATGTATCCCAGAGAGTCCTCAAACTCAAGTTCTTCCTGCTCCAGCTTCCCAAGTAGCTTGGATTAAAGGTGTGTACCACCACCCTGTCTTACATTGTTTATACACACGTCAGCTAATCATCTCTTTTGATTTACACAATCTAGTTTTAGTTCGGAACTACTAAAAATGAAACCCGCCTGCCTGTGACTTTACTGACGTCAGCACACTACTGTGTCCCAAGCACTATGAAAGTGACAGCACTCCCCACCTCCATTAGAGCCTCATAAGGGACTACAACTTAAAAAGGCACGGTGGGAACTGCTACAGAATCACATAGGGTCTGGGTTCCTCTAAAGCTTCTAAAAAGACGTGTCTCCACTAGGGAACTGAGAGGACTCTGAATACACAGGTACTGACTCTACACACTGCTCTGCTGTGGTGTTTCTGGCAGGTGCAAACAGAAGTGGAGCTTAGGATCAGAAGTTCCAGGACCACTCATGCTTCGTCAACTTCTTCCAAGCTCTAAAATGAATGTTTCACTATCTGTCCTGGCAAAGGTCAAGGAACAGGAGGCAGGATTTATTACCCTTATAAAACTAGTGAACAGCACCAGGCCATCCAACCTCCATTCCATGAGGATGGGCATAGGTAGTTAATAACTACCCTAGTGCCACAGGCTAATAGGCCTAGACAATAATGCACTGGGTGGAAGCTGATGTCTGGTTAGCTAGTGAGCTTGATACCTGTACTCGGGAAGTATAGGACCTTGATTTGATGGGCAATTTTACAAAGTTTACTTGAGCGTTTACAAGTTAAAAACATATGTCAAATGCTAAACCATGTTAACTCTCAAAAGTTACTGTACACAGTTGAGCATTGAGATCTACATTCTAACACCAAAGGTCACTTACTTATGAGTAACAGGTGAACTACTTCTACTAGGTATCACTCCTTGGGAGACTACATGGCTGTGGTAAACTATACTGGCATCAGATGTCAGTAAAAGCTACTTTCTAAGTGACAAACTCAGCACCTGTTACTTCAGCCTGACCCTAGACAGGAGTGCTTCTATAGGATGTCCTCACTCTATACACAATGCTATCCATGACATCCTGGAACCCATCTCTGGCAATCTGTCCCACATCCACACCTTTCAAATTTGGACTCCACATCAAAGTCTTCCACGTTCAAGACCAGGTCCACATTGTTCTCTGCACCAAGGCTGGACCGTGTGGTGGTGTAAACACTCAGCTGGAAAGAGTGAGCAAGAATGAATAGCTAAAAGGTCTTTATAGAAAACATGTTACTATTGTGAGAGGGTAGCATCTGAGGGCTACCTCTCAGAGGGTGAGCTTGGGCAAGACGGCCTTGTGTGACACTGCTGTGAACAAAGAACCTGACCGTAGAGCTGACCTGTCCGGAATTCCCACGAGAACCAGGAAGTGACACGGGTGATGTGAGGGCAGAGCTAGAAGCTTCATTCGCATATGGCTGGAGATCTCCTGTTAACTTCCACTGGGGTCCCGTTAAGAAACAAGTGTAGGGCAACTCGATCTCAGTTATAATGGGGCAGAGCAGGGCACCAAGGGGTAACAAGAGAGCAGCAGTGAACAGAGAAGTCCCAACTCCAGCTCTCACTGCCATCTAACCAGAACATTGGACAGTGACATCTGTGATAGGGGGCAACGCTGGTAGCCCGCAACCCGTCTCTGACCAGTGCCAGTAGGGGTGGTAGCACCTGGCCCGGAGGTGCCTTCTTAAGGCTCCCCGGACGCTCACCTGCAGCTTGGGCCGCCGGGCCAGATAGGGCTGGATGCAGTTGGCGTCACCCGAGCACGGACGGGTATAGACGATACCGTACATGACCCAGCAGGTATGCACCACATACACCACGAACACGCCCACCACCAAGCTGGTAAAAGAGCTGCGGCCGCTCCACATGGCTCCGCAACCTGCGGGCCGAGCGCCGCCGCCCGCCGCTCACGGGATAGCCGCCGCGCGCCGCCGCCGCCGCCGCGGGGAAACCAACGCGCCTCGCGCGGGCCGCCGGCCGCCCCGCATGCTCCCGATACCCACACCCGGCGCCGCGGGATTCGCCGGATTTGCCGGCCGCCGCTTCCGGGAATCGAGCCGCCGGCGGAAGTGGGCGCGCGCGGCCCTCTGGGAACCAGACGCTCTGCCACGCACGCGTGACCGCCTGGCGACCGCACGACAGGCGCGCGTGCGTGACGTCAGCCTCTTGCGCCGTACTCCCGGCATGCCTCTGGGAGCCCAGGTGGGCTACACACCTTGGTGGCACCCGGTTCTTGGGAAGATTTATTTGCGTGCATTGCTCTTCTTATTCTGGACCCCTTGCAGCCTTACTGACGGCGGCGCCCCAGGATGATGGTGGGACCATAATGCTGGCCTCCTAGCTCTTCAAAGTCTAGGGTAGCGTCCAAAAATTAGGAAAACACGGAGGATACTCGGGAAACTCAAATACTGATTTCTCGGGTGTGCGGTTACTGTCTTGATCACATGCAGTTCAATATGGTCAGAAAAGGTCAAAAAGACTTTTTACAGGTCAGTTGCCCCTTTGGTCAGAAGAATGAGTTCCTTTGGGGTAATATAAATGTCGGTCCTGCCTAACATATGCAGAGGTAGGTTATGTCTCAAGGAGACCATTTTCCGGACTTATACGAACATCACCCACTCCGATAAAACCATCTGGGCTCATTTATTTATTTATTCACTTTACATCCCAATGTTAGCCCCTACTTTCCTCTTTTCCCCTTCCCTCCTACCCTAGACCCTTCTCAACTGAAAAGAGGAGGGGGAGGCCACTCAGATAAAACCATCTGGGTCCATTAATTATTCACTTTACATCCTGATGCCAGCCCCCCACTCTCTTCCCCACCCCTCTCCCCTTCTCTGAGAAGGGGAGGCCCCCTTGGGTACCAACCCACCCCTGGCACATCAAGTCACTGCAGGACTCTCCACATCCTCTCCCACTGAGGCCAGACAAGGCAGCCCAGTTAGGGGAACCGAACACAGGGACAGCCCTCGGTCCATTTGTTGGGCAACTTGAATGAAGACCAAGCTGGACATCTTTTACATATGTGTTGGGGTGGGATGGGGGTTGTAGGTCCAGCCCATGTATGCTCTTTGATTGGTGGTTCAGTCTTTGGGAGCCCCCCAAGGGCACAGGTTAGTTGACTCTATTGGTCTTCTTATAGATTTCTGTCCCCTCCAGGTCCCTCAATCCTTGCTCCAACTCTTCCACAAGACTCCCCGAGCTCTGTCTAATGTTTGGCTGTGGGTCTTTGTATCTGTTTTGGTCAGCTGCTGAGTAGAGCCTCTTAAGAGGACAGTTATGCTAGGCTCCTGTCTGCAAGCATAACAGAATATTGCTAATCATACCAGGGATTGGTTCTTCTGGGCTTCATTTTAATCTTCTTAAATATTTCATGGTTTAGGGTATACACAGTTTCTAGAGTGAAGTGGCCAGTGCTGTGACAGAGCCCAGGACGTGGCCAGTAGAGATCAAGGGAGAAGCAAAAAATGATTACTCCTGTTTTCAGAAGCTCGTTGGCAGTTGGTATTTTTCAGTAGTGAACAGTTCCTTACTCTATGGTGGCCTTACGAACTGCCCCTTGAAGTTTTGGAACTCATTGTTTCCATAGGCATGTTCTGTATGGCATTCTCAAGTTTCTCACACATGCAATCAGAAGTGTGATTGGGCATTTTGTAAAAATGGTGCTATTAAATTGAAGGTTTCAGAAATGGAGCACTTATTTCAGCATGAGGGTATCTTAGAGTTTCTGTTGCTGTGATGAACACCATGACTGAAAGAAATTTGGGGAGGAAAGGGTTTATTATGCTTATACTTCCACATCACTGAAGGATAGCAAGGAAGGATCTGAAGCAGAAACCATGGAGGAATGCTGCTTACTAGCTTACCCCCATGGCTTGCTCAGCTTGTTTTTCTATAGCACCCAGGATCAACAGCCCAGGGATGGCATTGCCATATTAGTCACCAATCAAGAAGATGGCCAATCTGGTGGGGACATTTTCTCAGTTGAGGTTTCCTCTTCCCAAAAGACTCTAACTTGTGTCTGACTGATACCAAACCTGCTAGCACAAGGCTTGGGAGGAATCACATTGAAACTGGCTTCATCCGAACAGGTGGGGGCAGGGTTTGTGGTTACAAAGACAGTGGTGGTACTTGGTCACAAACTCCTATGGGGCTGGAGCAGAATCACTGGATCCATCTGAGACTCCTTATACCCCTACACCTTTGTCAAATAAATCTCCTCTTCAGAGTCACTTATTCCTATGATTTTGTCAGCCTTGCAGTGACATCTGACAGTCCTATGTTTCTGGCCTTCCCTCCAATTGATCTCAGTGATGTAACCCTAATGAACATGAAGCCTTCAAGCTCTTTGTCTTGCTCACAGGTTACTCTCCCTATTCTGTCAGCCTATGGATGAACCTGTGATCTTCAGTAGACTGGTGGGGTGGGGCTCTTGGCATCTACAAATGCTAGGATGCAAGGAAGCCTCAGAAGTGGGTTTCAGAACCCAGGAGCTCTGGGAACTCCCGCTATTCCCCAAATGCCTAATTGTTTCCTCAAGTTCCAGGTCAATTTTTATAGTTGAAATGGGCTTGGTAGTACCTTGGTCACTCTCTATTTCTGCTGTCATCCTTGCTGGCTTCAAGAGTGGGGGCATTTGCCATTTGGGATCTCACTGAGAAAGAGCCTCTACAACTGCACCAATTTCCTGTGAGAATTGCTATTGTGGATCCCTCTTGGGGCCTGGACAACTGTCTTCACATACCCCACGACCACCACCCTGTTTGGTTCCTGCACAGGAGGGAACTCGGGATGAAGCTTGGCTTCTGAGATAGGTCAGCATGTGACAGCATTCCAAGTTGGCACCCTTTGTCAAGCACCAGTTCCAGCAGGGCCCCTTGAATTTACAGTTTGTCTCTCAACATTCTTCACAGGGTAGAAACTTCTTGTTCAAATCCCAGAAACCAGTGTTCTACCCTTGCTGGACTCCTGCCTTCATAGTCCATCCAGTCTCGGATATTCTGGGCAACTAGGTATAATTGAAGTCTAGGTAGCTGTGTCTAGACATTAGGGATAATCCCCATTTCCAGCACTGACTTCAACTTCATGAACACTGACCATGCACATGTATACACACACACACACACACACACACACACGTGGGGGGGGATAGAGAGAAATATTTTAAAAGTATTTTATTTTTGTCTAGTATTTTATTTGTATATTTTATTTATATTTGTCTAGTAATTTATTGTCTAGTATTACCCCCTCTCCAAGTTCCTCGTTCTGTTGGTTCAGAATGCAAAGCCTTACACAAAGCCTTATCTAGTGTATTTATTTCCAGTGCCTCAGGTTTCCCGCTTTTCTGATAAGTGGTCTCAGCCATGTAATATGATGCCCAAGACATTTCAACTCGAAAATGAACTGAGAGCATCCAGACAAGCAGATAAAGACAGCTTTAGAAGGTAGTTGAGGCCTTCTGCTTATTTGTGGTTCTTTGATTAGCTCTAAGTGTACCTTATCCTGAAACTGAATCACATGATTTATTTCTTACATTCTCACAGAGAAGAGAAGATACTACACATCATGGATATGTAAGAGCATGTACTGCTCTTTCAGAGGATCTGAGGTAAGTTCTCAGCAATCATAGCTCTCTCCCTCCCTCTCCCCCCATCACACACATATGTATATGTGAGTGTGTGCTATATTCATGTTAGCAGGTGATATGTTTACTTCTAAATGTCTTATCAATACTATTACTTGAGGTCCCTTGGAACATTCCAGAAACAGGTTCAGAAAAAAAAAAAAAAGTTACCTGAACCTTTCTGTTGGTGTTCAGTGTCAACTCTGACAATGACACAGTGATAATGCAGGATGATTGGGGAAGTGCAAATTCAAGACACTTTGTCCCTTTGTAAAATCCTGGGTCATGGTCAGAACACAAAGGGAGCAGGAATGGCTTTCCCATGATTCACTGTCCCTTCAGTCTTGGGTAAGGGAGAAAAGATACAGGAGATAGGTGGTAGGGCAGGCTCTTGGCTTTGTGTGGGACCATGAAAGGCAGGCTGGTTTCTGGTTGAGCTAAGGCTTAAAACCCTGGTGTCTCTGTAGGGAATAACCCTACAAGGAGCGGTAGGCATTTTGCCATGCTTCTGGGTACTAGGCTCACGAGAGGAGGCTGCAGCTCTCCATAGTTCTGTGACTATCAGTCTTGCAATAGACTATCAGGCAATGCCCCAAGCCCTTCCACAGGTAGAGGTGTGGTCACATAGCCTCAAGACATCCCCATGTTAATGAGGCACCTCGAGGTTTAGCCACTCCCCTTCTCAGCCACTCCTCCCTCAATGGTATTTCAACCTTGCCCCTCCCTGAGCATGCCACTCTTCCCCCAGGACAATAAACTCCCTGAAACCATGGACTGTCTCTCTTCATCAGGATCCACCGTGGGGAACAGTGGAACAGTCCTTCTTCTAAAGAGCCTCGTCTGGTCTCCTGCAGAAGGCCTCACCAAGTTCCCAGCCACAGCCGCAACCAAAACCAGTGACAAGCCAAGGACTCAGTCCCAAGAGACTTCAGCCAGGCTCCTTCCGACTTTTCCCTTTCTGCCCCGGCTAGATCCAGCCCATAGGCTCTCACTCCATTCTCAGCATCCAGCAGTGCCTGGGATGCACAGGAGCCTGAGAACCAGACAGAACCAGCTTCCCTGCAGTCCCTGGGACCCAAGGCTGCACCCCCCCACCCCCAGGCGGTGTCCTGAGGCTTCTCACAGCCCAACACCTGCCTGGTGGTGATCGAGGTCAAACTTCCTGTGTCCCACCTCTCTGAGAGGCCTGAGCCTGGGGCAGACTCTCACCACTCACCACTGTTTAATCCAACAGCTTTGCATGGTTGGTGCACACAGCCTGGTTTGGCTCCACTGACTCATGTCAGCTATTTGGGTGAGGAAGGCATGCAACCCCTGCTTCATGTTCACCCAGGGCTTGCGTTTCAGACTGCAGGCTGGCAGGTGCATTCGGTCATGTTTAATTATAGTCTTCTGTTTGTGGCTCAGGACTCCTCAGTTCTCTGCATAGTCCTGGGGCTGATAACCACAATGCTATAGGGCAGGAGCTTCTATCCTTTTTATTGGGTTGGGGGGCACTAGAGTTAGAGGGGGAGAGTGAAGGTGGTGGGCAGTAGAGGCAGGCTTCTAAACATGAAGATTTGGATTCCTTGATTCCACCGATGCAAACTGATGTAGTGTGGACATTGCTGGTCTGCTGGGGTCATTACCCTCATTGATGGTGCAGTTCTACTGGAGGAAAATCAGTGGGGTTGCCAGTGTCAGCTGTAAAACACAGCCCTGTCATTATCGTACACAGAGCCAGGCCAGCCTCCCACAGAGCTGTCAGTATGATTCAAGTCTGGGGTTTATAGTTACCTCAAGAAATCTGGTTTTGAGCAGATAATAGATTATATTCTCTGGAGCTCATGGGGAGCTAAACAGCTTCTGACAGCCAACAAGCTCATGGAAATGGCTCTTTTTGTGGCAGACATGAGGCTGCATCTGTTTTCTCAGACCTTCAAGCTCCAAGCTAATGCCTTTGCTAAGCACTGAATTGTCCCTGGCTGTCTCTGTAATTGCCCCCTTGACAAATGCAATAATGACAGCTCTGGATCTACTACCTCAAGACCTAGTGCTAGGGCACAGAGCCCTTCCTGAGTCAAGAAAAGTTACCACAAATACAGAAGATAATGGGTT
Source organism: Rhynchomys soricoides (assembly GCA_019843965.1). Classification (NCBI taxonomy): domain Eukaryota; kingdom Metazoa; phylum Chordata; class Mammalia; order Rodentia; family Muridae; genus Rhynchomys; species Rhynchomys soricoides. The sequence continues at coordinate 1,312,086 of JADRCH010000154.1, read as the reverse complement.
CCTAAGACATAGATACAAATGCAGGCACCTAACTGCAGGCACATCAGAACACCCCATTACAAGGCACACCAGTGGAACCCATCAAGAATCAGTATCAAGTGGGTAAAGAAAGCCTCTTGCTGAAACTGGTTCCTACAGTAACTCAGTCAGTTTATGCACTGTTCCCAAGTTAGGATCAAAAAGTCATACTGTATAGATGAGGAAACTGGGCCAAGAAAGTATTTCCACCAGATATTTGAGGCATCCCTTTAAGGGGGGTCATCTTCATTAGGTTAGTTGAATCAGGATGATCTACCTTAAATGAAGATAGCACCATTCCTTGGCCCTGGGGCCTGGACTTTATAAAAGAAATAATGTAAGCTGAGCATGGTATTCATCTCCCCCTGCTTCCTGACTGCTAATGCAGCTTGACCAGCGGCCATTATTATCTGTTACCAGGACTTCCCATTATGATGGACTGGATCCTTGAACTGTAAGCCAGAGTCAACTCTTTCTCCTTTAAGTTGCTTTCTCAGGGTGTTTTTTATAACAACAAGAAAAGTACCTAAAACCCATGGGCATTGTCTGCCTTCCACTTGAGAGGACAGAATTATTTAAGTAACAGCAATAAAACCAGTGGAGAAGATCCACATTCCTTACCCATGGAGATTTTCAGATGCCCTGGCATTGCATCCTTGACACAGCCAATGGACATCTGCAACTGTCTGTTCAAGCATATTCCTCATAATAAACCAGGGCATACAGGAAAAAGATCTCGAATTCTTTGAGCCACCCTAGGAAGTTATCAAACCCAATGTTGGGAAAGGAAAGTTGTAGTCAGTATGGGTAGAAACGTGAACCCTGGGGATTGGAATCTCCTTGTGACTGGAAGGTGAAGTAAGGATCTTTATGATGCTGAGCCCTTATACCGTAAGCTCTACACTGAACCAGGTCTTTGATGTCAGAAGTAGATTAAAAGGTAAGGTACTCAGTGCCCACAGAGTGCAGGTTTTCACATTTACAAAAGAAAAAAAGTAAGTTTCCATTCTTGTTTCCTTGGTGAATCACCTCATCCTTTTCGTACATCCCAGTTCCTATCCTCATGGTGTAGATGATGACACATTAGAGATATTCTTTCCCCTTGAATATATCTGCATTTCTATCTCAGTTATAAAAGCCCACATTGGTTTTACCAGGCAGGCTTCCATGAACACAGTGGTCGATCTGGCTCTTCATAATGAAAAGAAAATCAATTACAGTTCAGACACAAGACACCCCATGAACCCATGAGCTTCTTCAGCCACAGACCAAGGTAGCTGTGAGTCTATTGCCTACAGATGAAGAAAGCTGTCAGGTTGCTCCACTCCAGGCTAAGCCACTGAAGGTCTGCTGAGGAAACAAGAAATTCCTAAGGGGCTTTCGGGGATTGTCTGATGAATGGGTTGGCCTGACAGTATTGGATGTTGGACTACCTAAAAGACATATGTGGGATTGGTCTCATGACACTTTTCCAAGATTTGCCAGGCACGGAGAAGCCTGAGCTGAGTACTAGCCTGCATACAGAGACTCATCATTTCTAACGATTCCACTATATGTTGACTTTTCCAGGAACTTATCACAAATCACATACAATGAGGGTCACTTGGGTCTGTTCAGAATGTCCCAGTATTTAGTTATTGTTCCTTGTGCTCACTTGTGGGTTATCTGCATTAGCCATGGACTCATGGCTTGTGTTCCAAGAGGGCTGGTGGTTCTCTGTGTGATACCAGAGCACCAGAGCTCCCAGGAGTGCTACCCTTGTCCAGATTACTCTGATAAAGTGAAGTAGTTTGAAGTACGGTGAAGATAGGGAAAGATGAATTCTTGAATAGTAGTTTTCTTGGGGCAATTATACAGACACTTAGAAAAAGATACATCTGAGCCATTACTTTCTGCTCAGTGCCCATGCTCAGTCCCAGAAAGACTCCAAAGTGCCAAGGATCTAAATATGGCAAGGAATGGGTTTGCCTAAGAATTACAGTGCAGGTGCCTTGTAGGAAGGGAGCCATAGAAGCAGAATAACAAAACACTGAGACATCCCACCATTTTAAAATCAGTACACCCAAACATATCTCAGCAAGGTACCACAGAGCTATATCCACAGACTGCCTCTAAAGACCTAGAATGGTCAGTGCAGAGTTAGGACAAGTAGAACAAGGTAGGAGGCTGACATGGTTGACTTCAGTACTCCATTTTTTACTTTACCAAAGTACCCAAGAATACCTTAAAAGGAGGGATTGTTTATTTTGTACAGTTTCTGTCAATTGTTGTGGGGGAGCAGTTTACATCAATAGTTAGGAAGCAGAAAAAGGAAATAGAAGGAACCATAGCAAGATACAGGCTGAGGACACTCTCAGTGATGTACCTTCTCCATGTCAGCCCTACCTACCTTTCACTACCATCCAGTGGTACCATCACATTGTCAATCTATTGAAGGGTTAGCATGCTGAACAGGTCAGTTCCCTCCTGGTCTAACCATGTCGGGAAGTGTGCCCCCATCGCTAATGTCCTTAGGTGCTTCTCAAGTTGACAGGATGAAACATTTTATGATCTGTTGGGCAACTGCAGTGAGCAAGAAGCTTTGGTACCAGTGAAGGAGCAGGCAGATGATTCAGCAGAGTGGAGAGAATTCAAAACTTGGACCACATGAGTATAGTCAACTTACCTTTCACTTGGGAGAAAGGCAGATCACTAGAAGAAAGATGGGTCTTTAAATAAAGGCAGGGTACAGCAGATGGCTACATATAAAAACACAAATTAACTTCAGGTGCATGAGACCAAAAGCTAAAATGAAGAATGACAAAGTTCCTGGAAGATAATATGAGGGAAAAAAAAAAAAGAACAACCCAGGCTTCACAGATGCATTTTCTACACAATATCAAAGGTACAGCACAGGAAAGAGAATAAAGCTGGACAAATGTACTACTGTGTGGGGCAGTAATGGGAAAGGCTTGGACTCTGGGGGAGAGGGGAGTGTGGGAAGGCTTCGCTTTCTCAGTTTTTCTGTGAACCCAAACTTTTCCAGAAACATGTTTGTTTTTAAGAAAATTAATGTTAAAATATACACAAATTAAGTCGCCATGAGCAAATCAAAAGCAGATATCTCTTGGGTAAGCAGAGACATGGGGGTAGGGATGGAATGCTTACCCTAGCCCAGTTAAGGAAAGAAGTTCAGAAGGAACGTAGATCATAGCCTCCTGGCTTTCTATGGGTGCGCCTGGTGAGTGCGAGGCCGCAGCCAGGGTATTGTGTAGGACCTGAATCCTGCTTTGTCATTCCTACAGCATCGAGTGGATGTGGCTCCCTCAAAAGCAGCAGAGTAATTGCAAGATTGGGAGGCAAGGAAACCCTGTAGGAGACCCACACATATCACAATAGGAATGGGCTGCATGGACCAAAGTAATAAGAATGAGGCTTTTCCACTTTGGAAGCTGCAAACCTGAGATCATAGTGTCTTCAGCTCCTACTTCTCTGAGAATTGACTCGTTCCCAGATTTCTGGGCTTCTTAGCCTGCTGGAAAGAGGTTGAGTTCCTTGGCTCATGGATATACCATCTAATACCTGCTGCATTCCACATGATCTCTTGAGGTCTCTTATGAAGACATGAGTTCTTAGATTGAGGTTCCATCTCAGTCTGATACGTCTCATCTTAGCTAGCACATCTGCAGAGATCTCATTTCTAAGCTATGTATCATTCTAAGGTCTTTGGGGAACTTGAATTTGTGGGACACAGTTTCCCCAGTCTATTAAATGGTCATAATCATATCATTGGGCAGGGGCAGATCTCAAATATTTTGGAATATAGCTCTCACACTGTGTATCTTGGCCAGATCTTCTCTAAAGTACTTTTAAACTAGTTATTTTAAAATAGTTTACCAAAGTTTTCAATATAAGTACAGAGAATTCCAGCACATTCCTTATCCCTTTTCCCAAGGCTGACAGCTTACATAAGTTTAGTACAGGGTTCACAGTTAGGATGCAGATTCCAGTATTGTGCTATGAACTGTGCAAACCTCATGTACATGTCTTGGCCCAGTATCCAATCTGGGAGCCCTCAACTGCACCTCAACTTCTCCCTTTAGTGACCTTGGCAGGGGATATGCTCCAAGATTGGTGATTGTCATTGGGCACTCAGATGCTGGGCTGCCATTTTTTCTATCATGTATTGTTGAGCTGGAGCTTCTGAAGAAGTGCCCAGGCCTGCCCATGGTACAGACTTGTTCTTTTCTTGGGGTGAGACTTGGTGCTAAACAACAGACCATTACTTATCTTATTTCTGAGCACTTAATGTCTTTTGATGGCTCTGGCCACATTACTATGCTGTTTGATAATGACCATGCTTGGTTCCCAACGTTCTGGAGTCTGGACTTTCATACTTTTCAGGTCAGCTCTGCCCTCTTGACATATCACTTTGGAGCCCTGCCTTACTTGTGAGGAACTGGTGCTCTAGGGTCCCTACAATGCCCCTGTCTGGAAAAAGGTGTCAAAAAGACTTGGGTGGTGGGAGTACTCAGAGGCACTGGATATCCCTGTGTCAGGTTTTTTTTTTGGGAGGCAGATGAGACACATGCTGTGGTGCCAACATCTATGCTGTGTTCCATCCACACGTGACAGCTGGTGTATGTCTGTATGCAACTTAAGTCCAATTCCACAGCTCAACCTGCTCCTTCTTTCCATCCCAATCATTTCCAATCACAGCTAGTCTTTCCTGATCAACTCTTGCTGTTCACATGACAGCTTCTGGCTACATGAGGCCTCAGCACAGACAGGAAGACATAATTAATGTTGTGGTCTTGTTGTGATGTTTGTGCACGTGTGTGTGTGTGTGTGTGTGTGTGTGTGTGTGTGTGTGTGTGTGTGTTGACCAGGACCATTCATGTGGTGGACAAGTGTTCCACCCCTGAGTTCCATTGACAGCCAGTTGTTTTGAGCCAGGGTCTAACTATGTTACCTAGGCTGACTTCTCAAGAGCCGAAGTGACAAAGTGTGACCTTCCCCCCAGCTCCTGAGCTCTCAGTGCATTCTGGGTAAGGGCTCTGAATGCACCTTTTGCATTAGTCCCCACAAATTATGCCACTTGTTCTGATTACCCATAATATGTTTGTTTGCTCCTCAGTTCTGGAACACACACAGTGATTTCAGAATTGCTAGGTCTCGTCTCTGTGTAGACCAACTTCACAAATGAGGGCAGTGCACAGCTCCTCCTGCCTTTCATCTGTTAGAACCTCCACAAGTGCACTCAAAGAAGTTCACTGACTCCTCAGAGCCACTTTGGGGCTGGTTAATATAAACCACATTTCTTTTAAGGGTCGGGTGCATTTCTGTGTTCCTCCAGATAGAATACCAAGTCCCTTGCAGCAACTAGCACCTGGTTCTTTAGGCAGAAGATCTATATTTTATTCTCTCCCCTGATCTTCTCACCTTTGCAAGGTGTGGAGATGATCTTGAAAGGAGGAGAAAGATGGCAGAGCCGCAGAGAAGTAAGGGTTTCTTTAGGTCCTGGCCTGGTGCAGGGTGCCCAATGACTGTCCATGCACAGGCAAGGTAAGTATTCCCTGGGCATTTATGTGGGGGACATCCAAGCCAGGGATGCCCAGGTGAGGCAGAGGGACTCAGGCTGGGCAGAGAATTCAGGGACTCATGAGGGTACCAAACTCTATCTGTGCCTGAGGAAGAAGAAGATGATATTCACTTTAAACTTCACAGGCAGAAGCACAGGAGTTCTGAGCAGACATGGGTAGAGTAAGACAGGATGAGGTACCTCAGGCAGGCCACCATTTCCTCACCAACACCAATGATGCTGAAGCCTCAGGAAAGGCTGGATAAGACCAAGGTGCAAATGCTAGACCTCCAGATGCTGCCAGTCCAGAGAGTCTAGGCAGGGCTGATCCTCAGCTGGCCACAAGGTCCTGATGCTGTGGGGAAGTCTGGGGATGAATGCTGAGCAGCTCTGGAGCCCTTTGAGAGCCTGTTTGCTGCTGTGCTTCAACCACAGCTTTCTGTTGCTACTTCTGTTCATTTTGAGGACCTTTTCCTTTACTATTAAACTCTCTGGCTAAGTGGCTACACAGATACCTCCCCTCCAGAACCTGCTTTTCTCCAGACTTCACAAGAAAAGCAGTGCACTTTCTTCTCATGTTTCTCTCCATGACCAACTTGTGATTTTCACCCATGTATGGCTGACAGAAACAGGACACAGGTGAGTGTTCCAGGCTCCTGTGAGCACTTTATTAGAGCACATACACACAGCTATGAACACACATGGATTCACCCATACATGCATTCCTATATACAAGCACACACAAATTCACTCCACACTCCCACACATATTCACACAGATATTACTAATTTGCTGGATGGTACAGAGGTGCTGCTGATTTGAGGGATGTATAGCTCTCTGCCCTGACCTGTAGGGTGCTATGCAATGGCCATGGCCTCTCCATCCCACAGATTAAGAGTCTAGTAGCTCAGCTGAGCTTACCTTGACTGTGCTCTGTAGGTTGAAAAGGGTCGTAATGCAGGCACAATATAAAGATATATGAGCTCGAGGTGAGAGTGTCTGACAATCCTGCCTGCAACCCTGTCCTGATTGTGACAGTAGATTTTTCAGGTGCATTAATTTACTTTCTCATTGCTATGACCAAATACCAGACAAGAAACAACTTAGAAAGAAAAGATTTATTTTGGATCATGGTTTGAGGGTACCCATAATGATGGAGAAAGTGTGGTAGTTGAAGTGGCTCATAGCTACGGTTGCATGAGCCTGAGGCTGCCTCCTTATCCTAGGAGGTCAAGAAACAGAGGTGGTGGGGCTGGAGACAGAACCAGGGCAAGGCCTGTGACTACACAGAGCCTTCCTGTGACCCACTTCCTCCTAAAGGCCTCTATCTCCTAAGGGTTTCACAACCTCCCCTGACAGTGCTATCATCTGGGAAGCAATTGCTTCATTATAGGAGCATGTTGTGTACAATTTGCACTCAGAGCGTAACAACAGAAGTCTAACCCCACTCAGTTATAGAACCCAAGTACACCTGAGCCTCCTGGCAGCCAATCTGAAAGGGATTATATGTGAGAACATGCATTATGGTCAGTTTTATGAGGGTCCGTGTCAGAGAGAAGCTAAGCAGACATCCCCTCTCAAGGCTTGCTGCTGCATCTGGTCTGCTCTATGGACATGCCTCTAAGTCCAGGGTTGGCCCCTCTAGGTGGCAAATGACCAGGTTGACCTCTCTACTGATCTTCCCTTATCCTTTGAGAACAAAGACAACAGAAGTGGCTTCTGGAGCCTAGCATGTCTGGGTAGAGCCAGACAAAAGGACAGTGGCTTTCCTTTGCTACCTAGCCTGCATTTGCATTTGCACACAAGAATGTGCTCCAGCTGCTCCTACCACCAGTGCTGCGTCAGAAGTCAAGATAGTCTCGGTCTCTCCCTAGCTTCCAATGAGGCTGCAGGGTCACTAGCCAGTCTGTAGGAACTGGCAAGCCAGCAGTAATCTAGGGTCACACGGATTCAGGACACTCCATAATTCTTTGTAAGCACTTGCACCGTTTAATGCCTCCAGTTCTTTCAACAACCAAAGGGGCTGCATCCAAGGCTCCCCATGAACAGATGAGAAACTCGAGGCTCAGCAGTTTGGAACCTTGTTTAGAGAAAAGGAACACTTTGGCTGTATGGCTCCAAGTCTTGCTTGTTTACTTCCTATACATCCCAAGAAGAATAACCATGTAGGGAAACCAAGAAGTGGGAATGATCTAGAGCAAGGTGCTGTTTGCTGCCCTTGGTCATGGGTCATAAGTGGTTGATTTTCTCTTCTCCCACTAAGCTTTAAAATTAGTAATTTTGGAATAATAGAACTTTTTAAGATTTTTAAATTTCATCTCTCTGAGTCAGGATATCTGCATACCCAGGGGCTGATGACCACAGTCCAAATGTCAACCTCAAGCCTAGAGCCAGACATGGGCTTAACCATGGACCTGTAGGACTTGGTTGATGCAATGTACAGCTGACGGGCCCATTGAGGCCATAACCATGATTTTAAAAGGGCATTTCTGCCTCACTGATACTGTGTAAATATGTACACCATCCAAATGTAATCAAATAAAATGTCCTGTCTATATGGCAAATAACTCCAAGGAAAAGGGAGCTTAGCTCCTGGAATAAGTAAAATTATTTAAATTCTAGACAAACACCCTTGGCGTTTGATACATTCAACATTGATTCTGTGTGTGAAGTTTAGTTATGAGTGGAATCTTTTGCATTCGCTCAGGAGAACAGCATTTTTAAGCAAGTGCAGTTTGGAGATTTTTTTTTCTTGCATACAATTTCTCTGCTGGTGTCTGACACCCATCTTGGGGACCTCCTGGGTTAGTAGCTCTAAGGGATGGCCTCTCCAGGACATGCTGTGCCCACCCAGAGGCTCGGGGGTATACTTTCTCAGAGCATGGTGATTTATCTTCTATTATTTTAGCCCTTTGAGGCCAGACAGGAAAGAACAGAAGCATGCTTGCTGCTTCCATCAGACATAGGGGTGGGTCTGAACTTGGTATGAGATCCTGTGGGATATGTATGCTGTGTCTTTATTTATTAGTTATTTGAAGATTTCATACAATGTGTTTTGATCACATTCACCCCTACCCCAGCTCTTTCCATCCACTCACGTTTGTGTCCATCTCAAAATAACCATCAAGACCAACTTGTGCTTTCCAAATATCTTTGGATATGTGTCCTTCCTCTGGAGTGTGGTCAACCTATCAGGAGTAGAAAACTCTTAGAAAAAACTCTCTGTTCTTCTCTAAGCAGCTAACAATTGTCAATAGCTCCAGGGTGTTAGTAACTCATTGAGGACCACCTGGGCTAGTGCCTTTCAAGGATGGCATGCCCAGATCCCCTTTTAACAACAGATTTTGTTCTGGCTTGGGCTTGCTTGGGTCCCATACACATTGTCACAATCACCGTGAGTTCATATGTTCAGGTGTCTTGCTGTGTCTAGAAGACAGTGCTTCCACATAGTCATGCTCTGCCTCTGGCTCTTACACTGTTTCTGCTCCTTGTTCTGCAACAATCCCTGAGCCTTGGGAAGAGGGGGTTATTTTGCTGGCAGCCTTGGTGGAAGGTACAGCTTTTTAAAGTTTTGTTTACACTCTGCTTACTGAATGCTGGGACACCCAGGAGATCCATAGCCTAACTCTGCCAACCTTACACTTGGGGATCCATGGCTTTTCTAAAAATTCCCCTCTCAGACTTCAGTACTTCTGAACTCAGGGCATTGGTGTTAAGGATGGAAGTAACTCCTGAATCCTGGGAAAACTGGGATAGCTGGTCACCCCATCTGGTGAGGGGTGACCTTTGAGTCTTATTTTGGCACTGTGAGTTTCTTAGGCAGTCTCTCTCTTCATCACCCTGCCACCCACAAGGGTTCACAGGAGGACCCGTCCTATACCATCAACACAAGCTGACATTTGCATTTTGAGTAATGACTTCTGAACTATTTTCTGTGTGACTTATGTCACAGTAGGAAGCTACAGGTTGGGCCCTCGCCCTACCCACTCCTGACCAGTAAGAAACAGGCTACAGAAGGCCGGGGTCTATTTTTCTGGCTCCCTGGTAACTTGGCATAGGGTCTTCTGGGAAAGCCTGAGGCCTTTAAACCCCTAACACTGAGAATCAGATGAGTAACATAGCTGCAGTGTCAGATTTGGCTGTGATTGTGACCTGATACCCTGGGAAGAGGGAAAGCAAATGGGCCCAACTGAGATCAGGTGTGCTGTGTTCTCCAAAGGACCAGGCACACAAACAAGACTTGCTAATTATCCATGTTTTTCAAAGATGGAACCATTTTTCTGCAGTCAGTAATCAGGGAGTAGGTAGATGCTGTGACCTTTGGGCAGGGCTAGTCAGACAAATCTACAGAGACTGAAGGAGGATCACAGGGAAAAAAGCCAAACAGGAATCTGTTTACCCTTTAAGCCAGGTATTTCACTGTTGCAGAGCCTTTATTAAAATGCTTTTCTCAGAGGAATCACGTGGCTTTTCTGGGCTTGAATACTCAGACTTTGTGTCTAAAGGTCAGTCAGCAAAGAGCTCAAATCCAATGGTAAAGAGCAGAAGGTGTGGTAAGGCCCTACTGAGCATAAAAAAGCAGTACAGTGGCTCTCCCCTCTGAGAGCTCATCTTCAGCATCCAGTTACTGTAAGAAGAGAATTCTACTTAATATATTTCAAAATTAACACAACAGTCCAGGCTCTCTTTAGAGAACAAATGCCAAATATAGCATCCACATGTCCAATCCTACAGGAGAAACAGATTAGACCAGACTTGTGGATGTAATACAAGACCACCTATTCACCCACCCACCCATCTATACACTGGTATATCCATATACCCATCAATCTACATACCTATCCATCTACACACCTACCCATTTATCAACCCAATTCATCTATCCATGATCCCTCCACTCACCAATCTACCAACCCATCCACATATCTTCTCACTGACCTATCTATCTTTTACCTATCTACTCATCAGACCACCACATTCCCCCATCCATCCACCTATCCACCTACCCACCCACACATCCATCCATCCATCCAGTCCACCAGCCACTTACCCATTTACACATTCCCTCCTACATATATGAACATATTCGACATTACTATCTATTGTGTGACAGGCCTATTCAAGACACTATTGTAAATGAAGGAAAACAAGTTAGCATCTGCTCCCATCCAAACTTGGAAAGAAGAGCATTATGCAAAGTGACACCTGCTGGAGAGCCTGAGGAGAATGGTGGGTTCAAAGAGTATGGACCATGGGTCAGATCCTAAAAGCCTGGGTCAGTCTGACTCCTAGGAGTGATAGCTAATGGAACCTGGGCTGAGGTAGAGGTTGGAGAGTGGTGGGTGGGGTTGGAAAACATTTTTTTTTTTCAAATGGAGGGACCAAGTGGGTGGCAAAGGACAAGGAGTGTGAAGCTGGATAAGTACCATATGACTTTGCAGCCTTGGGTTCCAGATTCTGGCTCTGGTGACTTGATTGCTTCAGTACCTATAAATCCACACCCTGGGGCTTTCTGGGGCTTCTGTGATGGTTCTTTTACCAGTACATGTCTATTTAACATGGAGATCTTGAAGACTTGAAAAATTTGGAAAAACTCCCAGAAGAGTTACGTAGGTTAGAAATATTAACAAAATTGGTTCTGTCTAAAAGAAATACAGAGACAAAGATGGAGCAGAGATGAAGGAATAGCTAACCAGTGACCAGACTGTTTTGAGACCCATCCCACCAGCAGGCACCAATCCCTCACCTTATTAATGATGCTATGCTGTGCTTGCAGACAGGAGGTTAGTATGGCTGTCCTCTGAGAGGCTCTACCCAACAGCTAAGACAGATGCAGATACCCACAGACGACATTGGGCAGAGATTGGGATCCCCTACGGAAGAGTTAGGGGAAGGATTGAAGTCCCTCAAGGAGATGGCAATCCCACAGAAAGACTAACAGTTCCAACTAACCTGGACCCCTGGGAGCTCCGAGAGACTCGGCCACCAATCAAAGAGCATACATGGGCTTATCTGAGCCCCCCCCCATCACATATGTAGCAGAGGGCTGCCTTGTCTGGCCTCAGTAGGACAGGATGTGCCTAATCCTGCAGAGACTTGATGCACCCGGGAGGGGGATACCCAAGAGGGCTGCCTTATCAGAGGTGAAGGAGAGGGAGTATGGGGGAGGAACTCTGCAAGGGAGGACCAGGAGGGGGCAGCATTTGGGATATACATACATACATACATACATACATACATACATACATACATACATACAAAATATTAACAAAATTAAGAAAAAAATTGAACTACACCATGAGTACATTAATTGGGTGTAAAATGGTTTACTGCTAAAAGATATATGGTATCACAATGATGGGCTGCTAACTAAAGCCCAGTGCCATCTGTGGTCTTCCTTTTAGGAGTGTTCTGGAGTTCCCCAAAATAGTACAGGATATTGCCACTTTCTTGTCTACCCATCAGAACTGGTAAGACCTTACTGCTAAAGACATATGCATACTAGTCACAGATCATGGACAAATCAAATTGATGCTGACCAGGAAACTTCTGTTCTACTGGTTAGCTTTCATAGTACTAGAAAGTGCCATGAAGGCTTCTGAAAAAGAATTGTCATCAATAGTTTTACACAGCTGAGAACCTTGTAAACTACAATGTTGATCAGAGTGACAAGCAATGCCCATGAATGCAACAGTGTCACAGTATTGTGGTACAGAGTGACAAGAGATGGCCATGAATTCAACAGTTTCAGTGTTATGGTACAGAGTGACAAAGGATCCATGAATGCAACAGTGTCACAATGTTATGGTACAGAGTGACAAGAGATGCATGTATGCAACAGTTGCACAGTGTTATAGTACTAACTAATCACTCTCTGACTGGATTTAGGGCCCACTCCACAGGATGGAGTGTATGCTTTTTAATCTGGCCAACAACCTATGTTTTCAGAGTTCATAGGCCCCAGGGGTACATCTACTGAATATTATTTTGCTAAATGGACATATTATCCAATTTCCTTCTAAATAATTCCTATTTTTGTACTTGTGGATTAGTGAAGCCCTTAGACAAATTTCTTTCTCATTTTTTTCTTTATAAACACTTTAATTGAAGTAGAATTGCATCATTTTCCCTGCTCTATTCTCTCCAGCCCCTCCCAGTTATCCTCTGTTGAATCCTTCCCATGACCTACACTGTGAAGCTGATAGACTGTTTTGCGATGGTTAGATTTAGTACACACACACACACACACACACACACACACACACTTCTGAGCCTGATTTTGTTTCCTGTGTGTATATTGTTTCAAAGCTGACCACTCTGCATTGGACAACCAAAAAGAAGAAGTCCCTTCTTCAAGCAGTCAGGAGTTTCATAAAGTGGGCATAGGTGGGAAGCCTTAGGAGGGGAATTGAAGAATACAAACGATATGATATGGGAAATGGAATAATAGAGAGGGGTCTCAACTGGGAGGAGTAAAGGAGGTCAGTACAGTAGAAGAATGCAGGACAAGGGACAAATAGCACTAAGGTTGTTTAACCTTAGCCCCAAGGAATCATATTATTGTATATTTACCTAAAATTACACACACACACACACACACACACACACACACACACACACACAGAGAGAGAGAGAGAGAGAGAGAGAGAGAGAGAGAGAGAGAGAGAGAGAAGTTAAGCCAAGAGGACTAACAGTGCTCCCCACAAGAATCACAGACTAACAAAACCCCAGTGCCAGGCATGAAAAATCTCCATTTGAAGGGTTGGTTAGGATAATCCATGTAACTCCCCAAACAATATAGAATAGAATATTGATGTAGCTCTTGGTTGCCTCTTAGGGGTTGAGACTCCAGTTGCTGAAGACATCACACACTAGGGAATCGTGACTCAAAAGACTCAAGTTGGATCTGACATGAAAAAGTTCTTTCCTGAAGTCTAGCTTTCCTGGTTCCAGAAAAAGACTATACAAGCTGCTAAGGAGGGAAACAATTAAACAGCCCTATTCATCTGTAACACCTATGAGCCATGACAATTACCAACATGGCAAGATATGCATAAAGGTCAAGAAGCATCACTCTTGAGAGCAAAGAGGAATGCATAGGAAGACTGGGATTGGGGAGGGAAATGATGTAATCACATTATAATATCAAAGAATAAATAAAATAATTACAACAAGAGGTGGCACCCATATTTTGGTGGCAGCCAACAGCAGTCTAATTGGACTTAAGGTCTATTCAGCAGGAAGGAAATCATGTTTGGTACTGGAAACCTAGCCAGCTTCCCTGTGATAGTGAAGTCATGGACTTTAGAAAAATAATTCACTACTACTGCCATTTTGCTAGACCAGCACAATTCCTTACTACATTCTAAATTTTATCCTTATAACTACAGATAAGTGTAGCTCTCATCCCTCATCAAAGAAGATTCTCTTTACAGCAAGTAGAGGCCATCACAGAAAACCACAACTGTGTACAATGCCGAGATCAACAGGTTGTGGGGAGCACCAATGGATACATCTACATCACAGTTGGCTATGGCTCAGGGATTAGAGAAGATGGGGCAGAAAGACTCTGAAAAACAGAATTCAAGAAAGTCTTCTGCAAGGGAAAAAAAAAACTTTCACAGAAATGGCTGCATAAACAAGGCTGGAACAATAGCTTTATCAATGGACTAACATGCAAGGGGGTGATTTTGTGGAGTCTCACCTCTAATCAAAAAACTATAGCTGTTAATGTAGAAACTCAGAATTTTTTATGCAGAGAATAAATATCTGCAGGATGTTCAGCCATAAATGTGACATCTATATTATGCCTCCTACTAAGGCCCAGGGACCATCATGGAAGAGCAGCCAGAGGTTGGGAAGCATCAGAGCAGAACAGTATATTCTACACTTGCCAGAACCACTGCATTCATAAATCCACAGCAATGTAGTTGCCTGCACAAGGTCAAGTCAGTATTTCAGCATGGGTGTAAGAAGGGGTCATAAGTCCCCACTCCTAGATGAGAAGCTACTTATAGTTGATATCTTTTGAGGGAGGAAGAGTCAGTTTTCTTTAAGAGTGTGGCCCCTGGTAAGTTCACCATACTTCAGTGGATGGCCCCACAAACATGAGTTTACGGGCAGTACAAAATGGAATTTGTGCTGTCAAATACACACACACACACACACACACACACACACACACACGAGGACAGGAAGTTGAGAGGGATTGGAGGGCTGGAGTTCGATCTGGGAAGATTGTGAATCGTATATGGTCTGTCACATTGTATGCATATGAGAGAACCTCAAAAGATATTAATAAAATATGGTTAAAAGTTATGAAACATGGGGCTGGAGACATTGCTCAGCAGTTAAGAGCACTGGCTGCTCTTCCAGAGGACCAGAGTTCAATTCTTAGCATCCACCTGGCAGCTCACAATTGTGTGTAACTTTAGTTCCAGGGGATTTGACACTCACACAAACACATGTAGGCAAAATACCAATGCACATAAAATACCAATGCACATAAAATTCCAATGTACATTTCTGTCTCCATGTCTGGTCCCATGACATACCTGCCTTATATCTTTCTATCATTGAGTCTTTTTCCTTCCTCATAAGGACTCCAGTCATGTTGGTTTTAGAACCATCCACAACTGTGGTAACTGTATCTTCTGCCTAAATCACTTTGAGGTCAGCAAGATGGCTAAGCAGGTGGAGGCACCAGTTCTGATGGTCTGAATTCTATCCTTGAGACTCTTGTGGTAGAAGGAGAGAATAATTTCTTTCAGGTTGTCCTCTGACACCAACATGCATGGTATGGTGTATTTATTTGAATGCATGAGAACATAGACAATAAGTTTATGAAATGTGTTTAAAATCATCTTCATAGGTAGTAATGAGTAGGACTTCTTCAGATATGTGGGAGCCATTCAACCTATAGCTCTACCCCATAGGTCAGTGTCACTAACTAAAGGTTCTTCCTTACACCAAGCAGGAATGTGGAGGCCGTACCCGACTTGGACTTTTATTTTATTTTTTATTTACTTTATTTACATTTCAAATGTTTCCCCCTTTTCCAGGCCTCCCCTTCAGAAACCCTTTATTCCATTCCCCTACCCCTGCCTCTATGAGGGTGCTTCCCCACCTACCCACCCACTCCCATCATCCATTCCTAGCACTCCCTTACACTGGGGCATCTAACACCTTCAGGCCCAAGGGTCTCTCCTCCCACTGATGGCCAAAAAGATATGTGGCCATCACCATGACTCCCTCCATGTGTATTCTTTGGTTGGTGGTCCAGTCTCCAGAAGTTCCAGGAGGTCTGGCCACTTGATATTGTTGCTTCCTCCATGGGGCTGCAAACCCCCTCAGCTCCTTCAGTACCTTCTCCAACTCTTCCATCCAGGACCCCAGCTCAGTCCAATGATTGGCTGCGAGCATCCGCCTCTGTATTTGTCAGGCTCTGCCTGAACCTCTTGGGAGACAGCTTATCATGCTTCCATCAGCAAGCACTTCCCAGCATCCACCATAATGTCCCAATTTGGTGGCTATATATGGTGGGGCAGTCTCTGGATGGTCTTTCCTTCAGTCTCTGCTCCACAATTTGTCTCCATATTTCCTCCTGTGAGTATTTTGTTCACCCTTCTAAGAAACACTGAAGCAACCCCATTTTGGTCTTCCTGCTTCTTAGGTTTCATATGGTCTGTGAATTGAATCTTGGGTATTCTGAACTTTTGGACTGATATCCACTTATCAGTGAATACATACTGTGTTCTTTTGTGACTGAGTTATCTCACTCAGGATGATATTTTCAAGTTCCATCCATTTGCCTGTGAATTTCATGAAGTCATTGTTTTTAATAGCTGAGGAATATTCCATTGTGTAAATGTACCACATTTTCTGTATCCATTCCTCTGTTGAGGGACATCTGGGTTGTTTCCAGCTTCTGGATATTATAAATATGGCTGCTATGAACATAGTGGAGCATGTGTCTTTATTACATGTTGGAGCATCTTCTGGATATATGACCAGGAGTGGTATAGCTGTGTCTTCAGGTAGTATTGTGTCCAATTTTCTGAGGATCCTCCAAACTGATTTCCAGAGTGGTTATACCAGCTTGCAATCCCACCAGCAATAGAGGAGTGTTTATCTTTCTCTACATCCTTGTCAGCATCTGCTGTCACTTGAGTTTTTGATCTTAGCCATTCTGACTGATGTGAGGTGGAATCTCAGGGTTGTTTTGATTTGCATTTCCCTGATGACTAAGAATGTTGAACATTTCTTTAGGTGCTTCTCAGCCATTTGAGTTTCCTCAGTTGAGAATTCTCTGTTTAGCTTTGTTCCCCATTTTTTGATAGGGTTATTTGGTTCTCTGGAGTCTAACTTCTTGAGTTCTTTGTATATATTAGATATTAGCCCTCTATTGGATGTAAGATTGGTAGAGATCTTTTCCCAATCTGTTGGTTGCCATTTTGTCCTATTGTCAGTGTCCTTTGCCTTACAGAAGCTTTGCAATTTCATGAGGTCCCATTTGTTGATTCTTGATTTTAGAGCATAAGCCATTGATGTTCTGTTCAGGAACTTTCCCCTGTGCCCATGTGTTTGAGAATTTTCCCCACTTTCTCTTTTATTAGATTTAGTGTATCTGGTTTTATGTGGAGGTCCTTGATCCACTTGGACTTGAGTTTTGTACAGGGAGATAGGAATGGATCAATTTGCATTCTTCTACATGTTGACCACCAGTTGAACCAGCACCACTTGTTGAAAATGCTGTCTTTTTTCCACTGAATGGTTTTAGCTCCTTTGTCAAAGATCAAGTGCCAATAAGTGTGTGGATTCATTTCTGGGTCTTTAATTCTATTCCATTGATCTACCTGCCTGTCACTGTACCAATACCATGCAGTTTTTATCACTACTGCTCTGTAGTACAGCTTGAGGTCAGGGAGGCTGATTTCCCCAGAAGTCCTTTTATTTTTGAGAATAGTTTTTGCTATCCTGGGTTTTTGTTATTCCATATTAATTTGAGAATTGCTCTTTCTAAGTCTATGAAGAATTGAATTGGAATTTTGATGGGGATTGCATTGAATCTGTAGATTGCTTTCAGCAGGATGGCCATCTTAACTATATTAATCCTGCCAATCCATGAGCATGGGAGATCTTTCCATCTTCTGAGATCTTCTTCAATTTCTTTCTTCAGAGACTTGAAGTTCTTGTCATACAGATCTTTCACTTGTTTGGTTGGAGTCACACCAAGATACTTTATATTGTTTGTGACAATTGTGAAGGGTATCATTTCCCTAATTTCTTTCTCAGCCTGTTTATCCTATGAGTATAGGAAGGCTACTGATTTGTTTGAGTTAATTTTGTATCCAGCCACTTTGCTGAAGTTGTTTATCAGCTGTAGCAGTTCTCTGGTGGAGTTTTTCGGGTCACTAAAGTATATCATCATATCATCTGCAAATAATGATATTTTGATTTCTTTCTTTCCAATTTGTATCCCTTTGATCTTCCTTTTGTTGTTTAATTGCTCTAGCTAGAATTTCAAGTACTATATTGAATAGATAGGGAGAGAGTGGGCAGTCTTGTCTAGTCCCTGATTTTAGTGTGATTGCTTCAAGTTTCTCTCCATTTAGTTTGATGTTGGTGACTGACTGGTTTGCTATATGTTGCTTTTGCTATGTTTAGGTATGGACCTTGAATTCCTGATCTTTCCAAGACTTATCCTGAAGGTATGTTGAATTTTGTCAAATGCTTTTTCAGCATCTAATGAAATGACCATGTGTTTTTCGCTTCTTTAGGTTTGTTTATGTAGTGGATTACATTGATGGATTTCGGAGTATTGAACCATCCCTACATCCCTGGGATGAAGCATACTTGATTGTGGTGAATGATCGTTTTGATGTGTTCTTGATTTGGTTTGTGAGAATTTTATTGAGTATTTTTGCATTGATATTCATAAGGAAACTTGGTCTGAAGTTCTCTTTCTTTGTTGGGTCTTTGTGAGGTTTTGGTATCAGTGTAACTGTGGCTTCACAGAACAAATTAGGTAGTGTTCCTTCTGTTTCTATTTTGTGGAATAGATTGAAGAGTATTGGTATTAGGTGTTCTTTGAAGGTCTGATAGTATTCCGCACTAAACTCATCTGGTACTAGGCTTTTTTTTTTTTAAATAAATGCTTCTATTTCTTTAGGGGTTATGGGAGTGTTTAGATGGTTTATCAGATCCTCACTTAACTTTGGCATTTGGTATAAGTCTAGAAAATTGTCCATTTTATCCAGATTTTCCAATTTTGTTGAGTATGGACTTCTGTAGTAGGATTTGATGATTTTTTTTTTAATTTCCCTAGTTTCTATTACTATATCTCCCTTTTCATTTCTGATTTTGTTAATTTGGATTCTGTCTCGGTGCCCTCTGGTTAGTCTGGCTAAAGGTTTATCTATCTTGTTGATTTTCTCAAAGAACCAGCTCCTGGTTTTGTTAATTCTTTGTATAGTTCTTTTTGTTTCTACTTGGTTGATTTCAGCCCTGAGTTTGATTATTTCCTGCTGTCTATTCCTCTTGGGTGTATTAGCTTCTTTTTGTTCTAGAACTTTCAGGTGCACTGCTAGTTAAACTGCTAGTGTATGCTCTCTCCAGTTTCTTTTTGGAGGCACTCTGAGCTATGAATTTTCCTCTTAGCACTGCTTTTATTGTGTCCCATAAGTTTGGGTATGTTGTACTTTCATTTTCATTAAATGCTAGGAAGTCATTAATTTCTTTCTTTCTTTCTTCCTTGACCAAGTTATCATTGAGAAGAGTGTTGTTCAGCTTCCATGTGTATGTGGGCTTTCTTTTGTTTTTGTTGCTGTTGAAGACCAGCCTTAATCCACAGTGATCTGATAGGAGGCTTGGGATTATTTCAATCTTCTTATATCTGTTGAGGTCTGTTTTGTGACCGATTATATGGTCAGTTTTGGAGAAGGTACCATGAGGTGCTGAGAAGAAGGTTTATTCTTTTGATTTAGGATGAAATGTTCTATAGATATCTGTTAAATCCATTTGGTCTATAACTTCTGTTAATTTCATTGTGTCTCTGTTTAGTTTGTGTTTCCATGATCTGTCCATTGATGAGAGTGGGGTATTGAAGTCTCCCACTATTATTGTGTGAGGTGCAATGTGTGCTTTGAGCTTTAGTAAAGTTTCTTTTATGAATGTGGGTGCCCTTGCACTTGGAGCATAGATGTTCAGAATTGAGAGTTCTCCTTGTTAGATTTTTCCTTTGATGAGCATGAAGTGTCCTTTTTTATCTTTTTTTGATGACTTGAAAGTCGATATTAAATCCAATATTAGAATGGCTACTCCAGCTTGTTTCTTGGAACCATTTGCTTGGAGAATTGTTTTCCAGCCCTTTACTCTGAGGTAGTGTTTGTCTTTGACACTGAGGTGAGGTGCGTTTCCTGTATGCAGCTAATTGCTGGGTCCTGTTTATGTATCCAGTCTGTTAGTCTATGTCTTTTTATTGGGGAATTGAGTCCATTGATGTTAAGAGATATTAAAGAATAGTGATTTTTGCTTCCTGTTACTTTGATGTTATTTTTATGTTTGTGTGGCTATCTTCTTTTTGGTTTGTTGAAAGATTGCTTTCTTGCTTTTTCTAGGGCGTAGTTTCCCTCCTTGAGTTAGCGTTTTCCATCTATTATCTTTTGTAGGGCTGGATTTGTGGAAAGATATTGTGTAAGTTTGGTTTTGTCATGGAATATGTTGGTTTCACCATCTATGGTAATTGAGTTGTGCTGGGTATAATAGCCTGGGCTGGCATTTGTGTTCTCTTAGGGTCTGTATGAGATCTGCCTAGGATCTTCTAGCTTTCATAGTCTCTGGTGAGAAGTCTGGTGTAATTCTGATAGGTTTGCCTTTATATGTTACTTGACCTTTTTTCCTTACTGCTTTTAATATTCTTTCTTTGTTTTGTGCATTTGGTGTTTTGAGTATTATGTGATGGGAGGAATTTCTTTTCTGGTGCAATCTATTTGGAGTTCTGTAGGCTTCTTGAATGCTTATGTTCATCTCTTTCTTTAGGTTAGGGATATTTTCTTCTATAATTTTGTTGAAGATATTTACTGGCCCTTTAAGTCGGGAATCTTCACGCTCTTCTATACCTATTATCCTTAGGTTTGGTCTTCTCATTGTGTCCTGGATTTCCTGGATGTTTTGGGTTAGGAGCGTTTTGCATTTTTCATTTTCTCTGACTGTTGTGTCAATGTTTTCTATGGTATCTTCTGCACCTGAGATTCCCTCTTCTATCTCTTGTATTCTGGTGGTGATGCTTGCATCTATGATTCCTGATCTCTTTCCTAGATTTTCTGTCTCCAGGGTTGTTTCCCTTTGTGATTTCTTTATTGTTTCTATTTCTACTTTTAGATCTTGGATAGTTTTGCTTATTTCCTTTGCCTGTTTTATTGTGTTTTCCTGTAATTTTAAAACAGATTTTTGTGTTTCCTCTTTAAGGACTTCTACCTGTTTACCTGTGTTATGTTGTTTTTCTTTAAGGGAGTTATTTATGTCCTTCTTAAAGTCTTCTATCATCATCATGAGATGTGATTTTAAATCTGAGTCTTGTTCTTTTGGTGTGTTGGGGTATCCAGGGCTCACTGTGGTGGGAGAACTGGGTTCTGATGATACCAGTCATCTTGGTTTCTGTTGCTTATCTTCTTGCCCTTGCCTCTCACCATCTGGGTATCTCTGGTGTTAGCTAGTCTTGCTCTCTCTTACTGTGGCTTTTCTCTCCTGCAATCCTGTGTCAGCACTCCTGGGAGACCAGATGTCTCTGAGAGGAATTTGGGTTTGGAGAGCTGTGATACAGGGTCAGCTCTGGGGTACAGAGAGAAACCAGAAGGATCTTGTCCCCAGCTGTTCCTTTGTTCCTATCCTGATGACTCTGCCAGAGTTCCTCTTGGGCCAGGAATTTGAACAGAAGTGGTGGTCTTGCCTGTGCTCGAAGGTGTGTCAGCACTCCTGGGAGACCAGCTCTCTCCTGGCACTATTTGGGTGTGGAGCCCTGTGGCATAAGCTTAGGTCCCCTGCTGCAGACAGAAACCAGAAGGCTCCTGTCCCAGGCTGCTCCTTGGTCCCTTTGTCCTGAGGGTTCTGGAAGGGTCCCTCTGAGCAGAAGTGCTGGTCTTACCTCCGCTCACAGGCTTGTCCGCACTCCTGGGAGGCTAGCTCTTTCCCGGCGCTAGTTGGGTATGGAACCCTGTAGTACAGGATCAGCTCCCCTGCTGCAGATGGAAACTAGCCAATTTGGACTTTTATGAACACCTTTCTCTCTCTGTCTGTCTCTGTCTTTCTGTGTCTGTCTGTCTGTCTGTCTGTCTCTCTCTCTCTCTCTCTGTGTGTGTGTGAGAGAGAGAGAGAGAGAGAGGGAGAGAGAGAGAGGGAGAGAGACACTGACTAACTCTTGGTGTACACACTGAGGTATAGTGCAGACTTGGATGGACACATATCTGAGTGAGGTTGGAACTACTGAGAATTTCTGGGCAGGATTCTTGTGCCTTCACTCCATGGTGGAGCTCTTGTGAGAAAATGAGAAGAGGTTAAGTAAACAGGATAAGAAAGGGAAGGAGTTAGGAGCAAGCAGTTTCAGGTGAAGTCCAACTCACCCTGGTCACAAAGGGATGTCAGGTCATGTTGACTTGGTGATGGGCTAGGCCTGGGGAAGATCCTGGGGATAGTTCACAGTATACTCTCACATAGCATCACCACAGTAGGTAGGAGTCCCTTAGCTGATGGTGAAGAAAATCCTACACATGGGGAAAGGCTTCAACAGCACCTAGAACTAGAATGCCACACCCTCCTTGAGCCACCATACTGATGTCTGCTTCTACCTACAATGCATCAGTGTTCTTGTTCCACCTAGACATGCTGTCAGACTTTTTCGGTTTTCCTTGTGGTTCTTTGATAATGAGTGAGTACAGGCCCCTTTCCCTAGATTCTGACCAGTTAGCCACCCTCCTTTGGAGTAAATTTGCTAAAGTTCAGATTTGGAATATACCCATATGTACCTCTGTGCTTGGTCTCTAGTTTGACATTGTTAGGAGGTAGTTGATTTTTTAAGAAGCAGAGTCTAGTGGAGAGGGTTAGATCAGTGGGGGAATGCTCTTGAAGGAGACTGTAGTACTATAACCTCTTGTTCTTCCTCTCTTTCATGTCCCATCCCATGAGAGATCCACTTTACTACTCATTGTTGCCACAGTGGTTGAGCTGCTCTGCCCCAAGCCAATAGGACCAACCAGTCATGGACTGGGAATCTCCAAAACCATGAGTGAAAACAACCCTTTCTCTTTATGGGTCTCTCGGGTATGTGTTATGGCAAGAAAAGATGAATAACTCAGTATCTGCCCATGATTTTTGTCAAAGAACCATAATTTTATTGACTTGTGAGAGCTCTTTACATGTTCAGGGAATACACCTCCCATGCCCTTGCTCCCTAGAATATTTTCTGAATCACATATAATGAGCACTAGGCAAGTTTCCAGCCACTGATGTTCTGCATAGATCCTCCTAGGTTTGGATGCTTGTAAAACTTTGGAGAGCAGCTAATGGTTTTAGGGACATGGTGTGGTGGTTGTCTCACTGAAGGCATACTCTATATTGGGTTCCCCGTGTTTTTTCAAGGTACTTGTCCATAGCACTCAGCTCTGAGAGCTTTGACTCCCACTGAGCCCTCATGCCTTCTCCTCTTGTACTGTGTGAGACATAATATGAACAGTCAAAAGCTAGAGGCTGGGAAGAGTTGAATGGTAGGTAGCTCCAGCCCTGTGTATGTACTGAGCCACAGGCATTGGCTAGTGCACCCCTTCCCAAACCCCTAAGCAAGCACAGCAGTATGTATAGCTGCAGAGTGGCTAGACAGTAGCTGCAATCATTCGGGAAGCTGATCTAGGAGTATGGTGCACATAGTGCATAGGGACATCACTGTACAATGCTGCTAGGGCCAGCATTCTGGAACTCACAGGCTGTGGGCCCTGGCAGTGAGGCTTTTGCTCATCATGTGGATTTGGGGTCAAGGTGGATTCTCCAATCATTTTTCAGAGAGCCAAGACCTGAAGAAAATAAGGTTGTTGAGACCTGGCAGTGGCCATCGTGTGGATGAAGGACCCGTTCTATTGTGAGTTATAGGGAGACTGTTGCATTGTCATAGTGTTGATGACTACATGACTTGAAACAGGTCACACTAAGGATCTTGCACTAAACCAGGAGTTCTCAACCTGTGGGTCATGACCCTGTTGGGGGTCAAACAACCCTTTCACAGGGGTTGAATATCAGATATCCTGACTATCAGATATTCACTCCATGATTCATAACAATAACAAAATTACAGTTATGAAGTAGTAACGAAATAATTTTATGGTTGGGGGTCACTACAACATGAGGAACTATATTAAAGAGTCGCAGCATTAGGAAGTTGAGAACCATAGCACTAACCAAGCATAAATAGACCCATGGAGCTTTCCTTTAAGTGTGGCTTGGTCTCCCAGATTTCTACCAGTCACAGAATAGAATGGATAACCTAGAGGTCCACTCAGGGGTGTGTCTCTGGAAGGGGATCTCAGCCAGCTGTGGTGGTGGTTGGGCTGAGAGCCTTAGTCTGGATGTGGAGAGAGCTGATAGGATGCTGTTGGGAAGAGGAGGGCTGGAGGAAGATGAGAAGATGGGCATTGGGCCCTACTGAAATGAGAAAGTGCAATACAAAGTGAGTGCCATGCACATCGCAGGTGTATAGACCTGAAGCAGGGTCAGTACTATCACACTGTCGAGGGAGTTCCAAATATAAACTTGATCCAGGAGAAGCAGGTGTGGAGATGCATGGGGGATGAGGAGTGAGGTAGGGGACAGGTTAAGAAGTACTGAGATGAAAGAAAGAGTTCTCTCTAGGGGAGCTGGGCCCATCCCTTTCCCCAAGTATGAGCTGATGAGTTGGATGTTGTATGTGATAACAGAGTCAAGAAACACATGGCAGCATGAATGAGCCTGATTCCAACATATATTTCTTTTATTGTTTATAAGGACCCACACAAGGTACTGGCTATAGACACAAAAATAGATGCTGACAACACCTGGATTTCTACATGGAGCCACTCCTCTGAGAGGAGATGGTAAACCTGATTCTTCTCAGCCACACTACAGTCTCAAAGCCAACAGGCCTGCATTCCCACCTGGTAGCCCATTCAAGATCCTAGTGCCAATATCTACTTGCAGAGAATACCTAAGGTTGGCTCTCTCAGACAGACACATGGTGCCATTTCTATGGGACATAGGCAAGGCCAAAGTTCGCTTTTGTTAGCTCAAGGAAAATCATGACATTTACTTTTCACTCCAAGGGCTAAAGCCAGCGCTCTGGGGGAAGGTGATTTTTGGCATACCTTCTTCTTATGCTAATTACTCTTCAGCAAATGGATTTGAACAAACTAACCTTGCATTTTAAGAATAATTTTGATTCACACATAAATATGGTTTTAAAAAGCCATTTATAACATGGATAATGTCCATTGATGTGACAGGAGCCAGTGGGAAATTAAATCCTAGAGTGGGTGTTTTTTCCCTGAAGACCAGGCAGGGATCCAGGCTAAGAATATGATCTTCAGGTTGCCTTGAGACTGTGAAGAGCAGGTGTCCAGGAGGTGAGGACACACTGACTATGAGGAGTACACTTTCTCTGTGGCCTACAAGTCCATACTAAAGTGGTTGCAAGCTGACCAGGCCTTCCAGGGGCCAGGAGTAGGACTTGTCTCCTAACCTTATTTCATGAATTTTATTTATCTCAGCTATAAAGAAAAAAACACAATCTCTGGTCACTTGCACCAAGTCCCTTGTCCTCCATGGTTCAGAACAGACCCTGCGTGTGTGTAGTGTGTGAACAGAATGCTAAGGTCATAGTGTCTGTTCGGAACCAAGCACCAGGAAAGGACTTGGCATGTATTAACTGTCTTTTCTACCAGCAGCAAAATAGGATAGTTGACATTGTAAATTTAAGCAAAAGAAATGATCTAGGTAACTACTGTGAGCACAAGGATTCTGGCACAGTGTATATACAGGTACCAAGGTCCCTCTCCTCAAATGCAGGGAAGAGTATGACCTGTTCTCCCAGGGTGACCACAGATAGGGGAGTCAGCCTTGCAGGGACAGGATACCAGCTAGGGGTTTCCCATTCAGTAGGGACAGGGACATGATTGACCTCACTGTGTAGAGGTATGTGTTTTTACAGCCATACACAGACAGAGGTTTCTTTGTGGCATGGATTGGGTGTGAACAGCCAAAAATTGAAGCCTATTCTTCAATTATTTTTCCATACAGCAAAGGGGAAGTGTGGAAGTGGCCCTCCTTTCTTTCTTGACGCGTGGGTTTCCTTTGTGATCTCCCTGTCCCCGCTGTTGTGAGATGGCCCAGCTGGCAGCTGTCTCCTTCCACTTTACACCAACAGCCAGTGGCGCAGCTGGAAAGAAAGCATCATTTATTTTCAAGTGAGAAGCAGACCTTAGAATCATGGCTTATGGGCCACTAACTCTATGATGAAATCAGGATTGACTCAGCAGTTGGCACCTCTCACCCATAGGGGAGCTTAATGATGATGGATAACACTCTTGAGTGGCACCAAGGGCTCATGACCTGATGGAAACTTTAAGTACTTGAATTACTTGAAGAAGGGACCTAGAAAGTAGTAAGAGTGGCTAATGTCTGTAATCATAGCACTAAGGAGGATTGCTATGGGTTTGAGGCCAGCCTGGACTACAGTAAGATTCTGTCTCAAAAAAAAAAAAAGGTAGAATAAAGCAAATCAAAACAGAACCAACATAGCAACAAATAACCAAGCCTTGTAGAGCCCAGTTGCTTAGAAGGCCAGAGTTCTTTCTGGCCAGCATATTTGTGATCAGTAGCTGATGTGAGATAGAACATCTTTAGATCTGGGGCAGGCTCCATATTGTCCTCCTACTGATTTGTGAGCGGTCCAGAAGTGTTTTTCTCTTCTGCATTCTGAAACTCCCTTGGGTCCCTCCCCAGGCGTGCTGGACTCTGAAGCCTCTTTTGCCAGGTGTGATCCACATGCAAGTTGGGAGCAGGGATGCTCTCCAACCCAGGGATGGAGAGCAGCGGCCTGCTCTTCTGCTGCTTGCTCACTTATTTCTGGTCATGAGGCATTTGTTGACACTGACTGGTGAGATCTGTGCTTTTAAATGTTTTCAAAACAATACTCATAATACCATTGTCTGGTTCAAACATTTAACCAGAGATAGAAGAGAGGCCGCCATTGTTGCCACATGACTCTCTTTGGTTTCCTCACAAGTGGCTCTTTGGAACTTTTTCATTGCTGGTTAAGACATGCCACAGCAGGGCCTAGGGTGGGCTAGCCTAAGGCAGTCTGTAGGTAAGGCCACCACAGGCACTGGCTAAGTGTGGCATGGGGCCTAGGGAAGAAGCAGAATTCTGGTTGAAGGTATACAGAGGAGGGACAGAGCCTAGAATACTGTCCTAGTACAGCAGCAATGAGGACAGTCCTAGCTACCTTGACACCAATAGAAGCAGATGATTAGGTTATACTTTCAAGAGAAAGAAGGCTGAAGGGTAACTTATATTTAAAAAAACTGGGAATACAGAGCTCTGAGCAAGGATTGTCAAGAACTGGAACCTAGAACCCAGAGTCTAGAGTTCAGAGTCCAGGGCCAGTTGGCACATTGCAGTTGGCACACATAATACAGATATGTGTGGGATGCTAGAAAATGTGACAGTGTGAGTCTAGAGATGTGTGTTTTAGTGGACAAAACAAGACTCAAAATGTAGCTACTAGATGAGTGGATATTAAGGAGATGGAGATAAATTATGGGCTGTTGACATAAAATAATATTACTGAACAGGCAAAATGGATGGTCTAGAGCCACACCCATATTTCTGACCAGAGGGGAATAACAAGGCTGAATTTACTCTACTATATGAAACAGCCCCAAGGAAACACCATGTGTATCCGTGGGGTTTGCAAGACATTGGACATCAGGTGGTCATGGTTCAGTGGTACCTCAAGAAAAATGAATGAGGCAGCCATCCAGTCTGCAGCTATGAGGGCCTCTTAATTTCAGAGTGGGGTGAGAACCCAAAGATCTCCCTGGAATTCGAGGACTCATGTGGCTCTAGCTTGCAGGACAGAGCAGAAGAGAACATCTGCAGAGTTGGGCTGAGTCTTGAGCAGCATGTGTGACACCCAGGTCTGCTTTGCAACAGACAGAGTATGGGAGGGGCTGGAACAGTGCCCATCTCTGTTAGAAACCCTCCTTACTGAAACCTGTGCTGCAACAGAGAGACAGATTTATGGCATTGCCTCTTGGTACCAACCCAACAGATCTAAAAAGATCCAAGGAGCTCCGAGAATATTTAAAGGTACTGAAAAATAATCCAGGTGTGGTGACACATTCCTTAAATACCAACACTCTGAAGGCTGATGCAAGTATGTCTGTGAGTTAGAGGCTAGCCTGGTCTGCATATAAGTTCCAGACCAGCCAGAGTTACAGTGTGAAACCCTGTCTAAAATAAAAACAATACAAAATATCCAATATATAGGGGCTAGGAGAGGGCCTGTTTTGTAAAGTGGTTGCTTTGCTAACATGAGGACCTGAATTCAACCCTAGGAAATTTGTGTGGAAATCATGGTGACTTGTGCATATAATCTTAATGTTAGGGAGGGAGAACCAGATGGATCCCCGGTGTTCGCATTAGCAAGCCTAGCCTACTTGGTGAGCTTCAGGATAATGAGAGACCCTGTCTCAAAAGAAGTAGATGGCATTCTACTTCTGAGAAAACTACTACTGAGAACGACACTCAGAATACCCTAGGGTATTTCTCCAGCCTCCTCAGGCATGTACATACACATGTATACACACATGCATGCACAGAGGCATGCACACACATTTATGCATGCATACACACATGGATGTACTGCCTTCCACTCTAACATGCACATGCAGATGTTAAAAAATATCCAGGATGCAATAAGGGGAAAAAGCCATGTGCTTTGGCTACGATTAGGCTTTATCAGACACAAAAAGCACGATTTAAAAACAAAACCCTAGTGAGCAAAGCCTGATATTGACCCCCGACTGGCAGAAATGTTCTCAGATGAATTCACTGTGTTTGTTCAAAGAGTTAAGAGGGGACATAGAAGATACAAAAAGACTCAAAATGGACCTCAGAAGAAGAAACTGTGACAGGCAAAAGGGTAAATACTTTCTGTACAGGCTCACAGAAAAACATTGATTGACTTAAAAATGAATCGATCAATAAAGGCAAAGGAAGTTCCCATCGATTCAGTAAGCACAGAAGCATGGCCTGGGAGGTGCATCAGAAAGCATCCAAAGGCTATAAAGCAGGAATGCAGGGAGGGAGCAGGTGATGGACGGAAAGGGACCAGAGCCACTGTGCAGCGGTGTCCCTGAAGTCCAAATTTAAAAACATCTAAGTGTAGATAAGAATGTCAAAGGACCCAGACATATACTCTAGAGCCCAGAGGCAAATCAGTAGAGCCAAGGATGGCTTGTGTTTGTTTGTTTTGAGAAAAGTTGCTTTGTATAGACTTGGGCATCCTAGAACTAGCTCGGTAGACAGGGCTGGCTTTGAACTCACAGAGATCTGCCTGCTTCTGCCTCTCGAGTGCTCAGATTAACGGTGTGCACTACCACTGCCCATTGCAATGGAGAACTTTTAAATTCTGTGGTTTCTTAAAACTGTGTTTTAATTTTTAAAAGCTGTGAAGGGCCCTTAGGACTGGGGGTCTGGGAGTTTTCAGAGACACAGGCAACATGAAAGGGACACATATATTCTACTTCTGTGAAAACTACTACTGAGGATGACATTCAGAATACCCTAGGGTGTTCCCCCAGCCTCCACAGTCTAAGTCTTAGGGCCACTGAGGAGGTGAAAGGGATGGTTTCCCACAAGCTACAGACACTAGATGTAGCTACATTTACTATCAAAGGGGATCCTCAGACTAAAGAGCATTGTTGGGGGAGGTGGGAGAGGAGAAGCCTCTCAACAGGTCATACACTTGTCACGTGCGTGTGTGACACAGGAACTCACCTGGCTCTCAAAGGAGAGAGGGAAGGAGTGAGACCAGGGGCCTGAGGGACTCTGTTTGCCTGCTTCCTCCATGGACATCTGACCAGGCTGGACTGCACTCACTCATTTGGGCCTCCATGCTCTCAGGCATCCTGATGGACATCTGACTAATTCCAAATTCTCATAAGCCTTTCCCCTATGAACCACAACCCACCTGGCTTTGTTGCTGGAGCTTCACCAGTCCCTCTGTCTCATGATATTTTTCTTGTCTCCAAGAATGGGGAACTTCGATCCTAGGGACTTTCACATTTGCCCTCACAGGGCCCTTTCCTCTCATGTAGGCATCCCTGCCAGTGTCACCTTGACTGCTCATCTGCATGGGTCTTTTCTACTTGATGGCTGCCCTGCTCACAGTCTAGGGCTTCTGGGTGGCTCTGGCCAGCACCAATGATCTGCTTGTGTGGCAAATGCTTTTATGCACACAGCTTCTTGGTCTTCTTTAGAGCAGCTGTAGGGTGAGGAAACTATTCAAAACTCTCTGAATCCCCTCCTTAAGGATTGAACAGGGTGTCAGACTCACCGTGAATTGGCGCACCTCCCCTCTGTCCACTAGCTGGCGGTCTTTCTCCGGTGTGATGGCATAGGCCAATTTCTAAGAGAGAACGGGGTTGTTGGTATAGCATGGGGCTCGAGTTGGCACAGACCAGCCATCACCCACCATTATTCATTCTATCTATCTATCTATCTATCTATCTATCTATCTATCTCTAAATAAATAAATAGGACTTCCTCAGAAGGAGTCAGGCTCAGGAGCCATAGCCTCAGGTTCTTTCCTGAGAGCAAACCAACAATGCTCTGATATAAGTGTGCAGTTCTGGCTGAGGTCTCTATCCCTCAGTGGATGCATGGAGGCCCCTCAGGGCCTGTCACTAGCTCCCTGTAGGAAATGTTGCTTCCTCCTACTAATCTGTTCTTGGAGTCCAGATGTTACCCTGACCTCCAGAATAGACTTCAGGTGCCAGGGTTGTCCTTGATTCTCATTTGGGCATTGTGGTAGCACCATTCCTTCTAAGAGTTTGGCAGCAGAGTCTGGTGCCTGGCCACACTGATGTCTGTTCTAGACCTAGTCTGGCCTGACTTACAGAGGAACCTCTGAGTGCCAGCCTGTGAGATGAGGGACCTGCTGCAGTCTCCAACACCAAGGGACACTGGCTCCAAGGTGGAGTCCTTGGGCCCCACAGGCACAATGGGATTTCCTGCACAATCCAATGAAACTGCTTCATGGAGCCCCTAGGACTTGGGTATGGGATTGCATCTGGGAATCAGTCTACTCACAATTCTATTCACAGAAGTTCTGATCTCTTTCAGGAACAGTAGCCAGGGGGTCAAACAGGACATGTGGGTATAGACTGGTATCCCATAGACATATGGATGCAGAGAGGCAATTCATACAGATAATGGCATACTGGAGCACACAGAGACAATGGGCATTTATAGTCACAGATGTGATGTACATACATACACACAGACATGTGTGGACACACCAGTACACAAAACACAAACATGGCATACACATATGTACCCCTTCTTTCCATTGAATCATCCCATCATCCCATCATGAACCCAGCTCCAGCCTCCTGCTAGCTGATATGGTCCAGGGACGGAGACAACACCTGAACCATTAGAATGATGAGCCCTTTGAAATACCCACCTCTCGGAAGGACCCTGGCAGGCTGCAGAACTTATAGGTGGCATAAATGGGCACCATGGCCATGGAGGATGTGGCAATGATCCAGCCCAGGGCATTGGCCCAGTCTGGGAAGATGTAGGCTCCATAGTGTGGGGGTCTGAAGGTCACAATGCTGACCACAACCACATACTGAAATAAATGGGCACAGAGGTCAGGCAACTTTTGCTGGTAGGTATGAAGACAGAGCAGAAAATCAGCAAACTTTTTACAGAAGGTCTCCTAACCACACAGGTCACAAGTGCCAACCCCAGCCAGACCACCTGGGCCTGACCCAAGCAATACAACATCTTCCTGAGGCACCAATGGCATATCTACACACATGCTGTGTAACTACACATGTGTTTCATATCTACACATATGTGTGCTTACATGTATGCCTACCAGACTGCTTGTGCCAATACTGCACACCAATACATGCACTATGAATTTATACTCTATGCTTGCATGTGTATGGTGTACCTAAACATGTGCTTCATACTACCTCTACTTTGCACATGGTAGGCATGAACTGAATATCTACATATGTTCTCTGTATCTGATCATGACAGCCCTTTCTAAATGTAGGAAGTCTAGTGGATGTGGGTTAGGATATACTTTCTGATGCAGATCTTCACCTGTTGTATTTCTCATTGTCAGCAAAGTTTACTGTCCAAACTCATTATCTTGGAAAACACACTTGGACACACATACTTGTCTCATACTTATTTTTGGTTTTAACAGATGACACATTTCTTAGAAAAGCACTGTGTCTGCCAAAGCCACAGTCTTACATGTAAATAAATTTTGATCTGGTCAATTTGTGTGGGAGTGTTATCTGCTATAGAAGTCACATAATAACATGCCTGCAGTGTTCACTTGTCTGCTGCAGCCATATGGTAACAAAGTGACCTAGAGAAACATGAAATAACATCTTTTTTTTTTCTGCAAAGATTTTAGCTACCTTTAGGATGGGTTTAAAAATTAGGCTTAAAATTGCATAAATTATGCTTCCATGAAGTTGGTGGAATGAACTGGGTAGCATAATTTCAAGGTTTTACCTAATACTTTGCAAAGCAAATGTATAATGAAGTTCAAAAGACTTTGTCACATCTCCTAAGATTAAGGTCAGCTCTTTCATGTTGGGGAGGGAGCTTGTCAACAGAGAGAAATCAGAGATGAGATAGCTTAAAAAGAAAGGATCGATTGTTTTATTCAGAGACAAGAGGCCAGTGCTGTAGGGTTTACTAGGCAGGTTCCCCTGGCCACTGATACTGTCTGTGTACTACATATGACCACTGAGTGAGTGCAAGAGCTTCCCCCAGGCTGCCGAGGGCTGAAAGCTGGCTTGTGTGGCTACACATATCAGTTGGATCTAAGTCACTGCTGTCTACTATATGGAGCCAGGTGAGCTCTCTGGCATCCTTCTCAGTGGTCTGAAGACATTGGGATGGATTCAAGGGCAGGGGCAGAAAGTTTTAGGGGCCATAGTCCTTACCAGGAGGAAGCAGGGGCTGACCAGCTTCCAGCATAGCCGCCAGTACAGGTTGGGTCGCTGCCCTGTCATCTGCTTGATGTCATCACTGAATTGCTGGACACCTGGGAAGGGGAGAGAGGTGGCTGTGGGACCGGTCATATAACTGGACATGTAAGTCTTTCTTGACCTGTCCCTCATCCCGGAGAGCTTATAACCCTGATTCTACTTAGCCACACACTGACTGGCTCTGATGATGCTTCAGAGAGGCTGGTGGTCTACTGAGTGAGTTGAGGGCCCAACAATACTCCAACCCTACCCTGCTTCAGCTCCTTCTCTGGGTACCCCACCCCTCCATCCCTCCTTCTGCAAGCAGTAATTTCCAACTTGTGAAATACTGTGGCAAGCACATCTAACGCAAAGCTTATTATTTTACGGGTCAGCCCAGGGGCTGCATCACTACCTTCCATCTCCAGGGTTTTCTCCTCTTCCGCAACTGAGACTCTGTCCATTCAACTCTGGCTCCCAGCCCAACCCTTAGCATTCCATTCTCTGTCTCTAGGGGCTTGGAGCCTTGAGAGATCATATATAGGTGGTATATTATAGTATATATCCTTTGGGGACTTGCTTCAGTTAGCACATGCATCCATGTTGGAGCATGTTTCAAAATCTCTTCATTTTTAATGTTGAATATTCTCTCTCTCTCTCTCTCTCTCTCTCTCTCTCTCTGTGTGTGTGTGTATGAAAGAGAGATGGGAAGAGATTTTAATTTAAGGGTTTCTTTAGATATTTAATAAATGGAATTTTCTAGCAGTTTACTTTAGAAACATCTTTCTTTCAGCAATATAATTCAGCTTTTCTTATTCAGGAATTGGTAAGGAAATCTTAATGGTGACTCCCTTCACCCACTTCTGACCTGGTCTCTGGATCATGGGACTGCAGTGGGGGCATCCAGCTTTGGAAAGCTTGGAAGACCTTCGTGATCTCATCAGAAAAAATGTCTGACTAGAGCTCCAATTGAAGTCTCCTGGTTAGAGCTTCATACTTCAGCCAAGTTCATGAGGTCTCCAGGATCCTGCTACTCAGCTC
The DNA here is from genome assembly GCA_019843965.1 of Rhynchomys soricoides. Classification (NCBI taxonomy): domain Eukaryota; kingdom Metazoa; phylum Chordata; class Mammalia; order Rodentia; family Muridae; genus Rhynchomys; species Rhynchomys soricoides. Next base: position 1,278,162 of record JADRCH010000154.1, on the reverse strand, counting down.
CCATCTTCAGCTAGCTCCTAAGAGGCTTGTGATCAGCTTCAGACCCACAGGAACACTTAGCTGATGAGCTATTCTCACAGAAGGACCTATGGTTCTAACTTATACACAAGCAACTTGGCTGATCTTGTCCAGAAGGTACATGTGAGGCACATCTGTGGGAAGCAGTCATGCTTTGACATCCCTCTCACAGACAAACTGAATTAGCTGATCAAGGACCTTATAAATGAGAGGTAGGCATCCTCTGCCCAGATAGAGCTGAAGATGTTGTGTGCTTATTAATAGGGTCCTGGCTAGCTGGATGGGGGCATTTACCTTTTGCTAGTGGCTATAAGGTCTAACATGCCAATCAGCCGTGTTCTACTACCCAACACAGCCTCTCTGACCACAAACTGGCTTTTCAGGCAGCCACTTGACTGTCCTTTTCAACCCAGTAGACAGGCGGACGCTGGTCACACACTCTGTGATTCCATGACTTAACTCTCTGGAGTCCAAATACCTCTTTTCAAAGTGGTTTTGCCAGAAAGCAAGCCAAAAGACACTAGCCCAGCTATCACACTGATGCCACAGTGATGGTCTGAGAACCAAGACTTACCATAGAACCAGGCCACCCCAATGGCTTCAATGAGCACGCCAAAGAGGATAGATGTGCCAGCTGCAAAGTGGTCCAGCAGTGTGAAGACGTAGATGCCACCCTGGAAGAAAGGGGATCTTAATGAGCTTGGGGGACAGCAGCAGCAACTCCAACATCAAAATAGCTCCCTAAAAGGGAACCCGTTCTGTGGGTTCACTGTGGAGAAATATCTTATTTACCTCTATAAAGTTTGATTTGAGTCATGGATTCACACACATCTTCTTAGAGGCACATCCATTACAATAAAAATAGAAACCACTTCTCCCCTGCTTTCCTTTCCCAGGCTCCAGATTATAAGGGTCAGAAACACTCAAATGCCAAGCTTAGTGGAGTCTCCTGTGAAGAAGTGGCCAAGACCCACAAACAGATCCGTGCCACTTTCCAGACTCTGCATACCCAGGAAGGCAGCTTTAGCTGCAGGTACATCACAAACGATGCCTGCATGCTGAATTATCTCTGGGACCAGGTTCCAGACCCATGACTGCCTTGCCTGTGACTACAGGGAAGTAGGTTTACATGAGGGAGAGGATAAGGTTTCTTAGAAATGATGCAGTGTGTCTGTTCCCATGGCACCAGCTGTGCTGCCAGGCACCAGGGTTGACATATGACAGGAGCAGCAAACTACATACGTTGGTGACACAGAAGAGAGACAGCAGGAAAGTAGCCAGGACAATGCCAAGAGTGAAGAGCTCTCGATGCCGATGTAGCAGCTGGAACTCATCGACAAGCCCAGTGATCACAGACTCCATGCCCCCCATCTGTGGGATACAGAGAATGGTGGTTGACACTACCCTCCCAGGGTCTGACTTCTCATTTAGTGAGTGTACACTCAGGGTGGTGTGAAGAAGGGAGTATACATCAGACTTGAGGCAAGATGAAGAAGGAGCCCATGCTGAAGCTTCCTTAGTGACACAAACCTCAGAAAGAGTCCAGGGATGGTGACCACAGTCAACTCAAAGTCACTGGGCCTATGAAGTGCCAAGTGGCACTTATGAAGCTCTTATGAGAATGATAGAGTGTACATGACCAAAGCAAAATGTCTGTGAGCACAGCCCCAGGCTGGGCATTGGCTATGTCCCTAAGTTGCACCACAATGGGGCTAGCCATGTAGAGGCTGTGTTCTGCAAGCAATGCTCATGAGGTGTGACCTTTTGGATATAAGATAAGAAACCCATTAGCTACCAGCTTGGTGGACGATGAAGGTGGGGCTGTGGTATGACATCTATGTTCTTGGGAAGAGGGATTCTTGGTTCAGGCTTTCCACAAAGATTATAATAGCTGAGCTGTGTCAGGGTGGGTAAATGGCATGGGGAAGTCAAAGGGTGCCACCAGCCAATTCTGATATTAGGGCTCAGGATGGGACTGAAGGAGTCTAAGAAAGCTCATGGCTCCAGCCTCTTTTAGGTTGGACACAAGGGGTTGCAAACAGAGTTTCTGAGGCCCAGCCCAGGCTACATTGAGCTTCCATCTATCATATGGGAGTCCAGAGGTCAGGAAAGACCTTTTTGTGCACCCCTGGGGCCAATCACTCTGTCATTCTGAGCCAAACCTTTGACTATTGGGGCTCTTCTCTCTCTCTCTCTCTCTCTCTCTCTCTCTCTCTCTCTCTCTCTCT
>JADRCH010000154.1:1206646-1275906 GCA_019843965.1 Rhynchomys soricoides | reverse complement strand
TCTCTCTCTCTCTCTCTCTCTCTCTCTCTCTCTCTCTCTCTCTCTCTCTCTCTCTGTATGTGTTCAGACCCTGATACTGGATTAGGAAGAAAAAGGGTAAGTTACATTCCAGTCACTAACACTCAGGTCCAGGGAGGGTCTCCAGTGCTAAGAGCTGATTTGCAGTCTCTGTCATAAGCACATGAAGTTTGAGGGACTGTTTGGGGCTATAACTACCCCCATAGGAACAGACCAACAGTGAGGCACAGCTATGGAGCCTTGGGACGTGCATTACTCACAGCACTGTCGATACCCAGAGTGAGCAGCATGAGGAAGAAGACAGCAGCCCAGGCCGAAGACAGTGGGAGTGTGGCGATTGCCTCAGGGTAGATGATGAAGATCAACCCAGGTCCTACAGGCAGAAACCCTCATCACTGCCACAAGCTTGCTCCTTGCTTCCCCACTTGGCACACCAGGAGCTCACCACTGCCACAAGCTCGCTTCCTAGTTCCGATGACGTGTCAAGGTTTGCTTTTCGTTGCTGCCCCACCACCCTTGGCCACTCAGCCCAGCTGATGCCAGCAGTGCTCAGATCACTTGGAAACACCCCTCCCCTCCCCCAACTGGTTTCCTCCTGTTTTTCCTCAAGGGTCCTCCATCCTGAGAATTTAGCAGCCACTGGCTGAGGTGCCCCAGGAGCACTTAGAAGATGGTCACCTGAGAGAGCTGCTCAGCCAGCTTGCACTCTTGTTCCCTGACTCACTTATGCCCATGGGAATGGGAAGAATAAAATCAAACTGAGAATCAGAGAAAGGGATCATCAGCAGGCACTTCTGTCTTAGACAGTCCTGATGTCTTCCAGTTAGTTTTTTTGTACAGATCATACATACCCCACACATGTACTAACACACACACACATAAAGGGACAAGTACATGGATATATACTTATGCCCACATACACAGACATACCATCCAGGCAGGAACACATAGCAAGGGCACATATATGCACAAGTATGCACACAAATGCACACTTACTCAAGCTGATTTTTCTTTTACATGAAGCACAACATTTAGGGTATGCTCCTGACTTCTACCCTCCCAGAATATGACAAGATCCCTCTGAAGTTGTTGGCAGTGGCTGCTCTGACTATGCAATGCAGCATACTGTGTCACCTTCAAGTGACTCTTTCCTAGATAAGTGGGACTTCTGTCACCCATTGGCCCTGAAGCAGGGAGCCTGGATATTTAGTTGAGAATTCATCCACTTAGGTCCTGAGGGGCTCAGAAGGGTAGAGCATACCATCAATCTCTAGTGGACTCAGAAAGAAAGCAAGAAATGGCTGCAGCCTTAAGCCACCAAGACACTGGTCACTGGAGCACAACCCACAGTCCTACCTGACATAGGGACTGAGGTTGGAGGGTCCCCAATATGATTCTGCTACCTCGTTTCTTGAGCAACAACAAGGGCATATCAGACCAAGGTGACACTTACAGGGCCAAAGAGGTGTTTACCCCATGGCTTGTTGGGGATATTCCTTCCTTACTGCCATCAGTGACAATATATCGTGGGCAGTGGCAGGCACACAACAGGCACCATATCAATACACAATGCAATCTAATCTGAGATGATCCCTAAGCAAAAAATATTCCCCCCATGCAATCCAGAGTTGGCCATTTTTGAGACTCAACTTAGATACAGAGCCTCTCATGATAGGCTAGACCCTGCATTTCTATAAATAGACTTGGAACTGGTTGCTTCTGGTCTCTTCTCCCCCTCTTCAGCAGGGCAAACTCTGCTTTACTCTAAAGGACCCAACACTTAACAGTCTTCATAGAGTCAAAGACCAAGGAAGTTTGCAGGGCAGGCTTTGACTCCATGTAGTGATCAAGGTGCCCTAAGGGACAGGGCACAGTTTTCAACATGGGACAATACTCAAGTTTAAATTCTCCAGACTCTGAACCTGGGAAATGATCCTTCAGTTCTGCTGAGGATGGATGATGGACACCACACCCTTCCTTTTCTACCTTAGTTCTTTTCACTGTGGTCTGAGAATTAGTAAATGACATTTGCTTTCCTCGTCAGAAAAGAGACAGAGGCTGTCCACTTTACTTTCAGGAGTCAGGTTTTACCAGCTAGAACTGCTTGTGAAGATAAATGGGAGGAAGGATTCTGAGTGTAGAGGTGGGCAAATTCTTGGCTGTGTTTCCCTGCGTGACGGTTCCTCTCCCACCTCAGCTGTGCTTGGTGAAGCATGGGTGAAGAAATTCTGGCCACCTTACTGTCTTCCTTCAGGCCCAGAACCTCCCTTTGACTCCAGCTTGCTTCCCGTTTGTAATATGAAAGCTCTGATACTCTTTTCTCCAAAAACCAAGAGAACGACCAGAGTAGACCTCAGCTTTGTCCTCAGGGCACAGGTGATATAGCCCATTGATGTCTACATTCCTCCTCCTTGTACCTGATACTCAGAAGTGATCAGCCAACGGTGATGTCAGCTCTGGCAAGGTGTCCCTGATTCTAAGGGTAGCAGCCCAGTAGGAGAGGGTCCTAGGGGTGCCAGATGGAAACACAGGATGAGCAACCCCCAAATTAGATCAGTCTCTAGAGAGAAATGATGTCCTTGTCACCAGTGATGTACCACATGATAAGCCTGAAAGCAGGGGAGAGGTCCCAGCTGACAGACCCCAAACCACCTTTGGAGAACCGTGGTTCTGAGCTGACCCAACTTAGGGGCTGCTGAGCCTCCACTATAGCCAGACAGATTTCTTCAATGCCCAGAAGCCCTTCCCTTCTGCATACTTGTGGTCACACTAAGGGGTGACTTCCTGCCCACATTGGAGTTTGTGTATGTGGATGTGTGTGCACATAAGTTATCACGTAGCCTAGGCCAGCAATTCTCAGGGATCTTCTGGTCTCTGCTTCCTCAGCACTGGGATTACAAACATGTACCAGTGAACACAGTTTTTAAACAATGGTTCTGGAGGCTGAACTCAGGCCCTGATGCTCGCATGACAAGGAGTTTAACCAACTGAGCCATCTTCCCAGTCGCCCATGTTGAAATGTAATTGAAGATGGATTGATAGTGAGGTTGTAGGACCTCTGTGAAGTATTGGGTTATGGGGGTACCACCCTCGTGAAGAAATTATTTGTAGGGATGAAGCTAGTGCTCTCAGAAGTGGGTGTCTTGGGACTGCACTGCTATCACATTTTGGATGTTGAAGACCTAGTTCATAGCTTGGGGTTTGTTGGGAGATGGTTGGGTCTTGGGGACATCATCAGTGAATTGGTTCATACTGAATGGGCTCTCATGTGGGGACCTAGGCGGGGAGAAGAAGGTCATGCAGGGTGTCCCCAGTCCTTCTCCCCTTGGCTTCTTAGCCACTGGGAGTTCAGCAGCTTGTCTCACTATTTGGACCCCATCATGATGTTCTATCTTGTCACATGCCCAAAGTGATGACCAAGATCTGGGCACAGATCTCTGAAACTGAGCTTTAACAAGCCTTTCCTCTTTTAAACTGATTTTCTCATGTATTGATCGCAGTGACCAAAGGCTGACTAATGGAATTAAACATAAAGAGAGCAGGCACTTAGAAAGCGAGGCCGCCCTATGTGCTTAGCCCACTTGCACTGGGCTGATTCATCTCTCTCTTCCATCTGGAGGACCTCACCAAGGATACACTCATAGTTGTGTCATGCTTTTAGACCTCTGTGAACTAAATTAACCTTTCTTTGTAAAGCCATCTGGCTTCAGGCATTTAGTCATAGCAACAGAAAATGGACTAAAATATGACATCATCTGACCACACTGAGCCCTCTCCTCCACCTTTCCCATTCCTAGTTCCAACTTCCAGGTGTGGAGAGACACTCAGTGTCCAAAACTCAGTCAAATGAGAAGGAAATGAGATCATATTCTAAAGACTCAAGGACTTTTATGATAGACTGAAATCTCATCCAAGTCTGTCATGATCTCTGGACACTTACTAGGAAACATTGATAGCTAATGCTCATTTTGGCAAGTCATATTGAAACCTAGAACTGTCCTGTCCTGATACTATGTGACTGGAACAGCTCAGTCTTCACCTCCCCTGAGCTTTATATGTGTCACACTGTCATGGCAACTCCTAGGGGACTCAAATGACATCTGACAGTGTCTACCCAGACCTCTGTAAATGTTTACAGGGAACAGGCTGAGGTGTTAGCTGAACCACTTGGCTTCATGTGATCCCAGCATAGAAGATATGGAGGAAGCAGGGCAGGAAGAATAGGAGTTGGACTCGCGCTGGTAAGCCACATTAACACAGGCTGGTCCTGGTTGCTCTTCTTTGACTCAACAGTTCTTAAACCTAATATCTTTTGGGCCCTAGCCATGTCCTTCTGCTCTTTATTCAGAGAGGGCAGAGTAAGAGTGTGGGGTAAAAACTCACCATCTGTGGCCACATCCCTGATGGGCACATTGTGCTTCTGTGCCATGTACCCCAGGAAGGAGAAGACGACGAAGCCAGAGGAGAAGCTTGTCAGGGAGTTAATGGAGGTGGTGATGATTGCATCTCTGTAGAAACAAGACAGACTGTCCTGACACCAGGACAGTGGCTCTGGGAATGCCAACTGTCATTATGCATTTTTAGCATCTAGGGAGGCAATGGGTAGGCTCAGAGAGAAGCTTCTAAGAGGGGCACCATCAAAGCACCTATAGCTGAAAGAACCTGTCTGGTACTCCTGGGCTCGGTGTGGTGGAAAAGATGACCACTCTTTGTCCCACTTACTGAGTCATGATGGCACTGGGCTACCTCATGTGAGTTATGGGACCTCAGCATGCATGGGTTTTGGGGCTGGTGAAACAAAGTTTTCATGCACACATGGAGGTGCTAGAGGTGTGGTGAATCTACTCTAAGCATTAATTATAAGCGACAGAGGCAAGTGTAGAGAGCACTGGGGAAGGTCAGAGTTTTCCACTGTGGCCAGTCTACTGTATAGGACCCAACACTTTGCTGTGGCGTGTCTACCCAGGTCCACACATAAGCTTCAGGTAGGGCTTGCCTCAAGACTGTGGTTCAGCCCCACCCTCCACTTTATTTCCCTCCACACAACTTCCCTCAGTGCCTTGGAACCATTTTTCTGTGTTTATTCTGTATTGTTAGTGCTTTCTGTCCTTAGGATGAATAAGCAAACTTAAGCCCGCTGAGCTCAAAGTGAACAGGCCTCAGCATTAACTACATCTGTTTTTAGGAGGATGGGGGTCCATCATGTAGTTACAGGTGAAGCAGGCCAAGCTTCTCAGAACCAGGGACATCCTCCCAAGCCCAGGTTCCCTCAGTTTAGGCTATGAAGGGATATAGTCAAATGCCCTGAGTAAAGGTCTTAGGTAAAACTGGACCCTGAGCAAGAGAGACAAAATCCATGGGGGCTGGCTGGGGAAGAGAGGATGGAGAAGAGAAGGAAGGAGAGCCACAGACATATATGCAGAGGAAGGGCTAGCCTGCTATCCTGGGGAGTCTGGCTCTTCTCAGAAGGTGCCACATATCACCATGTGTCTCAGTGTCTTCTTTAAAGTGAGAAGCAAGACTTTGTTGGAAGCTGCTGCATGAAGCCAAACATGGTGATTAACACCTGTTAATCTCTGTATTTACAAGGCTAATGCAGGAGGAGGGGCCATAAATTCAAGGCCAGCCTGGACTACATAGTGAATTTCAGGACGACTTAGGCTGTAGCATGAGACCCTATCTCTGACACAAGGAAAGGAAATCTGTGTGGCTCAGAGGCCTTGTGATTTTCCTCCAGGAATGCTTCATTTCCAAGAGATCAGTGACACAGACTAGGTTTGCAGACTGACTCCCAGAAATAGTACTTACCTATAGCAGTTATTGGTGAACTTATTGTAACTGGAGAAGGCAATCAGCACCCCAAACCCAACGCCAAGGGAGAAGCACACCTGGGTGGCAGCATCTATCCACACCTGTCACAGCCAGAGATGGGAGAGCATGAGGCAGATAATTAGAGAGAATTGTGGGATGTGAGTTAGTTTCACCTGAGGGGAGAGTAGGAGCTGTGACCACACAATCTTCCAAACAACAGCATATGGTGCTGTCACCATGTAGTGTAGGTGACTCTACTCTGGAGGTGTTCACCTCCAGATGAGGCGGCAAAAGTTCTCAGCTTGATGGTGGTAGGTACCTGCTGTCTCAGGAAACAACCCCTCCTGCATCCCTGGTGTGAAAGGACACCACAAAAGGGAAGCAGTGTTTTATGTATTGCTTGTGGTTTCAGGAGGCACATGGATGGAGCCCCAGGCCACCTAAGACCAGAAATGGATGCCCAGTAGATAGCAGGCTCATTTCTCTGAATGTGAAAAGCATGCAAGAACTGATAGTTACACCAAAATGATAAAGTCAGGATAGTCGCTTGAGTTAGGGCTATGCTAAGACCACCTAGGGAACCAGGCCTCAATTGCTCCTGGGTAGCCTTGATGGCAAGGCTAAGGAGGACCTGCTGAAGTCCTCTCCGGGGGATCTGGGCCTACCACTTTAAGTACTTGGGGGCTGGATAGTGCAAGGAATTGTTTCTGAATGTCCATAGCCCAGGGTAGTCCAGGGTAACCCAGGGGCCTAGAGACTGAGATAATATCAGAGACTGGAGCCCTGGGCTGTGGGAGCCCAGACAATAAGGGATCTGGTATCCCTGTCCTGGGTAGCAATGTCAAGAGCTTTGGGCTATACCAGTGTTGGGGACTGTGTATTTGAGGATAGCTGGCCAGCCAGAAGGTTAAGGTTGCAGAGATGACTAGGGCATCAGCATGGTGGAGAGGCCAAAGCCAGAATGGTTGAGCAAGTGGGCAGTTTGTAGAGTGGTCTTACTGTCCTGTGTGGTCCTTATATCACAGCACATTCAGCTATCGAGATGGCTCAGGTTGGAACATTATCCCAAGGACTTCTTGTTTCCTACTTACTCCCAGTGCTCACCCTGGTCATTTCCACCCCAGAGCTTTGAGTGTGGTCTTCACCGGGCTCATGGCATGTGCATTGCTTGGGCTGTTGTCACACCCTATTCGTGCCTCCCTGGCTCCTACTCAGAAGCCTGGCTGACCTTACCTGGACCACTTTCCCCTAAGGTACTAGAAACAGCTTCTTTCCCTTTTTCTTTCTTGGTTGGTCCTTTGTGTTTATATATTTGATTATCTAGGTATCTCTTTCTATCACATACACTCAGCCATCTATTAACAATCAAATCTATCAATACCAGCACTATCCAGCATCTATCTACCTATTGGCTACCTATCATCCATCCATCCAATCTTACTGTCATCTTAATTTCTCACAACCTCTCATCTTTGTGATTTGCTTTGTTTTTTAAAGCACCTCATATGCAATGTTTCTCTACTTTCTTTTGTGGACTGCATGTCTGCTTGCTAAGACTCCAATATCCTTCATTTTTTCTTTTGAATTCTCAAACATGTCCTCCCTGATCCTGGCTTTTCCAGGTTCCCACAGGGATGATGTCCATAGTCCTCCTGGTTCTGGTTCCACAGATTCTTTTTGCTTTCCCCTGGCTCTTCCTTCACTATGTGGGACATGTGTGCATGCTCTCAAGCCTTGCCTCCACCTTCACACAGACTTTGCTGGCACTGTTTCTCCTTACTGAGCTTCCTTACCCTGATCATCTCATCCCATCTGCTTCTGCCTCAGGTTTGTATAAGGCAGCACACTTCCAAAGGACCTTGTGACTCAGCCCCAGTAAAGATCCACAGCCCTCCTGCCTCCCAACCCTCCTGCTCTCTCCATTGGAGACCCACACACCTGCCCAGCTCAAGCTCCAGCCCTAGTGAGATCTTCACACCTCCTCCCCTGGACCTAGTCTCAGTAGAAACCTATACCCCTCCAGCATGACTACCACAGTGTCTGAGCTTTGCTTTACTGCCTTTGGGGTCTATCACCTGTCCCAACTCAGCCCATATGGCTTCCAACAACTCCTCATGGAATTCTGTCACAACTACCTCTCTAAAATGGCTCCTGTCCATCTTTTCCAAAGATGATGCTGCCCTTTTCATCTCTCAGGAACATCTCCCATAGCCTGGAAGAGCCTACCTCATAAGAGAATAACCATTCCTTTACTTAAGAAACCTCCAGCCTATCAGAGCTTGGGACTCCCAAAGATAGACTTTGGTTCATAGGCCCCTGAGTCAGCTCAGCTCTGCAGACAACTAACACAGAGCCACAGATCATGCTCTTGATGCCAACTTAGACACATACACACACAATTCCTGGAACCACAGATGAAAATTCTTTTAGCTCCCCAAAGTGTCTTATGACCCACCTCCATTAACCTTGCCTATGAAGGAGACAGATATACAGGCTGGCCCACATTTGCTGACCTCACAGGATAGGAAGGAATTGCTGCTGAGCCACAGACTGGGCCTCTGAACCATATGCAGAAGCCCTGTCACAAAGACCCACTAGCCCGAAGGACTACCAACCATGATGGGGCCTGCACTCACAGATGCCTCACAGAGACGGTAGAAGTCCACACTAAGGTATGCTCTGATGCCGTCCAAGGCCCCAGGAAGGGTGACTCCACGCAGAAGCAGGGCTGTGAGGACCACATAGGGCATAGTAGCTGTGATCCACACCACCTGGAAGAGAAGACAGTGTCTTTAAGGAGCACGAGTCACCTGCAGTGCAACTTGGCAGGTGATTTGAGCTAAGAGGGCAGGGAAGGAGATATCTGCTATTGTTGGAGGGTTTCATGTGTTGGCACATGTATTATCACAGAATCATTTGGTTAAAATTGCCATATATACCCATACCAACATAACTCCCAAGTATTTTCATCAGTAAGAAAATAATTTTAAGTTCATGCTGGACACACCATTATAAACAATGTTCTTCTCCATCTCCCACCATCATGGTTGCATGTCCACCTACTCAACCATATCCACATGTCTATATACCCAGTCAAGGCTATATGACAACTTACCCAACCATGGTCTCATGACCACTCATCCAGTAATGGCTACATGTCCATATACTGATCACAGCCACATATCACCAACTGACCACTACCACATGTTCACTCACCTACACATGGCTACATGTTCATTTACTAGCCTTAGCTATATATCACCCAGCAACCATGGTCACAAGTTCACCCACTCAACATGGTCATATAGCCACTTACCGATTATGTGTCCAATCACCCAACCATGGCCATGTATACACCAATGCAAACATAACCACATGTTACTCTACCCAACTGTGGCCATGAGTCTACCCATCAACTATGACAACATATCTGCTCATACATCATGGCCACCCATCCACCCATCCACAACCACGTGTTCCCAGGTCCTCTTGGCTAGCACCTCACCTTCCCCGAGGTCTTTACTCCCTTCCACAGGCTGAAGTAGAGCAGAACAATTACCAGCACCAGGCAGGCTGTGAGCTGCCACCGTGGAGGGCCCAGGTCATCAATGCCACTGCTCTGGTGGAGGTGCAGCACACCACGCCTGGAGGAGAGAGGCAACAAGTGACTCTGGAGAAAGCAGCTGTTTCCCAGGATAGGAATGGGACTGCTTAGCTAGTCCCTATCCTCCTCATCTTTGTCATGTGGAAAGTACCTGGTATTATCTGACTATAAATATAGTCAGATAACCCTTCCTGCTGTGAAAGACCCAAGGCTATCCTATGAGTTACAGAACTGCTTTAAGATGGACAGAGAAGCTGGATGCCTTGTCAGAAAACCTGAAGAAGGTCAGCACTACCCTGCTGTCATCAGATCTGATTTTTGGAGTTGGGAGGGAATGGGCAGCTTGGGTCTACAGAGAAATGGAGATCTGAGAAACTAGAAGGTACTGAGTGAAGCTACCATGCATTGCTGTCTTGCAATAGTCTCAGGATCCTTTGCAGGGATGAAACCAGAAAGGCTCTGGGCAGTAAAACTGCATATGCATGTACCTGTGCATTCTGTATTGACTTCTTGCCCTTGCTTGCACAGTTCCTGGTATTCTAAGAAGGCTCCCTAAGGAATGATCTGGTTGGAAGTGAGTTGTAGCTGCACTCGTCTTTGAGGGAAGCCATGCTAAGGTGAATGTGTGGAAGATAGGTACACTTGCTTCTGATGAACATGGCAATGTAGGATGGGGTGGCCATATCACCTTCACAGACAGAGGCTTTGAGCCCCTAGTTATTCTAATGCTGCTACTGCCTAAGGAAGCAGAGGACTGCATAGTGAAAGTAGCCACCACAGCCCAGATTTGTTTTACTGTGTGCCAGATGAGGTTTCCCAGGAAGTTAATACCCAGACTCACAATGGAGCACAAGTAACCACAACTTTTTGGAGAATTTCATTAGAAACAAACATCATGGCACCAAGGTGGAGAACTTTGATCCTCAAAGTCTAGAAACACACCTTGGGTGCTAGCTGTTGCCATCAGAAACAGTGTAGCACTGAAAAGCCAGCTCAACTCTAACATACTCCAATAGCAGTTAGGGCCAAGGACCCCAGACAGGGGTCTTAGTCTGGTAAGGGTAGGGGGATAGACAGTTGCAACATGAGACTTTCACCATCATTCTCTTCTTACAGAGTATAAGTGGCTTGCTCAGCATCCTGTCTACTAGGGTTACTGTGCAAGCTCTTAACATGTGGACATGCAGCAAGAATCACCTGTGCTAAAGGAGGTAAGCAGTGCACCATCTGGTAGTGTTATTAGCCATATCTAGTAGTGGAGATTCTTAAGTCCCCTACCTTTGTCCCGGGATGCTGTGCAGTGCTTCTTGCTTTGCTGTCCCAGTGACCTCATTTCTTATAGTTTCCAGCACTACCTGGACCCAGGGACAAGGAATAGGGGACGAGGGCAGGCATACAACCCTACATGCCACAACTGTTCAGCTCTTACCAAAGGAAGAAGGTGGCACTCAGGAAGATTATGGCCACATAGGGTCTGCCTCCTGAAGCTACTGCCCCACATGGCTTTACCAAAGACCATGCTAAGTCATTATTGACATGAGTTGGACTTCACTGCTTTGGCTTCATTTTTATATATGTAATAAAAAGTCTTGATGCTTTGGAATGTTTAAGAACTCATAGTCTGAAAGCTGGGGAGATGGTAAGGAGGCAATGTACCCGCACTGTAAGCATTAGGAACTGAGTTTGAATTTCCAGCATCTGCATTAGAAGGCAGGTCTTCTGGTACATATCTATAACCCCAGTGCTTGAGTGCGATCTGGGAGGCAGGCACCCGTTCGCCGGCTAGCTTAGCCAAATCAGTGGGCCCCAGGTTTTGTGAGAGACCCTGTCTCAGACTCCACATATGTATACACACACACACACACACACACACACACACACACACACACACGTGCGTGGGCAGACCCACATGAATATATACATACAACATGTAAGTTCATCCAATAAAATGGAAAGTGATTAGAGAAGACAGCCAGAGTTGACCTCTGTCTCCACACAGACATGCACATACATGAATACTTCATTTATTCACACATGTATGCATATCTACATGAGCACATGTTCATATCTTCATAAACATACATGCATAAGCACCTACATGTATATGTGTACACATCCACACAAACATGCACATACATTATACAAATACAAATGCATGGCACACACACAAAAGATCTCATGGACAATTTAGAGAAAAGTCCGGCTCCCCCACCTCTGCCTACTATTCCCCAGCCAGCTATAACATGGGAACCAGCCCCATCAATAGCTACAGAAAGCCCCACATTGCACAGTAGGGACACTGCTCTTGAGAGTGGGGCCTGCAGTCAACAAGTAAGGTGATTTTAGGGATGATGTGCAGAAATTTCTGAAGCTTATTCTATGTGAAGGGCCAGACATGGTTAGCTTGGTATCTCACTACACTGAGAAAGGCTTCACAGTACCAGTTCTTTTATGTTCTCTCCCAAGCTGAGATCTTGACTATGCATTTTTTACCCTGACAGAAATCAGTATCAGGGGCATTATGTATTCATACAGTTTCTCTGGGTCCCTTCTCCCCATTTTACAGATAGAGGAACCAAGGCATAGAGAAAATAAGCTCTGCCAACAAATGGCAAAGTTGTGATCTGGGCCCAAATTTCTACCTCCAGCTTTGCCCATGGGAGCATACTGCAATAGATAGATGAAGCAAGACTATATAGCCTTGACTACAGAAGTGTCCTATAACAGTGAGGCCATACATGGCCTGGACCCTAGCCCTTCTGGAAAGGGGACCAGATACTGAATTGGAGGGAACCCAGGACTAAGATTTGGAGGGGGGTACAAATGAGGATGAATCCAACCAGTGCCCACTTTCACCTTCTATCTTCTGCCAGGATAGAAGCCTTCACTTCTGCCAGGATAGGGCAGGGTTCTAAGATCAGTTCTGGGTCTTTCTGAGTATAGATAATGGACTGGAGCTCAGAGAGCCCAAGAAACTGCACATTGCAGGACAGAGTTTTGGGAAGAAGGTCCCTTCTAGAAATGAAGTCCTCACTGAACACAAAGGTGCAGTCTACAGGAAACTAAGACCAGAAGGTATATCCACTGGAGCTGGAGCTGACATTATCACAGCTCACTCAGGGCTAACGGTCATTCACTAGCCAGAGAAGAGGACTTACTGGTTACACAAAGTCATGAAAGCACAGAGGCTAAATTATCCTTCAAGAGAAACTCCTACAGCCAAAAGCACAAAGCTTAAAGCTGCAGAAAGACCACACGGCACCCACTTAACTCGACCTCCCAGACAGACCTTATGTTCCTAAAGGTAAACACATGCTAAATATTATCATAGTGTAAAAGTCACCAAGTCTACCATCTAATAAAAATGATTGGACTCCATCATGAATGGTAGCATGTGCTGCCTGTAATCCCTGTAATTGGGAAGCAGCAGCAGGAGGAATAAAACTTTGAGGCCAACCTAGGCTTCCTGGTAAGACCTTGTCACAAACCAATGGAACAGAATTGTTTGTGCTAGAATTTCCAAGAGCAGTAAAAAGCCACCAGTGCTGGGAAGTGGTGGCGCATGCCTTTAATCCCAGCACTTGGGAGACAGAGACAGGTGGATTTCTGAGTTCGAGGCCAGCCTGGTCTACAGAGTGAGTTCCAGGACAGCCAGGGCTACACAGAGAAACCCTGTCTTGAAAAAAAAAATTAAAAAGAAAGAAAGGAAAAAGAAAATCCACCAGTTACAACCAACAGCCTGACACTAACGCAGTGTTCTGACCTTGGTTCTTTGTCTGTATTTGTTTCCCACAGATATATTCTTATCTCATACTGAAGTGTTAAGGCTGAAAGTGGACTATGTAGCTGTTTTGGCAGAGATGAGGATATTCTAAAAAGACACTTGTGCCCCTCACCTTTGGCCATTAGACTATTGAGATAATGGACCCCCCAAAATAGGAATTCTCTCAGGAATGCCATGCTGGCAGAAGAGAAAGCCAGAGTCTGGGTCAGACAGAGGGGACACTTTTCTCTGAAGAGAGATTTACAAGTTGTTATACCACCTTAGGACAATGATGGGTCAGCGTGGTAGGGCCACCCCATGGCTGACTGCTTAGGTATGCATTGAGTCTGGCCCCTACTTAAACCTTATTCTAAGGTTGAAATCCTGAAAGACGGACTTGGTGTGAGTGTAGCTTAAATGTTTTGTCCCTTTTCTCAGTGTGGCCACATTGAATAAACCTCCTTTTTCTGTTTTTCACTATTAATCTGGTTCTTTTAATTGGCTTACAAAAAAAAAAAAAACCCTCATGAGTAAAATCAGATGGTAACTTCACACCACATAAAAATGTACATAAAAATGTGCTTCTACAACATGTGTAAGCAATACCTGTGCTAACATCACACAAGAGACATGGGGAAGTTGAGAGGAATACAGTGGGCTATGAAGGGTGTAAAAAGTGAGATGATGCCATTGGGAGGTGGACAGATAAATCAAGAGCCACAGTGTTAATGTTATCCACTAAAATGGGTAGTCTAAAGGTCATTACCCAATAGTGCAAATAAATACAAGAATGAGAGTCAAATAGTCCAAAAGAGGAGGAAGAGATAATAAACAAATAAATAAAGAAGTGAGACAAATAAAGAAAACACCAAGAGAGAGGATCTAAACTCACCCATACTGGCAACTGCTGGACAAAAATTTCAGTTAAAAGACAGATTGTTTGTTATACCAACTCTATGCTGCTTCCCAGTCACTTACTTCCAATGTGATACATTGAGGTTAAAATCAAAGGGATGAAACATGCTTACCAGGCAACCACTAATTATAAGAAGGGGCAGGCATGCTTATAGCTAGACACAGTGATTTCACAAGGAGGCATACAACCAAGAGGAACATTTCCTGGTGCTAAAGGGACAAAACGAAAGCTTAATATTTGTGAACATGTGTACTTCAGAACATCCAATCATCAGGGGCAGGAGAGAGCTCAGTGAGTAAAGATGTTTGTCACAAAGGAGAGAACTGACTCCCACAAGTTGTCCTCTGACCTCCACATGCAGGCCACTGTCATAAATGCTTATGTGCATACTGGATCATGCACACATGTGTGCACGTGCACACACACACACACAAACACACAGTGAGTAAATATAAATAAATAAATAAATAAATAAATAAATAAATAAATACAGAACAAAGACCTGAGTTTCAGATGAAGCAATAACCATTAGTGCTATAAAGACAGACAAAAATCACAATTATAATTGAGATTTCAAAGCCCAGTCTCAGTAACTTATTAAACAAGTAGACAAAAAAGTCACTAACTAAATTAAGATCTGAATAACGATCTCAAAATGCATAGCTGACATTTATATAATGCTATATGTTGACCAGACTAGCCTCAAACTCCTGAGCTCAAGTGATCTTCCCACTTTAGATACCCAAGTTCTGGGACCATAAGTATGCACCATGCACCCTGGCTGGAATGTATGCAGACAACCCTACAGGCTTGTCTATAGCCCAGTCTTATGGAAGCATTCCTTCCTTGGATGACTTTAGCTTTGTCAAATTGACCTAAAACTATCCAACACAGGATGTAACTTTATGGTAGATTCCTTGTCTAGCATATTTAAGGCTCTGGGTTCAAGACCCTTAAAAAACAAAGAGACAAATGGTCTAAGAGTCAGTAAAATGAAAGTAACTTTGTGAGTTGGTCAGTTTCTAGACTACACACTCCCATGAAGACACAGCCTTTCAGTTTTCTCCTGAAGCAGTTTCTATCACTTTTATCTGTGGCTGCTGCCTGGATGGGAAGGTGCTGGAAGAGATAGATGGCTGACTGGGACATGGAGCCTGCTGTGATCAGTCTCCATGACATCCCTTTCATTGTTGACCTTGGTAGACATGAACCAAGCTGACTATAGGCACCATAACCAATTCTGCATGTAGGGCTGGCCATATCTGAGGTGCATACTTCATCTTGGACAGAGGGGCTGTAGAGTCAGAGCCTGGGGATGACATGATTTGGTGTTCCTCCAAGGCCTGGCTGCTGTTTTCCAAGGATGCAGCAGACACATATGTACTGCTCTTTTCACATCTGTTCCTACCAATGTCTTTAGCTGTCAAATCCATGATGTGACATCACACACATACAGAAAGGGTGGGACTACTACCCATGGATGCTTGTGTTACAGGACATAGCCTTCCTGTCAACCACTAGCTTGATATTTACACTTCATAGGGCAATCTACACTGTCTATTTGTCCCCACCTCTGTCCTAGTCACCATTAGTAGTAGCTCAGTGTGTGGCCAGGGCTACAAGCCTTCATGGAGTACAGAGTTGGAGAGCTTTGCTCTTCAGTCTTCCTTTCCAGACTTCCACAGCCTAATTTTTAAAAGATAACATTCTTTCCTTCATCATTTACAACAAATGCATAGACTAAATACACTCTCCCTCTAATTTTTTTATCTGAAAATTGCACAGAGAAATCAATGCTCACATCTTCTAAGAGTAATCAGGCAGTTCCCCAGACCCCTCACCTATGCTGACATCTTTGCTCTTTTCAAGTGCTTTAAACTATATTTCAGCCCATTTGTCAGTTGTGAAAGACACATGAGCTCACAGTACTACTCACTCTTTTCTCTGTGTATAAGCTAACCCTGACTCAAGCTTAACTTGACTCTTAGCTTCCTCTAATGCAACTGATGGATCTCCCAAACAAACTCTGTAGCTGGGGCCCTTGGACACTGCTTGCTTGACAGTCTTGCTGATCCTCCTATTTAGGTTAGATACTTTTCCCATGGATAGGGACACAAGACAACTTTACTCATTATATGTTATACATGTGTGTAAGGTTGGAGCCTTTTTCTCCTTAGAGTATTCAGTAAGGGAACTGTAATAGTGAACAGGCCTTAAGAAGATACTAAAACAAACTAACTGAAAAGGTGGAGAAACGGTATCCAAATGAACAGAATCAGAAATGAAAGACATATCAACAGACACTGAGTAATCCTAAGAATCATTACTTCAAAGCCTGTATTCCACAAAATTGGAAAATCTAAATCAAATGGACAAATTTCTTGATAGATACCACTTACTAAAGGTAAGTCAAGATCAGGTAAACTATCTAAACAGTCCTATAACCTCTAAGAAAATAGAAGCAATCATTAAAAGTCTCCCAATATGGGGCGAGGGGAGCCCAGGGCCAGATGGTTTTAGCACAGAATTTTACCAGACTTTCAATGAAGAGCTAATACCTATACTCCTCAAACTATTCCACAAAATAAAAACATAAGGAACACTGCCAAACTCATTCTATGAAGCCACAGTTACCCTGATACCTGAAGCACACAAAGACTCAAAAAAGAAAGAGAATTTAAGACCAATTTCCCTTAGGAACACTGATACAAAAATACTCAATAAAATACTTGTAAACATCAAAAACATCATCCACCATGATCAAGTAGGCTTCATCTCAGGGATGCAGGGATGGTTCAATATATGAAAATCAATCAATGTAATCCACCATATAAACAAACTGAAAGACAAAAATCACATAATTATCTTATCAGATGCTGTAAAAGTTTTTGACAAAATCTAACACTCCTCCATGTTAAAAGTCTTAGAGAGATCAGGGATACAAGGCACACACATAAACACAATAAAGGCAATATACAGCAAGCCAATAGCCAACATCAAATTAAATGGAGCTAAAAGCACTTCTACTAAAATCAGGGACAAGATAAGGCTGTCTACTCTCTCCCTATCTCTTTAATATAGTACTTGAAATCCTAGTTAGAACAACTAAAAAGGAGACCAAGGGAAAACAAATTGGAAAGGAAGAAGTCAAAGTGTCACTATTCACAGATGATATGATAATATACATAAGTAATCCCAAAAATTCTACCAAAGAACACTTTCAGGAAAGTGGCTGGATACAAAATTAACTCAAAACAATAGTCCCTCTTTAAACAAATGGTAAATGGACAGAGAAAGAAATAGGGAAATAACACCCTTTACAATAGCCACAAATAATATAAAATATCTTGATGAAACTCTAATCAAGGAAGTGAAAGATGTGTATGACAAGAACTTCAAGTTTCTGAAGAAAGAAATTGAAGAAGTTATGAGAAGATAGAAAGACTGCCCATGCTCATGGATCAATAGGATTAACATAGTAAAAATCTTACCAAAACCAATCTACAGATTCAGTGCAATTCCCATTAAAATTCCAACTCCATTCTTTACAGACCTTGAAAGAGCAATTCTCAACTTCAAATGGAAAAACAAAAACCCCAGGGTAACCAAAACAATCCTGTACAATAAAAGAACTTCTGATGGTATCACCATCCCTGACCTTAAGCTGTACTACAATAGTAATAAAATACTGCACAGTATTGGTACAGAAACAGACAGGTTGATCAATGAAATCAAATCAAAGACAAAAATAAACTCACACACCTATAAACACTTGATTTTTGACAAAGAAGACAAAACCATACAATGGAAAAAAGAAAGCATCTTCAACAAATGGTGCTGGTCTTTTGGATGTCTGCATGTAGAAGAATGAAAATAGATCCATATTTATCACTGTGCACAAAACTCAAGTCCAAGTGGATCAGAATACATCAACATAAGACAAAATACACTAAATCTAATAGAAGAGAAAGTGGGGAAATAGCCTTGAACACATTGTCACAGGAGAAAACTTCCTGAACAGAACACCAATGGCTCAGGCACTAAGGTCAACAATCAATAAATGGGACCTCATGAAACAGCAAAGCTTCTGTAAATCAGAGGACACTGTCAATAGGACAAAACAGCAGCCTACAAAATGGGAAAAGATCTTCATTAACTCTAAATTCAATAGAGGACTAATATCCAAAATATATAAAGAACTCAAGAAGTTAAACTCCAACAAGTCAAATAACTCAATTAAAAAATAGGGCACAGAACTAAACAGAGAATCCTCAACAGAGGAATCACGAGTGGCCAAGAAGCATTTTAAAAATGTTCATCATCCTTAGTCATCAGGGAAATGCAAATCAAAATGACTGAGATTCCACCTTATACCTGTCAGAATGGCTAAGATAAAAAACTCAAGTACAGTACATGCTGGCAAGGTTGTGGAACAAAGGGAACACTCCTCCATTGCTGGTGGGAGTGCAAACTTATACAACCACTTTGGAAATCAATTTGGTGATTTCTAAGAAAATTGGGAATAATTCTACCTCAAGATCCAGCTCTACTACTCCTAGGCATATACCCAAAAGATGCTCCATCATGGCACAAGGACACTTGCTGAACTGTGTTCACAGCAGCTTTATTAGTAATAGCCAGAAACTGTAAACAACCTTGATGTCCCTCAACCAAAGCATGGATAAAGAAAATGTGGTACATTTATGCAATGAAATACTACTTAGTAAAAACAAAGATATCATGAAAATTTGTAGGCAAATGGATGGAACTAGAAAATATCATCCTGAGTGAGATAGCCCAGAAAGACATGCATGGTATGCACTCACTTATAAGTGGATATTAGCCATAAAGTACAGAACAACCATGGCATAATCCACAATCTCAAAGAAGCTAAGTAACAGGGAGGGCCCGAGGGATGATGCTTGAATCTCATTCAGAATGTAATATAAAATAGATATCAGAGGTGGATGGAGGGAGGGGACTGGGTGGAAGTGGGCTTGGGGATCAGGTGTGTGGCAGGGAGAGGGCTGGGAAGCAGAATGGAAATTGATGTGGGAACATCTCTGGGATGAGTTAGAAACTTGGGACAAGGGAGGTCCCCAGGAGTCTATGGGGTGACCCCAGCTGAGACTCCTAGCTGCTGGAGATATGGAGACTGAAATGGTCACCTCCTGTAGCCAGGCAGGACTTCCAGTGGAGGGAGGGGGACACCAATCCACCCATAATACCTTCAACCCCAGAATTGTCTGGCCTACAAGATGTGCAGGGATAAAGACGGAGCAGAGATTGAGGGAATGGCCAACCAATGACTGACCCAACTTGAGACCTTCCCCATGGGAGAGAACCAACCCCTGACACTATTAATGATGCTCTGCTATGCTTATAGATAGGAGCCTAGCACAACTGTCACTTGAGGGGCTTCACTTAGAAGCTGATGGAAACAGATGCAGAGACTCACAGACCAATATTAGGCTGAACTCGGGAAGACTTGTGGAAGAGTGGGAGAAAGGATTGAGGGAGCCGAATGGATCAAGGACACCACAAGAAGACCTATAGAATCAGGTAACCTGGGCCAATGGAGGCGCACAGAAACTGAACCAACAACCAAAGAGCATGCAGGGGCTGCACCTAGGCCCCCTATACATTTGTAGCAGATGTGCAGCTTGGTCTTCACGTGGGTCTCCTAACAATTGAAGCAGGGTAGGGGCTGTCTTTGACCCTGTTGCCTGCCCTTGGATCCCCTTCTTCTAGCTGGGATACCCTGTCTGGCCTCAGTGGGAGAGGATGTCCTTAGTCCTGCTGCAACTTTATGTGTCAGGGTGGATTGGTACCTATGGTGTGCTTCCCTCTCTCTGAGAAGGGCAACAAGTGGAGTGGCCTGTGAGGGTGGGACTGGGAGGAGATGAGGGGGGCTGCAATTGGGATGTAAAATGAAAAAAAATGCACTAAAATCTACTTCAACAGATGGTGGAAGTATTCTTTGATAAATGCCACCATTTCTGATTTGCTTGCCATAGGAAAACCTCTATCTAAACATTCAGGGCAGTGCTTCCTTTCACCTCCCAGAATCTTAGTACCTCTAATAAGCATCACTTTTAAAGCTTTAAAGCTAAGCTTTGATTCTTCTCTGTAGTCCAGGCTGGCTTTGAACTTGAAATTCTCCTGCCTCAGCCTGTTGAGTACTAAGATCAGAGGCACTGGCCCAGCTACAGATTCTTCTGCTAAGTGGTCACCATCAGTATCCCAAGAGAGGCAGCCAGACTCCCTTGCACATCTGTAAATTTACATCTCCATAGCTGCCACCTTGAAAATCATTCAGAGGAAAACATTGCCTTTGACAGTGTGGCTCTTTATGGTAAACATTTACATTCATACACAGATATATATATTTGTGCATATATACATACATAAGCACAGATGTCACACACATATGAGTGAATGTATGCATGCCCACGTGCCTAGAGTCCAAGGGAGGTCAATAGTGGGCCTATGGGGTGAGTGTCACAGCCCTTCCAGGATAGGCCACCTCATGATAAAGAAGGGTTTAAAAGAGAAGATGGGAGACAGTACTCAGAAAAACAAATTTCACAAGGGGTACTAACCTACAGGTGGATTGTGGAAGGCCAGGCTTAGCAAGGAGATAGAAAACTAGGAAGGCTTGCCAGAGATAAGAGTATACCAGCATTGGAGAAGGAATGTTAGCACTGTGCATGGGAAAGGGCTACAATGAGGTAAGTGAAGAAATTGTTTATAAAGGAGAAAACCTCATGGCAAGGGGATGGCCCTTACAACCTATCAGCAGCCTGTCTAAGCTGAGGTACCCAGGCAGCGATGCTCAGCGAGCTCTGTTTCTGGAGCTAACAGAGAATGTGCTTGTTCTGTGCCTTGTGCCCTGGGAGCCTGAAGTCGGAGCTCCCCTTCCTTCTAAGCAATGCTGCAGTGTCTTGAGCAGCTTCCTCCCGCCCACTGTAGAGGCAGAACAGAACAAGTGGGCAACAGTTCAGGGCCCATCCCTCCTGAAGCCCCCATCACTAGAGTTGGCAAAGCATGCATGAGACTATCCTTATGTGAATCAGAAATATACTGCATAAGGAACAGGGCTCAGCAGTTATAGGCAAGGATAGGGACTTGTTCAGCATAGCTTTGAGAACAATAAGGTGGGGTGATGTCCTCAGTGTTGCTCCTGAGTTCCCAGACCTGCCAACTCTCCCATTCTCCAGGCAGGACAGGAAGAACTGACCACTCACTTACTCAAAGTACTCAGCAGCGGGCGTGGTCCCAAAGGTGTCATTGAGGCCCAGGCCATCGATAGAGTTGCTGGTATGGGCATCAGAGCAGTTGGGGCTGTTCCAGGTGTTGTTGCAGTGGATCCATGGGAGGTCCATGGTAAAGGAGGAGAAGAAGTAGTGCAGTGCCCATGCGATGATGACATTGTAGAAGAAGCCCACGTAGAAAGAGATAAGGATGACAGTGAAGCCCACACCTGTGATGACAGTAGAGCCAGCATCAGCAGCATGCCTATCATCTACTCACTCTGAGCTGTTGCACTGACATCCCTTGCACTCTACAACACCATAACACACAGGAAGGATGGGTAACAGATCTTACACTGTGATTATGGAGAAGTGGGGGCCACTTTTCCAAGTTGTCTGTATCTACCAGAGAGATATATCAGTATGTTTCAGAGAGACAATGAGAATCAGAGGGATTATCCAAGGTCATCAAAGAGTATCTGAGACCACCCTCTGAGCATTCAGGTACTCCCAAGGGTCAGCCGTAGATACACTAGACTATCCATGGTCACCCACAGCCACACAGAATTAGTATGGCCATTTGTTTCCACCACAGTCATTTAAGAAGCAGCTAAGGTAATTCAGGCCCATCTATGATCATCTACAGCTTCCTTGAATCAGCCAGGAGAGCCAAGCAAAGTTATTTATGGCTACTAGATCTACAATAAACTTTTAGAATTATCCACAACCATAAGGGCCACCAGAAACACCCAAGTTAACAGAGCTATCAAAGGCTACCTAGAGTCATCCAGAAATGCCCAAAGCTCCAGAGCCACCATGAATCACTAAGAGACAACTAGGACATTTTTTGGCCATCCACAAGAACCCAGGTTTACCCCAAACTATCAAAAGGTAAACAAGACTGCCCATGATTACTCAGGAAAATATAGGACCACCCAGAATCATATGGACCATATACAACCATTAGTATCCATCCTCATCTGTTAAGACCATCTAGAATCTCTCAAGACATAGACATTGGTACCTACTCATGCCCTTTCTCCAAGACCATCTAGGACAAACACAATCATCTAGCATGTTCACAGCCACCTAGAACTGTCCAGACCATGCATGACAATCTAATGTCTCTCAGGACATGCACAATTACCCAGGGGGTTCAAGAATCAGTCACAGTGAAACAAGACCAATTAGGTGCACCTCGGGTGTGTTGAGACCACCCAGGCCTATCAAAGACCACCCACAGTTACACTTTATAACTAAGGATTACCCAAGGCTTGGTAGAGTTTTCTTTTCAAGATCACTAAATCTCAAATTTGGGATCAGCCATTTAGTGGGTGTTCCTGTAAATTGGAATAGAACACAGAGGTAAACAGTCTTCAGACAAGGCCCATGCTGAGCAGTGGGTAGATGGTCAGGTAGTTAAAGGCTCCTCACATTGGTCAAGGGACTCCTCCTTGGACCATGCTAAGAAGTAAGCACAGTCACATTCCTGCTTCTATGGTTGATTTGACCAAAATACATGCA
Organism: Rhynchomys soricoides; assembly: GCA_019843965.1. Taxonomy (NCBI): domain Eukaryota; kingdom Metazoa; phylum Chordata; class Mammalia; order Rodentia; family Muridae; genus Rhynchomys; species Rhynchomys soricoides. The sequence continues at coordinate 1,253,017 of JADRCH010000154.1, read as the reverse complement.
GAATTCTCATTTGAATATCCCTTCTTAGCTTTGCAGATATAATCGTTTTAGTCTATGACTTTAGTTGACTTTAATAAAACCTGGTTAGACCCCATGCCATTTCTGGTCTGCTTGAGGCTTAGAGAGGAGCATGACTTTTTTTTTTTTTTTTTAATTTTTATTTTTTGATACTTTATTTACATTTCAAATGTTTTCCCCTTTCCAGGTCTCCCCTTTGGGAACCATCTATCCCATCCCTCCTCCCCTGCCTCTGTGAGGGTATTCATCCACCCACCCACCCACTCCCATCTTCTCTCCCTGGCATTCCCCTATACGGGGGCATCTAACACCCTTAGGCCCAAGGGCCTCTCCTCTCACCGATGGCCAACAAGGCCCTCCTCTGCCACATATGTGGCCAGCACTATGGGTCCCTCCATGTGTATTCTGTAGTTGGTGGTCCAGTCTCCAGGAGCACCGGGGGGTCAGGCCAGTTGACACTGTTGCTCCCTCCACTGGGCTGCAAACTCCCTCAGCTCCTTCAGTCCCTTCTCCAACTGAGAGGAGTATGACTTAACTGTGAATTTTTCAGGTTGTGTCTTAGTTGTTTGGATGGTCTTTGGAGAAGGTATTTTCACGCTCAAGGTTATTTTCCTTCCAAGAAGGCAAAGAGAAGCACTAAAACATATTTGTGTTAAGCCCAGCAGAGTAAGTGATCCTCTTTGAATGTTCTCAGAAATAGAAAGAGCAAAATCCCAATTGTTTCCTTTGGAAAGTGTTCTCCTGTATAGAATTAAGATTAAACACCTCTACATTGCAATTTGATTCACTAAGCTCCATAGGAGAAAGATTATGAGTTACAGTGAAATCAGGCAGCCATTTTGGGAAACCATGTTGCTGGTAAGCTATGTTGTCATAATAATCCACATTTTTCCAAATTGCACAACTGAAGGTTTTTTCTGAAAGGTGACTGGTGGTGGATGCCTCATTTGAAATGTTTTAGGTTAAAACTTCATATCTGAAGTCCTCATCTTGAAACTTTAGGAACCCAAATAAGCCTTTGATCACACACTGTTGTGAAATATAAGTGCAGTGTCTAAGGGAAGAGCTGACTGTGCCCTCATCCTTTGGGGACCACTGCTAGTGTGGCAAGAGTGTTCCATCTGGGCTTTACAAGACAATGACAAGAATACCTTCCTTCAGAATGGAGTAAAGTCTGCCACCAACTGAGTGGCTCTCAGGGAAAGTAAACTTGCAAGAGAGACCACTTGCAACAAACTAGTCTTCCAAGTGTGTCTGTTCAGCTATCCCAACCGCTGGGAAGGGAAAATGTCTCTTTAGGGAGGCAGGTACAAGAGTTCACTATTCAGCTGGTCACCATGAGCTCTGCTATTCAAGAAGACAGAGTCCCAGGAAGCCGCCAGCTTCAGCTGCTGAGGCCTATCACCAACTGGCCAGCACTACTGGCATCCTCCTTTATGTCTCATAAGACACTGCCTTTAGAAATCTGCCTCTGCCACCTTTTTTTTTTTGCTTGTTTGTTTGCCATGAGAATGTTCTTGTAGCTGAGTATACTGGAATAAACCTGAAATCTTAGCACTCAAGAGACTGAGGCAGGAGGCTCACTGTGAGCTTGAGGTCAGCATGAGATATAGAGTAAGACCCTGTTCTAGCAAAACCAAAAACAACAAAAAGAACAGTCTTGTGATGGCTGTCACTATACCACATCTATTCTGACTATAGCTCCACCTGTTGCTCTCTCTTATAAGCACAGGCTGCAAACATTACCAGGTTAGAGTCAAGACAGCAGAGTGCTCTTAGCAATCTGGGTGTTTTTAGTGACTGGAGTGCGCTCTGTCTGTCTCTTTCTGTCTCTCTGCTCTCTTCTTCCCATCTATCTGTATCTCTGTCTCTCTGTCTCTCCTCTCTCTTCCTCCTCCTCTCCTTCTCTCTCTCTCTCTCTCTCTCTCTCTCTCTCTCTCTCTCTCTCTCTCGTGTGTGTGTGTTTACTTGTACCAGAGAGGATGACAGGAGGGCAGAAAAGGAGATTTAAAGACTCTTCTCTCAGAGATCTTGTAATATTGCCTTCAGATGCTGAAGCCACTTGAGCTTCTGTGCCCACCTTCAAAGCTAAAGCTATGAGGACTTATGGCCTCAAATGAGAGTCTGCCCTGACTTTGAACTTCCATGACCCTCACCCTGGACTACACTGTACCTGTACCTCATTTAAGACTTCTCTGTCCTTCAATTTAGACTTGCTTTCTGGTCTTCACCCTGGCTTCATTTTCTTACCTTGGACTTTCCTATCTAGTTGTCTGGCTTTTGAAGACAGAGGTGCTTCTCTAGTTGGGTACAGGTAGATTGGCAAGAGACAGGATAGCCCAGCTTCTCCTGAAGGACTTTTTTTTATCTCACAGTTGTGCTGGATATCTTAACTGTCATCTTCATTATCCATGTAGAACTAAGATTTATGACCCATGAATATACAGATACTTTTCTTAGACTTTTGAAGAGATAAAGAAAGAAAGAGAAGGCATGTGTTCTGAGGAGGTCAGAAAAACAAGCAAGAAAGACCCTCTGGGATTGTAACTGGTATGACATTGAGCAAGCCAAGGTGGAGAGAGAGAGAGAGAGAGAGAGAGAGAGAGAGAGAGAGAGAGAGCGCTTTCACAGTTGCACACAGACACTAGAACTGGCATTTGCTTCTTTGAGTGAAGCTTCCCTAGCCTCAGGTTAGAGAATATCTCTGACTGAGATCCTACACCTGGGGTCTACAGGCTCTTCACACATCTGTGCTTCTGCTCAAGCATTCCTGCCTACAGCCTTTTTTTTTTTTTTTTTTTTTGGAATGGATTGAAAGCTGCTGAGGAGTGGGGATAGGATCACCAAAAACTAAGGCAGCACAGTTCACTGGGTTCCGCCCACACTCTTGAGGTTCTCTCTGCTACCCAATCACACAGCCAGTCTTTTCTCTACAAAGCTATCAGTACCAATGCCTGTTCATCCCCTGTGCTCCAAGCCAAGTTATAAAAATTGGGCAGTACTGTGAAGCTCTTCGAAATGGTTTACTGATATTTTACAAGCAACAAAACAAAACAAAACAAAAAAATTACTTTAGTCATTTTGCTGAAGAGTTTTTTTTGTTTGTTTGTTTTTTTGACAGCTTTTTATGCTGCCAGGGTTGTGCTAGAATTTGCAGTCCTCCTGTCTTAGATTCCTTAGTGCTGGGATTGTTGAGTACACCATCATTAATACCTAACTAATGAGAGAGAAGTTCGTGCTGTGAGTAGGTCCATGTTTGGCCTAACTAGCTGTGGCACTGAAATTTCCCCCCTTTCCTAGTTTTCTGTTGGCCTTTCAGTCCTTGTGACTCCCAGTGAGGACTGAGGCATTGGTTGGTTGTATCCTGTGGAAACCTATGGCACACTCCACTGCCATGGAGCATGAGTCTCAAAAATCCAGCAGAGCAAATTCTTGCATCACATGGCCACAGGATGCCACCAACCCTGGGTATGTCCTCTATTCAAGGACAGGCAGGCTGGGTCTCCAATTCATTTCCTGAATGCCAGATTTGGTTGAAGCTCATTGTGGCTACCACCACAGCCTCAGAAATGCTGTGTACTCCCTGGGTCACATTAGCACTGCTAGATAGTCTAGGAGGACATGACAAGAGTCACTCATTTTCACCTGGAGCTCTTAGATTAAGCTCACTGGCCTTGGCCCAACAAAGCTTGTATAGTAATTGGGCTTTAACACAAGAATTATCTCCTAAAGTCTTAGGGTTCCCAAGTACCACAGAAGTCCTCCATTAGGAACCAATGATGGTGTTGGACAGTCCTATGCAGTTCTCCTAAGTGCTGAATCCTATATTTGATCACAATGGGGAACTCCCAGTGCCAATACATATATCCAGAGGATCTGCCTGGCTCTTACATTGTGCATGGAGGTTTTGATAAGGTCCCTCTTTACACAATTTCATTTCACTGTGAACCAGAGAATCATTTTGGCCAGGAGAAACTATTCTGCCATCTTAACACTTACCAGTTGTGAATCCCAAACCGTGAAGCCTACTGTCTGTGCCCAACAGCCTCTGCATTTCACATTTCCATTGTGCAAGAGCAGCATGTTCATGAAGAGCATGGGCTGAGCAGCTATGAGAAGCCCTTTGCTGCTTTTATTCAGAGCAGCAGTGTCTGGCCTTGGGTGTCAACCACTGGTCCACAGACACTGCACAGGGGAACAGGGGCTCTGCTTTCTTCTATGCAACCACTGTTCAAATACTTCTGAGAAAACCCAATGCTAGTCTTTCAAGCATAGTTTTCTCAGCAGGTGCCAACTACTGGAGGGGAATGTCACTAGGTCTCTTCCGAGAAGAGTCTTGAAGTCTCCTGGAACTCTGTCTCCTTGGGATGGCACTGGGTCAGGACAAGGGTAAGCCAAAGCTGGCTGGTGGTAAACAGGGCTGGGGTGGATCCAGGATTGGCTTTTAACACATTGAAAAGTCTTTGGCCTTGTTCTCAGTGTCAGTATCTCCCATGCAGAGGAACTGTGTTCTCTAGCTGGGATCTCCTGGGACAAGGGAGGTGACACCTGGGAAGTATCAACCACTGGGCCGGCCACCTAGGCTCGGTGTAAAGGTACCTTTGCCTCATAGTTCTGAGGCCTTGTATAAACATTCTGGGGCTCACTGAACTAGACAAATGATTGATAGATATATGATTGATAAATGTATGATTGGTAGATGGATGGATGAATGATAGATGATTGATAGGTGAACAGATAGTATGTGTATAGATAATGAGTAGATAGATAAATGAGTAATGAGTGGAGATAAGTGGCAGATAATAGTTGCACAGATAGATGATAGGTTTTTAAAATGGTGCTTGCTAGATAGACCATAGATAAGTAAGTAGATAGCTGATAGACAGATGGCATATTTATAGGTTTTTTTTTTATCTTACCATTTTAACACCCTCACAAAAATACCATCACTTAACTTCAGAGAAACATGGCCTGGGAGCAAGGAATGCTCTAGAAGATTCCTGGTCATACCAGTCTTTAAGGTATGACCCACAGTAAGAGCATGTGGACATGTCCACACAGTTTAGGAAATCAGAATCTACACATAATGTCATCACTTGTTCTGAATCCCCAGAGACACAGCCATGTCTTGTGTGGGGCACATCCCTGCATATTACCTTTTAGGACAGGGCAGATCTTCCAGACACCAGCAGCTCCTTCTCTGTTGAACTGCCCAAGAGCCAGCTCCATGTAGAAGAGGGGCATCCCGGCAATAACCATGAAGAGCAGGTAGGGCACCAGGAAGGCACCTGTGCATAGGACAGCAGCTTCAACTTGGGGGCCACAAAAGGGGAAGTATTTATTATCTGCGGACCCTGATATTGCACTCTCAAGTATGACCTTGTCACCCAGCTTCCTATCCAGAGTGGAAGGCTCCTGTATAGCTACAATTCAAGGGGATATCCTGGATTGGTGGTGAACCTTATCTCCTTGCCTGTGGCAGCTGCTGTCAGTGTGGGACATATTCTCTTTAATGCCTCTGGTTGTCCCCTGACACCATGTCCTGAGCTCAGCCAGAAGCAAGACAGTCAAGGCCCTGAGCCACGTCTCAGCCCAATTCCTAGGACTGCCTGCCACTTCATGCCAGGTCCCACTTTGTCTTGATCCTAGTTGCTCCTGAGGGTTTTGGTCCTGGGATCTGTGACCCAATCCTGGCATTTACAACCTGACTTTCTGGGGACTAGAGCTGAATTTCTATTGCCAGGAGTTTCCTGGAGGTGGATTGCAGGGCTTGGTCTGCACAAAAGCTACCCACACCCAAGTCTGCCTGCTCCCTGAAATATAGCTGTGATTGAGGCAGAGATTGGCCACAGCTTTCTTCTGGGGTTTGGATGAGCTGGAAGCCTCCTATCCTATGTCTTTGGGTCACTTACTGCCAGCATGTGAAAAGCTATGGGTTCAAGTCCCATAACTGTATTTAAAGAATGGAAGGAGGGAAGGAAGGAAGGAGAGAAGGAGGGAAGGGCAGAGCAGGGAAGGAGAGAAGAGGTAGCAGAGATGGGTATATTTCAGATGAGATTGTCTGAGTTCAGGGTGGTTTGACCATAGACGAGATGGGTATATTTTAGTTCAGGGGCTTCTTCTCTCCTCAGTTCAACTTGAAATTTTACAAAGTTCAGTGACTTTATAGACACTGCTGAAGCTGACTGAAAAAACGTTTTGACATTTGAGAATTTTCCCTCCAAATTAAAAATATTAGTGGAAATAGAAGTCAGGGCCTAATGCCTCCACATACTTCCTTCTCCTTTCTGCTTTCTGGGTTCCATATTCCTTGGCTGTCAGATTTTCTCTGAGCTCTACAGTTTGGAAAGGCTGAAAACCACTGCTGCTGGTGAAGCAGCCCAACCATCCTATAGGAAGATGGGATTGTCTCACTGAAAGTGTTTCCCATTGTGTGCATGTTCCTGTGTATGCAGGAGCATGTTTGTATATACCTGGGAGGCCAGGCATCATTCTTGGGTGTCATTCCTCAGACACTGTGGTTTTTGAGATAGTGTCTGTCATTGGCCTGGTACTCCCTAGATAAGCTAGACTGACTCTGGTTGTCTACCAATCCCCAGGGTTGTCCCTTCCTCCCTAGCACTAACTAGCATTACAAGTATGTGCACCGTGCCCTGCCTTTTGTATGTATGTTCTGGAGATCAAACTCAGGTCTTCGTGCTTAGGCAAGAAGCGCTTTAATGACTGAGTCATCTCCTCTGCCTTCGCTGTGAGCATTTCTTGAGATCGCAGCCTGCACTGTACCATGGCTTCATGGGTTCCACTGCACCCCTGAATCCCCTGCCATGGTCCCACCCTCAGAAGACCCAGGAGGCCAGGCCACACTCACCTCCACCATTTTTGTAGCACAGGTAGGGAAACCTCCAGACATTGGCCAGGTCCACAGCAAAGCCAATGACTGAGAGCAGGAAATCGATTTTCTTGCTCCAGGTCTCTCGCTCTTGAGCCTCCACTGGTGTCTGTGGTGGGTTGATGAGGGTGGAGTTGGTCAGCTGCACTCCGTTCTGCTCCTTGACCAGGATGAGCTCCACCTCTCTGGGGCCCACAGCATTGGGCTCTTTAGCTGGGGCCACCACAGAAGACATTGGTCCCACGGAGCATTTGCTTTTACTCATGGGTAGATGGAGCCCAAGGAACTCTGCTTCTTTCTTCTTTAGCTTCAGCCAACATAAATAAAACAAAACAAAACCAGGCAGCAATGCACAGATTCAGTAGCCATGTCTAGAGGGTACTTGGGTTGAACACAGAGACCTGAGGTAGTCCAAGCACCTGAAATCCCATGACCAGAATGAAGGATAGCTATGGGATGTGTGTTGGGGGAAGTGGGAGGAAGTCACAGAGATGGGAGAGATTGGCTATGGAGACCAGAAATAAACACACCCTCTTTCCTGCCAAAGCCCTCATTCACATTAGTGAAGGCTTGTGTGGCTTCTAATTTGGTTCCTAATAACAATCTCAGATGCTGCTTGCATTGCTTACCCACATTCCCAGGGGGCAACTTTACACCCTGCCAACAGCATACCACTCACTTCAGTCTTTGCAACGATGTTTAGCTTTCTTTATACTTAGTAGTACAATAAAGAGCAAAGTGAATATAACCAAAATCAGCTATAGTAACTGAAAGTTTAAAACAGACATCAATTTCTCCAAAGAGAGTTGTGCACAAACGACCCTGCCCATGACCATGGCTTCACGGGCCTTTGAGCTGACAGTTATCAGAATGTCACTCAGGCCACTGCTACACCAGCAGCACTCCCAGAGAAACCCTGCCTTATGCTTCTGCAGAGCCAGGGCCATAGGGCATAAGGGAGGCAGCAGCACTCACACCCAGTGACAGTCTGTTTCCACTGAATTCAGACAAGCACACTGATAGAAGCCTGACATCTGTGTGGCTGCTCTAATGGGGTGACTTTCTTCTGCATCCCTAAACAAAAACCCCTGACAGAAGTTATTTTATGCACCACTTCTCTGTGGCCTCTACCCTGGTGACAAACCCAAATGCAAATTCCTCACATGTGTCAAAAATGGGCTAAAGGGTTTGCAGCTGCTAGGGAGCAGGTAGGTCTGCTCCCTACGTTGGTTGGGAGACAGCAAGGAGCTGAGCAAAGGACCTGGTCCCAGGCTGCGTTCCCAGCTCTCTTACAGACACAGGTATAGAGGTACCTGTCTGCCCCACCCTACTCCTCAACTTACTGCTCAGAGGCGAGGTTTAGGCACAGATAGCAAAATGGCCCCTGAGAAGACATCTTTCTTCACTGGCTAGACCAGGAAACAGGTGGCTTATAAGCCAAGATTCCCTGTCTTTCCCCACAACCTGAGTTCAGTCCCGACTTACAGGAAAGACAAAAACAAAACATCACAACAAATAAATAAAACGGAGAGTGGAGATGGAGCTTTTGGCATGTTGTGAAAATAACCCCAAGAGCGTCAGTCCATCACTGAGGGTCCGCGATGCTCAGCCTCAGCCACAGACAGCCATGTCCCCTGGGAAGTAACAACCTCCTATGAACAAGGTCTTGAGTCTGGGCTCTGTGGAACCCTATGCATGGAGGACAGGCACTGAGTACACACCCCTTAGTTCTGTGTGGAAGGAGCTGCTCTCCAAAACCCTGGCTGTTGGTAACTTAGGCACTTTTGGCTCTGGTTTCTGTTCCTCGCTCCGCCGGACTGCCGTCCAGGGTCAGTGGAGCAGTGGAGATGCCACTGCCCAGGATGCTTAAGAAGCGATCCTGATCCTTACCTGCCTCCTGCGTCAGGCTTCAGCTCTGAGGTCCTGTAAGCCTCCAGTCCCGCTTCACAGCTCTGGCGGGTCTCAGCCTCCAGCTCTTATCAGCCTCGGGGTCGGTCCGCCTAGCCCCGCCCGCCGTCGGGGGCGCCCACTGGCACTGGCTCCACCTCCGTCCCGCCCCAGGTGGGCGGAGGACAGTCTGGGCAGCGCCCCAGCATCACTTGGGGACTAGGATGGCTGCGGGGAGCCAGAGGCCACTGAGCCTGGACAGGCGAGGAGCTTGGCAGTTATCTTTGCAAGGTTATAGAGTCTCGGCCACGTGGGATCAGGGTACCTCCAGGTTGGACGCGTTGAGGACCTGACGGACAGTTTCCAGGAGAGAGTAGTCCAGGTCTCCGTCCCTGTTCCGCGATCCTCTGGGTTGGCTGTCCAGCGCCTGCAAGGGTCTCCCAGCAACTGGTTCCAGCAAGGTTGTCAGAAGCAGATCCCGGGAAGAGAGTGAAGTGGCAAGTGTATGTGGACCTGCGCGGAGCTTCCAAGGCTCACCTGTGTCTCCCCACTTCTTCCATCGATGTTGTATGACTCCCCCACCCTGCTCCCATGGTCCTGAATAACCTGCGGGCAAGATTCTCCAACTCCAGCTCCGCGGGGACAAAGCAAATGGGACTCACCTCCTGGTGCTGTGGAGGTGACCCACTTGCGTTCCTAGCCAGGTCACAGCTAGTCTTGCCCCACGCCCTGGCCAGTTTGCTCAGGGACTCTTCCCTCCTCACTCCATGAGCGCCTTAGGACCTAAAATACCAATACCCTTTTGATGGGTCCTGATTCTCTGCCACCTTTCTCAGGTCCCATGGTCACAAGTGCATGTTTGTAGTGTGTGTCTCTGTTCTCTTCTGAGCATATTTTTTTTCACACGGATCCAGGCCATCTAATTCAAACTCAGAGGCTCCTTCCTATCAGCCTGCTTCAGAAACTGATTTCCTTGGAGAGACCTATAAAACCTGTGTGGCCAATATTCCTGTTTCAAGGGCTAAAGAACTAGGAATTGGAATCCTCTTGTCCAGATGTGTGTGACATTTGGCCACCTAGGGAGGCCCAGAACACCCAGATGTGAGCAGGTCCTAGGGTAAGCCCTTTTCAGAACCCGTTTCCTCCCTGCGCGCCCTCCCCATTCCTTGCACTCTTAACCTCCTCACACCCTTCCTTTCCATTTCTGCTTTCCCCGAGAATAGCTGAGAGGTTTGCCTAGAGAGGGGGGCCCTAGTGGAGGTATCTCACCTGCAGGCTTCACTGGACCAAGTTCCTAGCAGCGTCTCATTCTAGTTGGACCCAAAATGGCTGGGTCCTCTTCTTCTTGGTTACTCCTCTGTGCCCATGTCCTGTGGCCTTATTGCTTCCCTTCAGCCCCCAAACACGAGGCTGATGCCTGACAGGAAGCTCCTAGAGCTGTTTTTCAAAGTGGGATTAGAATGGGGAGGGCAGACTGCTCCGGTTGTCAGTGATCAGCTGGAGCTGCTGTGGGGAAACATTACAACTTTGGAGTCAGTCAGCAAACATTTATTCCTGTAAAAGCTTAGAAGCCTCAGATCCCCAGGGAGGATTTGGGGAAGGCTGCTCCCAGATGGTAAATGGGAAGTTCTCTAGGGTCTCTCTAGGGTAGAGGTGAGCAGAGCTCTCTCCAGGGCCATTTTATAAGACACAAATAACATTTCTGACATGGAGCCAATGAGACCCAAGACCTATTTCTGAATAGCATCTGACATGAGAGGGTATGATTTCCACATGTAGATGTGGGTAGGGGAGTAATGTCCTCAACATTCCAGCTGGTAACAAAGACTTCAGATGATGGCACCACTTCTAATGCACCAAGGGCCATCTCTTTGCCTCTGTTCTGTAGCAAAACAGTGTTATGCAAATACCTCTTACTTTCAAAGAGACTGGTCTTTCCCAGACCTCATAACGGAGTTAACAGACTTTGGGGTCATTGAAGACATGACCTTCCATCCTACTGTGTAATCAGCCTTTTGAAGTTTAACTTGTGTTTAAGAGAACAATGTAACAAGCAACCTTACTTGCCTCAATTTCCCTTGTAGTGCTCTCTCACAACCTGAGCTAATACATAACTTTAGTCTTAAGTTATGTACTCTTCCATGGCCTTGATCCAGAGTTTGTGTGTGTGTTGTGGTGATCATTTGCTGAATTTAGTGAACAGCCTGGAAGCAACCTTATACAACAAATATCTACCACAATCATTGGAATCAACCTGTGGATATAGCTTGATAAAATTTACCGTTAGTACTGAGTATTTCTAGGTCAATTAGAATCAGGAACTTAGTACCTTGTAAAACCCTGTTGAAGATTTCTGTAAAGAATCTCTCATTTCCTATGCCATGCTTTTTGTTCTGTTCAATACATACAGAGCAAAGCTTCTTGTTGGAGACAGACAGAAGATACAGGGCAGACTCAGATTTAGACTCACTAATCAAGCTAATCCAGGGGGGAGAGTTGAATTTTCATTCCTTAATGCGACACCAAAGCATTTTGATGACTTTGAGGTTATCCTTAGTGCATTTTGCCAACATGGTGTTCAGTAGGGACTCTGATGTCAAGAGAGGGGCAGGAGCCCAACGTAGGCCTCCTAAAGTCATCTGAAAAACAACTGATGTTATCAAATAAACCAGATGGCTGAGTAAGGAAAAAATAGCTAAAGGATCCTTTAAGAGCAGAGACACCAACCAATAACTGATCTGATTAAGGTCCACTCCACAAGACAGAGCCCATATCTGACACTGCTTAGGTGACTAGATAGCCCAGGGCCCTAGGGACCTAGGGAAAAATCAAATAATAGTGGTCTAAAAAATGTAGTGATAAAATGACTCCTAATGATATTCAGCTAAAATTATAGATCAATGCCTTGTTCAGCCATCATTAGAGAAACTTCCTCCTACAGCAGATAGGAACAAATATAGAGACCTACAGCCAGGCACAGAGAGTGAGAGATCTTGGAACACTCAGTCCTAAATAGTATGCTTCTCTCAAATCCTGTGCTGGCTGGTTTTGTGTCAACTTGACACAAGCTAGAGTCATCAGAGGGAAGAACCTCAGTTGAGAAAATACTTTTTTGAGATCCACCTGTAAGGCATTTTCTCGATTAGTGATCAATGGGAGAGGGTGCCATCCCTGGGCTGGTGGTCTTGGGTTCTATAAGAAAGCAAGCCGAGCAAGCCAGGGGAAGCAAGCCAGTAAGCAGCACCACTCCGTGGCCTCTGCATCAGCTCCTGCTTCCAGGTTCCTGTCCTGACTTCCTTCAGTGATGAACTGCCAGCAATGTGGAAGTGTAAGCTGAATAAACCCTTTCCTCCCCAACTTGCTTCTTGGTCATGGTATTTTTTTTTTTTTTTTCAGCAATAGAAACCCTAACTAAGACAAGTTGGAATCAGGAGTGGAGTGATGTGACAGACAGATTTGACCATGTTTTGGGAAAGGTTGTGGAAGGACTTTGGAACTTTGGGCTAGAAAAGCCATTGAGTTTTGAGATTTCATTGGACTGCTGTTGTTGTTGTTATTTGTTTGGAAAATAAGAATGTTGAGAGCAGAACAGAAGACGGAGGCTTGGCTTGTGAAGTTTCAAAGGAAAATTTAGACTCTATCAGGGCCATTTGCCATTTTGAAATAAGATTCTATCTTTCTTGTCAGCTGGGGATGAAGAGTCAACCACAATTAACAAGGGACCAGCACCACTGAAGTGAAACCTTTGCATTACTGAGACAACAAATTGATGCTGGTTAGCTGTAGCTAAGAACTTAGTGGTGATTAAGATGAGACCACCTCCACTGAGGTGAAATCTTCTGGAAAGTGTTTTAGGAGAGCACAGAGAAGTGTTCCAGAGATAGCCAAGGCTGTACCTCATGCTGGCAGCTGGACTTGGTGATGTGTATGTCATCCAGGTGGTACTGGTTTTGAAATCATGAAGGAGTCATGGAGAGCAGCTGAGGCTTGGCACCAGGAAAAGAGCCTATGAGAAACTGTTGGTGAAAATGCAACCCAGTTGCAGCAAGGGACCAAGCAGTTTTGGAGATACGAGTACCATGGGATGAACAGAAGCAACTGTGGAGTGGAGCCGGATGGAGCCTAGAAGACAGGCTGTGTGTGATACAGAGGACAGAGCTGGAGGAGTGACCAAGCCCTTTGGAGGAGTTCAGAAAATAACTAGTGGATTCCAGACACTGGACAGTTCAAATTTTGTTTTGATTTTATTTTATTGTGACTATGCCCTGATTTTTCCATCTTAAAGTAAGAAAGTATTTTACTGGAGCCCACAATTGAGAGATTTTGAATTTTAAACGACTTTGGATTTCAAAAGAGATAGGCTATTTTAAAGGGACTGAAATTTTAATGTGTTTGAATTTGTTAAGACTGTGAGGCTTTTATGTTATTTATGTTTTTAAGGTGAGATCTTGGGGGTGCATAAGAAAGGAAGGTTTGTGGCTTAATAGGGATGTGTTTGTATATCAAGTTGACAAGGGGTCAGTTGTACTGGCTGGTTTTATGTCAACTTGACATAAACTAGAGTCGTCAGAGAGGAGCCTCAGTTGAGAAAATACCATGAAATCCAGCTGTAAGGCATTTTAGTGATCAATATGGGAGTTCCCAGCCCATTGTGGGTGGTGCCATCTCTGGGCTGGTAGTCCTGGGTTCTATAAGAAAGCAAACTGAGCAAGCCAGTAAGAAGCACCCCTCCATGGCCTCTGCATCAGCTCCTGCCTCCAGGTTCCTGTCATGTTTGGGTTCCTATCCTGACTTCCTTCAGTGATGAACAGCAATGTGGAAGTGTGAACAAATTTCGTCCCCAACTTGCTTTTGCTCATGGTGTTTCATTGTAGCAACAGAAACCCTAAGACAAATCCTTTCTTTCAGAGTTCAGGGAACCCCACAGAAGAGGAGGTGAAAAGAGTGTAAGAACCAAAGGGGAAGGAAGACACCAAGAAAAACAAGGCCCTCTGAATCAACATGAACAAAACTTCTATGAACTCACAGAGACCGAAGCCGCATACACAGGGTTGCACCAGGTTCACAGCATATCTATTATAGCTTCCAGTTTAGTGTTTTTATGGGGTTACTGAGCATACAAATGAGTGGGTTTCTGTGCCCTCCCTTGGGTTCTTTCTGTTTGTATGTTTTGTCTGACTTTGATTTGATATATTTTTATGTTTTGTTTTATTTTATTTTATTTAAAAAAAGAATGAATGAATGTAAACCTAGCCACTAGGGTAAGTGTTAACAACAGAACTGTCATTTATATCTATGGGGGAGGGGGAAAATCAACTTTCTCTAATGGAACAATGTTGGGAAAGAAAAGGAAGGGAGGAAGAAAAAGAAAAAGAGAAAACAGGTGATGCTTATGTGGTGGTTTGAAGAAAAAATGGCTCACATAGGCTTATAGAGAGTAGTGCAGCTTGACAGTGATTTGGAAGTACAAGACCCATGCCATGGGAAGTAGCCTACCCCTGACACTGCCTGGAGGACTAAAAACCAGAGGCCACATGGCCCAGAGATGTAGGATAGAACCAAACACAGATGATACTCTGCCAAATTTATAGACAGGAGCCTAGCTCAGCCACCATCAGAGAGGTTCCATCCAGTCACCGATAGAAACAGATGTGGAGAGACCCACAGCCAAACATTAGGTGGAACTCTGAGTCTGGTGGAAGAAAGGGAGGAGGGATTGTAGGAGCCAGAAGGATCAAGGACACCGCAAGAAAACCCACAGAATCAACAAACCTGGACCCATGGGGGCTCACTGAGACTGAATTGACCATCAGGAAGCCTGCATGAGTTTAACCTAGCCGCTCCCATATATGTTATCCACGTATACCTTGTTGCATACCTTGGTAGTTTTGTGGTAACAGAGGGAGTGGGGGATATTTCCAACTCTTGCCTGCTTTTGAGATCCTTGTTCTTCTACTGGGTTTCCTTGTCCAGCCTCAATATGAAGGGAGGTGCCTAGTCTTATTGCAACTTGATATGCCATGTTTGGTTGATATCCCTGGGAGGCCTGCCCTTTTCTGAAGGGAAACAGGGAGTGGCTGGGGATGGGGAAGGGGAAGAGGGACTGAAAGGAGTGGAGGGAAGGGAAACTTTGGTCAGGATATAATATATGAAAGAATAAATTAATAAAAAATAATAAAAGAGTGGCTTTGGTCAAGGTGTCTCTTCACCACAATAAAACAGTGACTAAGACAGTAATGGATTGCCATCTTGAGTGGATTGAGGTGAGCCTAGGAGATCAGTAAGGTGTACCTTTGGGCTTGTCTGCACAGGAATTTATACAGGGATTGCCCAAAGGAGTGAAAGCTGCCTCAATGTGCATGACAGAATCCCATATGCTAGGATAAAGGAGGAAGCACAGAGTCCACCCCAGTGGGGCATTTTCTTCATTTCCTGGCTGCCAGGAGGTAAGCAGGTTTCTTCTGCCATTCCTTTCTGTCAGGACACCTTGGTGTTGTGTGACTCTTCTCAGAGAAATAAAAATAAACACTTGTTCACCCCAGACAGGGCAATGACAACAGATCATAGAAATGATTCCACCGGAGTCCAGCTTGATGAACCAATCAGTGCATTGTGTTTACTTACAGATGCTTGGGTGAGGGGTTACTTAGAAAAGTGTGGATCACCCCAAGTAGCTGCAGTCTCAGAAAATCTCACTCCAATGGGGGTGTCAGCCTCCCCAGAGCTGCAGAGATAGAATCCTTTCTATGTACTAGCCCAGAATTCCATAGAGCTGGGGCTGCAGGGCACAGAAGGAGCAGCTGTTACCCTGGATGACTGTTAATGACCTCCCCTCCTCACCTTCTTTTTCTGATAGATCATCAATAAACCCAATCTTGCTGAGGGTCTCCTATGGGTAATCACAGCTGCTCTGATTAAGACAGTAATGACTATGTTGATTGAGCCTGTTACACACATTTGGTAAGATACTTGGAGAAAGAAACAAAAGATAAGCAACATTTGCCCCTTGGTGGAGTTTCTATGTGCTGGTGGGTCTGGGATTGGCTAAGACATTCATTAAAAAGGTACCATTAAAAGGAGGGAAAGCTCTTTTCCTTAATGTCTACCAGCTTGCTCTTGACTTTCTATTTTTCTCCCGTGTCTTCCCAGTCCTTTTTCAGACTGAGTGGGTTTTGTTTCATCCAGCCTCTCCCCGGCTGTCTCCTTGATAGGCTGTTCTGTCTGCTGCTTCAGTGTCCGCACATGCTCCTGATTACAGTGTCTCTTTTCCGAGACATCCTGCTTTAGCTTAATGTGAAGCATGACCACCTGACCAGGGTGCTTTTTGTGCTGTCAGCACCAAATATTTTGCTGTACATGTTATGAACTGCAGAATACATTGCCCAACTGGTCAAAAGATGACCATTTAAAAGACATTTAGATGGTGAGAAAAGTTTTCCTGTTATCTCCATAAGTACCTTTCCCCCCTTGTTATGAACCCAGATCTCCAAATGCTCTCATATATCTTGCGAGTGAAGGACTTGCTTCCATGTTGGGGGACTGCTGAGGACGGGTTCATAACCCGTTGCTTAGCTTCCTGGGTGTGGAAGCCTATTTCTCTGAGTTGTAAGCTGCTTTTGCCAGGCAGAGCCTGACCAACCAGCAGTTTCTCTTCATTCAACACTGCAGATGTCTCTTGGTCTCTAGCTCTTGTTTGCACCTTGGAAGGGTGTCTTCTTCTGGCTGAATTTTCTGTATTGTCCCTTTGGTGTTAATTGTGAGCATTGCTGTAGCCTGGGGGGGGGAGGGGGAGCTACTTTTATGTTCTTATTGTCTTCTCATTAAACAGTTTAGAGTTTGCATTATATTGGAAAAGATGACTTCCTGGACAGTTTTTTCTCTCTCTCCCTTCTTCTCTGGGAACCTGCTGGCATATAAGTTCAGTGATGTTTTTATTGTTTATTTTGTTTTGTTTTTATTTCATTTCTTTTGATATGACATTTATTTTTTTATTAATTTATTTGTTTACATCCCAACTGGTACTCCCCTCCTGGTCCTTCCCTCACTGAGTCCTTCTCCTCATTCCCCCTCCCCTTTTCCTATGAGAGGGTGGGATCCCTCTGAGTATCCCCCCACCCTGTCACATCAAGTTTCTGTCAGATTAGGCACATCCTCTCTCGCTGAGGCCAGCCAGGGCAGCCATGAAGACTGAGCTGCCTGTCTGCTACATATGTGCCATAGAGCCTCATTCTGGCCTGTGTATGTTTTTTTGGTTGGTGGCTCAGATCCTGAGAGCTCCCAGGGGTCCAGTTTTGTAAATTCTGTTGGTTTTCCTGTGGAGTTCTCATCTACTTCTGGGCCTTCAATCCTTCCCCCATCTCTTCCATGAGTGTACCTGACCTCTCTCTAATGTTTGGCTGTGGGTATCTGCTTCTGTTTCTGTCCATTGGAAGGTAGAGCCTCTCGGAGAACAGTTATGCTAGGCTCCTGTCTGCAAGCATAACCGAGTGTCATTAATAATGTCAGGGATTGATGTTTGCCCATGGGATGGGTTTTGAGTTGGGCCAGATATTGGTTGCATTTCTTTCTGTCTCTGCTCCACCCTGCATCTGGGACAAATTTGGTGTTAAAAGTTTAGTGGATAGGTAGTTGTTCCTGTCCTTCCACTGGAGATCCTGCTGGGCTACATACAGGTGATGGCCTCTTCAGGTTCCACGCCCTTACTGTTAGGTATCTTGGCTACTGGCTACCCACATTGACTCCTGGGAGCCTCCCCTATCCCCGGTCTCTGGGACTTCTAGGGATCCCCTCCCCCAGGCAGGTGCAGATTTCCATTTATTCTTCTGATGCTCTGGGCCTCTATCCTGTCTCTCCCCACACCTGCCTCCCCATTTCCCTCCTCTCTTCCACCCAGTTCCTTCCCTCCCTCTACCTCCTATGACTGTTTTGTTCCCCCTTCTAAGTGTGATTCAAGTATCCTTGCTTGGGCCTTCCTTCTTATTTAACTTCTTTGGGTCTGTAGGGTATATCATAGGTACCCTGTACTTTATGGCTAATATCCACTTGTTTTTCCATATGAAGTTGAGAACTGCCCCTTCAAGGTCTGTAAGGAATTGTGCTAGAATTTTGATGGGAATTGCATTAAATCTGTAGATTGCTTTTGGTAAGATGGCCATTTTTACTATGTTAATCCTATCAACCATAAGCATGGGATCTTTACATTTTCTGATATCTTTTTCAATTTCTTACTTTAGGGTCTTGAAATTCTTGTCATACAGATCTTTTACTTGCTAGTTTAGAGAGTTACACCTAGATATTTTATGTTATTTGTGGCTACTTTGAAAGGTGTTATTTCCCTAAGTTCTTTCTCTGCGTGTTCATTATTTGTATAAAGGGGGGGGGCTCTAGTAATTTGAGTTAATTTTATACCCAGCCCCTTTGCTGAAGTTGTTTATCAGCTATAGGAGTTCTCTGGTAGAATTTTGGGGATTGCTGATGCATACTATCATAATGCCCACGAATAGTGATACCTTGACATCTTCCTTTCCAATTTGTATTCCCTTGATCTCCTTTTTTTTTTTTTTGTCTTATTGCTCTTCAAGAACTATATTGAATAAATAGGGGAGGGATTGGGCAGCCTTGTCTTGTCCCTGATTTTAATGAAATTGCTTTAAGTTTCTATCCATTTAATTTGATGTTGGCTACTGGCTTGCTATATATTGCTTTTATTACGTTTAAGAATGTGTTTTGTATCTCTGATCTCTCACAGACTTTTAACTTGAAAGGGGGTTGGATCTTGTCAAATGCTTCTTCAGCATCTAATGAGAGGATCATTTGATTTTTTTGTCTTTCAATTTGTTAGTATAGTGGATTACATTGATGGATTTTAATATATGGAACCATCCCACATCCCTGGGATGAACCCTCCTTTATCATGGTGAATGAGATTTTTGATGTGTTATTGGATTTGGTTTATAAGACTTTTATTGAGTATTTTTGCATCGATGTTCATAAGTGAAATTGGCCTGAAGTTCTAATCCCATATCCCTAAGGAAATAGAAGCAGTAATTAAAAGTCTCATAACCTCCCCTTCCCCCCCCAAAAAAGCTCAAGGCCAGATGGTTTTAGTGCAGAATTCAACCACACCTTCAAAGGAGAGATAATGCCAATACTCCTCAAACTATTCCACAGAATAGAAACAGAAGGAGCACTACCTAATAGTTATCCTGACACCTAAACCACACAAAGGCTCTTAATTTCATTTCTTATTTGACTCTTTTTTCAAGATATTAATCTGCCCTCATTCCTAAGCAGCAAAATTTTGAATCCTAGGACTTCGATCTGTGTCTTTTACATCTTCCATGTGTCTCCTAAGCAAACAACCTCCCTCCAGCCTGCTCTCTGTATGGTAAAATGCAGTTGTGATGACTGTCAACCAATTTGCTGCTTCTGACACCTGAGTGATTTCTGGGTCTGTTTCTTTTGGTTACGGGTTCCAGTTTCCTACCTGTTTGCATCCTGATTTGGGATTCAACACCAGCCATTGTAGATGCACTCTGTTACATATGGGTGATGTCACATCCTCATCCAAGTCTGGAGCTTATCCATGGCTTCCAGAACTTCGTCATACTTTTTAAGAGTTTGTTTATTGAGACCCAAATAGTGCTTATGTCAGGGCTAACATTTCACCACTGGGGAGGGAAAACCACCAGAGTTCCCCTGAGATCTCTATGACCTGGACTTCTTCTGCAGAGGAAGGTTCAGCCCCTGTTCTTTCTGACCTGAAGCAAATTTTTGTAGCTTTGGAATGAGCCAGCACCCAACTAGCTTTTGAAAGACTGGACAGGTAAGCACTGCTCACTATTCTGAGGCTCTTGCCATAATTTTTTTTTAGTGAACATAGCTTGCATCCCTTGCTGCTGAATAGGTTTCAGAGTTCACTTCTGTCTGTGGGCAGCTTCATGTAGATGAGAGATATACTCACCCTGGCCTGGCCCTAATGTAATTGGACAGGGAAAATCCTGTGACAGCATCTCCATCCTCACATCATAAACCTGCAGTGCTGCATTTCCATCCTCACATCATCAGCCTGCGATGCTACATCTCCATTCTCACATCAGCCTGCAGTGCTGCATCTCCATCCTCACATCATCAGACCGCAGTGCTGCATCTCCATCCTCCCATCATCAGCCTGCAGTGCTGCATCTCCATCCTCACATCAGCCTGCAGTGCTGCATCTCCATCCTTTTACCTTCTGTCTTCGCTTGCCTTGCACATCCTCAGCTATTTTCCTTGTCATTCAGCCTAACAATTGCCATTGGGAGCTTTAGTCTGAGCTTAATGGAAATACTGCCAAGATGAAATTTAAATTTATTACCTGGCTATATTACATTTGTTTTACCTTCCTTCTCATTCCTCCTTCTGTCCTGACTAGTTTGGATAAAACTCATGTTTATAGAAACTATGGTCTTGTTTCTTTTGGAAGACTTGTTATATACATTTCTATTTCTTCTTTTGCTGCTGCTGTTTTTTGTTTGTTTTGAGACAGAAATTTTGTATGTAGCCCTGGCTATCCTGTAATTCACTCTGTAAGATCAGGTTGGCCTTGAACTCCGAGACCTGCCTGTCTCTGTGTCCCAAGTGCTAGGATTACAGACCATGTCACCACTCCTGGCTGTGATACACTTTTCAACTGTGTACCTTCAGATAATACCTAGCCTTTGGGAGTGGTATTCTTGTACTTTTGTGATTACTGTTGGCAATGATGAATTGGCTCAGCTTTTGCTTACTAAAAATGTCTTTATTTTGCTTGACTTTAGAAAGTTATTTTTAAGCATAGAATTCCAGGCTGGCATTTTTCACCTTTAATTTTGAGGATGTCGCCAGTCTCTAGCTAGCATAGTCAGAGGCCACTGAGTAGTTGGTGGCCATCAAGGTGCTGACAACTATCAGTCAGCAGTCACCGAGAACTTGGCTGCTACTGAGGTTGGCAGTCACTAAGAAGGTTCTGGTCCTTGAGAAACTGGTTGTCACTGAGAGTTTGGCTGGTCATTACTGAAAACTTGGCTGTTAGTCACTGAGAATTTGGTTCTCGTTGAGAAGTGAACTACTGTTGAGAAGTCAGCTGCCATTCCTTGAGGGGTTGGCTGACACTGGGAGGAAAGCTGTCCATCACTAACCAGTGGGCACTCAGCAGTCACCAGGGCAGGCTTTGTGCCCTGGAAGCACATACATTTCTTCTGCATTCTTTTACATTTTCCTTTTACAGCTTTTATTACATTTGTGTGTGTGTGTGTGTGTGTGTGTGTGTGTACCTGTGCCAGGCACACAAGTGGAGTACCATGTGGATGCTGGGGTCAAACTCAGGACATCAGGCTTGGTGGCAAGCATCTTTTCCCAGGTCTAGCTTGTTTGGTATTTGTTCGATTTGGTGCTCACCAAGCTGCTACTTTTATGTCTGCATTTATAGATTTGGGGAAATTATGGCTATTATTTTGTCAAATATTTTTTCTCTGTTCCTGAAAGGCTATCTGACTGTGTTTCTCGGGCTATTCTCATTTCCTTTCTCTGTGTCCCCTGCCCATGCTTGCTGGTTCTACACATTGCTAATCTTCAGGTTCCTGCTTTTCTCTCAGTGCATCACCCACTAGGACCTTCTCAGGTTAGGGTTAGGGTAAGGTGTGAGCTTGTCTCTTCCCACCAGCTGGAACGAAGAGGTGGGGACCAAATGTGGATCATTGGCAAAACTGGCCAGCAACTATCTAGCTTGGTCAAGGTTGTCCTTGAAGTTCCAGACCTGAGCTGGCAACACTCTTGAACCTGCCAGTTCCCCAGGGCAGGCTAATCTCTCTGGACCTTTCCATTATGACTGCAAAGGTCTCTTGATTGATATACACCCCAGATACAGATTTGGCTTCTGGGATTTCCTGCTAACACTACCTGGAGTGCAGTTAGCCTCATTCATTACTGTCTATCTCCCATCCACGGCTAGAAAATATATTACACAGCAAAAGCAGTCTGGAAGGACACAGGGCTGGGCTCTGATATTAGAGGTAGACCAGAAATTTTGGGTAACTTTCCTCCACAGAGAATGATGCCTTAATTGAGGACCATGACTGGAAAAAAGCATCTGTAACAGGAATTAGCAGTGGCTCAAGGTCCTTCTCCACTCAACTGTACTCCTGCCTCTGGTCAGGTGAGCATTCTGCCTAGTAAGGCCAAATGACAACTGACAAATACCAACACAATACAGACTTCTCTCCTCCCTGCCATCTGACAGGCATCTCTGGAGGGGGCTGACCTGTCAGCCTGGGACACAGTGACAGTAACAGTGGGCAGGGGTATATATGGGAGGATTTTGAGGAAAGAAAGGAAAAGGAGAAACACTGTAATTAAATTACCATCTCACAAAGAAAAGGGAAGTGTTGTTCTGTTACCGACCTCTACTCTCCTCTGCCATTATTTGTTACTGTGTAACTTGGCCTTGGCAGATTTACAGGCTCATCTAGAGATTCCACTTCTCCTTTCATGCTGATAAATTTTGCTCTGAGAGCCGCAGTACCTAAGACCAGAGGTTTCTACCTGGGACCATAAGACATGTGCTGCACCAACTTAAATAGCTGTCAGCCCTGGGGCTGCCTCTCCTGAGTCAAGGTAAGAGAAATGTGATTATATCAGATGGGATGGCTAGTCCTAAAGATGGATGGGAAGGAATTATTGTCATGAAACTGGTTAGAGCAAACATAGGGCTGAGTGTGAGGTCCCAGATCAAGGACTTGGAGAAGGGACTGGAGGAGCTGAGGGAGTTTGCAGCCCCAGGGAGGGAGCAATAGTGGCAACTGGCCTGACCCCTCAATACTCCCGAAGACTGGATCACCAACCAAAGAATACACATGGAGGGATCCATGGTGCTGGCCACATATGTGGCAGAGGAGGGTCTTGTTAGAAATCAGGGGGAGCAGGGGCCCTCAAGCCTGAGGGTGTTAGATCCCCCAGTATAGGAGAATGCCAAAGAGGGATGACGAGAGTGGGTAGGTGGGGGAATACCCCCATAGTGGCAGGGGGAGGGGGGAAGGAATGGGGAGGTTCCAAAGGGGAGATCTGGAAAGGGGGAAACATTTGAAATGTAAAGAAAGTATGAAAAAAATGAAAAAAAATACAAATTAAAAAAAAAAAAAAAAAGAAACTGGATAGGATGGGCAGAGGGGGGGTGATGTCACTGTCTTTGGAGCCAGTGGCTTTCCATATGCTTCCTGTGATTAACACTGGGTCTAGGGTGCTGCCATATCTGGGATCAGGGAAGCATAAATACTAGAAGAATCTTGTAAGTATTCCCATCATACGGCAGGACAGAACAGCCATAGGGAGGCCACAAGATTGTGTGCTTGCTTGGCTGGGCATGTGCATACCTGTGTGCATGTGAGCTTGTATGCATGCCTGTATGTGTGCATGCTTGTGTGTGAACTTGTACGCCAGCTGGTTAAATGGTTACTTATTCTTCCCACTTCTCAGGAACCCCTATCATTTTATACAGAGAACATCAAGAGTGGTGAGCAGTGAACTTTGAAACTCAGTTTTTCCGAAAGAAAACATTTAGATGGGCTCCTGACCAAACTCAGCTCATCTTATGGTGGGGACAAGGCTGGTGGCGTCCATCTTTCTGGGAGAAAGTACAACCTTGTATTTATGATGTTAGCACCATGTAAGAAGATGCACAGGGATGTAACCACACTCTTTATGTGTGGGCTCCACGAGGTAGGTGCTGACCATCCCTACCCTGGTTTCATATGGAGTCTCCAGGACAGGCAGCTTTCTGAAAGACCTCTGGAGTGGCTTCTTGCAGGTTGGTTCCAACTCTAGTGTGGCAGAACTGGATGATCAGAGCAGCATAGACATAGCCTGACAAGCACAGGGCCCCAACATTTGAGCCTGTTGCTCACCTGGGTGCTCTGCCGAATGGGTGTGGCTAGTCTGTGCTTGGAGCTGTAATATCTCCTGTGACCAAATGACTATAGGTGACTACTTCCCAGACCAGCTCTGCATGAGAGGAATGCAACTCATGTCTTGGTTAGAACCTTTAAAAATTTGTAAACAAGCCAGGTATGCACACCTTTGATCCCAGCACTTGGAAGGCAAAGCAGTCAGATCTGAGTTTAAGATTAGCTTAGTCTGTATAGTGAGTTCTAAGCTAGTCAGAGATATGAGACCCAGTCTCAAATAAGTAAAAATAAATTTAAAAAAAATCTTAAAATTTAGTTTTAGAGTTCATGTTCACTTAAAAAGTGACAAGTTCATAAAAACATACAAAGGAGAGAGGGATTCAGCAGTAACGAACACTTGGTATTATTCTGTAAGACCCAAATTTGATTCCCAACACCCACATAGGCAGCTCACAACTGCCTATAACTTCAGCTGTAGATATCCGATTCCTTTGATCTGACCTTGCAAGGGCACTTGCTTCCATGTACATACACATAATTAAAACTGATAAAAAAAATAAATCTTAAAACACATGGTGTAAAGAAAAGCATTCTGAAACAGTATTAGGTTAGAACATACTTTCTTACTAGTTGCTATAGTATCTTGATTTTCATATACGTTGTATGTATGGACACTTGGGACTACCTCAGTTCTTGTTCCTCGGGCACCATCCAGCCTGCTCTTGGAGACCGAGGCTCTTACCGACTTGGCCAAATAGGATAGGCTGGCTGCCAGTGACCCCAGGGATCCCTTGCTGTCTCCCTGGCACTGGGTTACAGCTCACTCACCTAACTGTGTTTTTATTGTGGGTTCTGGAGACTGACTCAGGCCAGCAGGCTTCTGCAGCAAGCATTTCCCCACTGGGCTCTCTCCTCAGTTGGCCTCAGTCTTCCTCGAACCTTTTGGGGGGTGTAATCCTTGACCTGGGGGTGTAATCCTTGACCTGTTGTTTTACTACTTTTCCTTCCATCTCTTAGATAGGTTTCAAAGGATGGATATGCTAACAAATGTGCTTAAGATAGCATGTCCTGTGAGTGACAGCAAAGCTCCAGGTGCCAACACTGCCAGGAGAGCAGTTAGTTGTGCCTTCTAAGCCTTTATCTCCATGGACTTTCCTACCAGGCTAAGAAACACCTGCTCTCTTTTTACTAAGTGAAGCATTTAACAAAACGCACTCGAGCCTGTAAAACTTTACGTTGTGTTTATTCCACTGAAAACCTGAAGCCCCACACCCCAAAGAAGCCCTCAGGCAGGGCGGGCACTGCCCTTGCCCCTGCCCGCTATGTACATTCACAGTTCTGATGCGTGGACTGAGGTTACTAGCTAAGAGTCATCCGGAGGATGAACATCCGTCCCAGGTCTGCTCAGGATTCCTTCAACATGACCAGTGGCATTCCTCAGGAATCCGTCACGTGCAGGTGGCAGGGCAGAGCCCCAGCTCTGGGACATCTTAGTTCATCAGTCTCCTTCATTGGCTTTCTGGTGGCTTTTCTCTTCGGAAAATTTGTACTCTACAGTTACAAAACCAACCCGTTAGCTACAAAGGCTGTGTTCACATTTCATTCATACCTAACCAGCTAAGAGCTCAGAAATCAATCTCCCTGCCCATCCCTTGGCAGTGTGACGCTGTGTGACTGAGGTTGACAGGTTTTGTTTATGGATTTCTCTTGGGGAAAGCACACACTAACACTCCCTCTGAGAAACTCAGAAAACACTTTTTCCTTCATTTACTGGCTTGGTGGTCATTTCCTATAGCAATGCCCCAAATGAAAAATCTAATTTAGGAGTAAAAAACAAGACTCCAAAGCTTAGGAAACAAACTAAACCTACAGTCACTGTGCTTTACGAATAAATTTGTCATTAAAAAAAGACGAAAGCAGGTAATGCCAAAGGTGACAGCCTGGATCCTGTTCCTTCCTGACTTCGTGAAGGGCCAAGCACAGCAAACTCTGTGGCCTGTCCCCTGCAGCTGTTACCCCCCACCCCCACCCCCCAGAGTAAAGCTACCTACGCTCATAGACGGTGACTGCTTTTCCTAAGTCACCATGGTAACTGCTGCAAGAGAGGGTGATGGGCTTTGGGCTGGACCTCCCAGCCATCTCAGTATGTCTGCTCAGAAGGCTAAAATCAGCATGAAGATAAGGGGACACTTTCCAGTTCTTTCCCTCTGGCTGACCCATATTCCATGCTTTTACTAGTTACATGAAGTAGACTTTGTCATATTGAAACTGAAATACCAAAATGGCAATGTTTATAAAAAAGATGGAGATTCAAGAAGGCTTAAGGAAAAGCAGAAAAGGATCCTGGGGCCAGTCTTTGTGGCTAAATGTCCCATGACCTAAATAGGAGGAGGGCAGAGAGGCCCTTTAACTTCGGCCACCAGGTCAGCGTCTATCAAAAAGCAAGCCTGGAAATAAATATCCTTACATTAATGTGAAAAATGAAGTAGAAAACCAATTTTCTTTTTTTTTAAAAAAATGTTGAATGTTTTCAAAGTACCTAAGTGAGGTTTATAAAAGAGTCACGAGCTCCTGCACAAACACAGAAACACTTAGAATCTGATGATGCCCCGTCACGTGAGCCAGAGACGGCAGAGGCACTAAAATTAGGACAAGGTGACTGTTCCAGGGTAGGTATGTGCAGTGTGCGCAGAGGTCCTGCATTGTGCACACTGCACAGACAAAGAGGGAAAAGACCGACAAACTCAAGACCAGCATATTCTAGGTGAGCACACAGCCATACCTGTGCCCACTCAGCCTGTGGAGTCCTGCCCCACAGGGAGGCCCGGAGCACCCACCTGCCTGCCTGCCTGCAATGGGCAGGTGGGACACAGACACAGCTTCCCTGCAAATGCCCGGCTGGGCCCTGAGACAGACTTTACAGAAAACAAATAACATCACAAGTCTTTTGGACCTCAGGTCTGCAGACATACAGAGAGGGCATGAGGAGACAGGCGCAACACACAAACAGGCTCCAGGCCACTGGAGGCAGGTGGTGATGCGGGAAGGGCCTCATCCCTCCGTGATCTTCCATTCTAGTCCACTTTCTTACAAAAATTCTTTCTCCCAAAGTCTGAGTTCTCAGGGCTGAAGTCAATGCAGAAGCCATTGGGAGTTGGTGCCAGGGGTGTCTGCGCACAGCTGTCAAAATGTGTCTGGTCAGGGTACAAATAGTCCTCTGCAAAGTCAGGGTACATTTCTGCAAACCCACAGAAGTCATCTGCAAAGACAAGATGATTAGTGGACTGAGAGAGCCCCATTTACCAGGCACTGGTCAGAGACCCCTTCTAGAAAGGTGAATATTTCATGAAAAGTCATCACCCCATATGCTGGCGCAGTGACCAGACATTCCTTGGGCCAGGGCCCAAGTGTAAGGTGCCAGGGTTCTGGTGCTGAAGCCTTCAGGCAAGCAGCTCCAATGGAGCTTGGATGGGTGTCCTCCCCACAGAGTACCCAGTGCTATGTGAGGGGAGGAGGTAGCTTGGTGTGTGCAGATGGGGCAGGGGCTTCATTCATGTCCCCTGGCCTCTAGGGCTGGAATGCCTAGAAAATCCCATCTCTGCTTCACTTACCAAATGTGATTCTTCCCTTCTCCTCTTGGTCAATAGCCTGGAACAAGTCAGTCACTGTTAATTCTGATACACCCAGTGCAGTCTTGAGGATGCAGGACAGGCTGGTCTCATCTATACTGCCATCCTCAGGAGATCCGTACATCTGCATGGGACAGTGAAGAGTTACACTGGGGACACTCCTGGTGTTGGCCAGGCCTGGTATATTTTCCCCAGTGCTCCCGACCTCCACCTTATCAAAATAGCTGGCACCCTGGAGCAAGCATTGCCTCTGCCTCTACTGACCTCTGCAGGTCCCTTATGGTCATTGTGCACAAACATGTCTTGGTTGAGACTTGGATGCTATAACTGTGGGAGCAAAGCAACAAGCAGAGGGAGACAGAACAGAGACTCAGCTCCAGCAGGCAGTAGGAGAAGCGCTCAGTATGTCAGAGGAAACCTAGGGCTGCAGGGCTCTCCCAACAAGAACCAGGAAAGCAGAACAGCGTGCCTCTGGTGCCACCTAGTGGCCTAAACTGCAGAATCATTTGGTGATCAAGCCCACAATGCATTGGGGTTGTGAGGCTGTGGTTCTGAAGAAGGCAAAGACTAAGTCTATATTTCTAATCAGAAATCTTCACTGTATGAGACAAAGAACAATAGGGGTTACAGAAGACATACATACTGGCCTGTGAGCTTCTCTTCCTTCCCATTTTCTCATGCTACTAACTGTCCCCAAAGTCTCTAAGTGAAACTTTTCTACAGGGGTGATACTAACAACAAGAGACACCAATGGGGGCAGGAACATATTTGATCTCATCTCCAGGAATACCAAGGAGTCCTACCCATGGTCACAAAGCTGTTTTACATCTTGATATCTGGCCCTACCTGTGGCGCGAGGATCCATATCCCATCACACAGTACTGCAGTGTGGCACAGGGAACCTAATAAACTCATTTACTTTGCCAAGCTGGACTTGCTGGAATCTTTCATTGGTTTGCCTATGCTCTTAGACTGGGTGAAGAAATGTATCCTTTCAGGAAGTCCTAGAATACCCAGCCTTGTTACAGAACTCCACCGATACCTTGTTACTGCACTCCTGTCTAATGTTCTCAGGGTCATTATGTCCTGGGGATAGCAGACAAGGGTAGGCACTGTGGAAGTCGGAGGGGTGACAGCTGGTCCAAGGAGTGAGGTGCAGTGGGACATGGCCATCTGGGAGATGTCTGCTGTCCTAGCACAGTCGGGATATGGCCTCAGCATGACCACCAGGACGCTCAGCTGCCTGCAGCACGTGCTCTTCCAGGCAACTGTGAGAGGCTTGGACCAAGTTCTGCTGTTTGTGTTGCCAACGAACCCGAGTGCTGGTTGACACTATCATACTCCACTGCTACAACAGATTCTACTTGATGACTTTACCGTCCAAGTGGGATTAAGCCATCAGAGCAGAACACAGTGTAGATACAGGAAGGTCAGGCTTTCCCATCCAGCCAGCAAGTGTTGACACCATATAGTATTCTCCTGGAGTAACCCACATAAGTGACCTTGGCAACCAGGGATACTTCCTAGCAGTGCTGTGGAAAGGTACACCAGGTCAGAAGAAAGCAAAGGAGCTTTTGGAGGCTGTGTGTGAGAGACCAGGGGTTCTGAGCGTATCTTTGAGGGTGCTCTCAGATAACCTTGACCAAGAAGAAAAGACCCACTCTGGATGTGATGGTGTCATCCCATGAGCTGTGGTTATCTGAGTACCAGCATTCCTCTAGTTGTTTTCTGGCCGTGGCTGCCTCATGCTCCTGTAGCCCTGCTTTCTCTGCCAGTGTTGGACAGTAGTCCCTTAAACCAAAACAAATCCTTCCTTCCTAAAGTGGCTTAAGATTTACCTATGTGTATGTGCCTGTATGTACGTACGTACGTATGTGTGTGTGTGTGTATATGTATGTATGTATGTATGTGTGTGTGTGTATGTGCACCGTGAACAAGCAGGTGCCCTCAGAAGTCAAAAGAGGGAATCATGGTGTGGGTGTGAGCCTTCTGACATGGGTGCTGGGAACTGAACTCAGGTCCTATGCAAGAGCAGCAAGTGCTCTTAACTGTTGAGCCATCTCTCCAGTCCCTCAGGTGGCCTCTTGTTAGGTATTTGGGTTACAAACATGACAAAGGTAATTGATATAGAAAAATCACTAACAGTTCTTAGGCCTTTGGAACTTTTAAGGGGGAGCAAGTTTGGAGATGCAGGTTAGGAAGCACTTCTAGGCATGTGTGTAATGGTGTTTCCAGAGAGGTTTAACCGAGAGAGATACATTGAATGACATAGTGCCACCCCATAGGTTGGGGGTCCAGAATGAAGAAAAGGGGGAAAAGCAAGAAACCAGCTGAATACTAGCATTCATCTCTTGCTTTCTAACCTCTAATGCATCACAAACTTTACAACCTACCCTTCGTGACTTACTCATTTCGGCTGTCACCTCCTCAAACCACGTCCCCATAAACCTTCCCTTCTTTAAGATGCTTCTGCCAGGTGTTTGTCACAGTGATAATAAGAGTAACTAACAGATACACAAACCCCACTCAAGGAATCCACTTGCCTTGAATGCCAGCTGAATGGTGGCTAAGGTCTGGGATGGCCTGCACACCACAGACAAGGCGACCACATATTCACGAAGGTCTATCTCACCACCACCACTCTGCAAAAGAGACACACATTCATATAATGGTTGTTGCCTGCATGTCACAGGGGACCTCTAGCTAACTGGTTCATCCCAGGCTGACTTGGTAATATCTACATATATAAAAACCTGTACTTGGAAGATGATTCCCAGACATACTTGCTTGAACCCCATTCAATTCTCGAACATGAAGCTTTGCTAGAAAGCAAACCAAAGCCTGGCCCTGGAGAACAGGCTGGCCAGCATCTTTGTGGGATCAGATCCACTGAGAATGGCTTACACATTCATAAGCCAGAGGTTTTGCGCTGAGCTTCCCAGTGGACTCACCTCATCAAAAAGCGAGAACATGTCCTCCAGTGCATCTGAGACAGGAACTTCCAAGTAGGCTGCAAACTCTGGAAGCCTTATCTTCTCTCCTCTCTTCATCCTTGCGCTCTCTGAATATTTGTCTAGATCCTTTTCAAGATTTTCTGGTTTTAGTCTAAATAAAAAATGAGGGAAAGGTTTATTGATAAAATCACAGCATAGAAACTAAGACAGGAGGCTTACACTTTGAGGTCTGGGGACTCATCAAAATATTTTAAAAGTTTCTTAACAAGCACAAAGTTAGCGTCAGAGCCTGGCACATCCTCAGTTTACAAGATAACTCCACGTCTAACTGCCTGTCCCCCTGGATATGTTCCTAGGATGATGTACAACATCCATACATACAGGTGGTATCCAACAAGAAAGTTTTTAAGATCCTTCTATGTGGCCTGCTGATGAAACCTGAAAGAATTTCCTGACAGATCCCCTGCAACCTCAGCAGCGCTCCGTTCTAATAAACGCTCGAGAGCTACAGGTAACTCACCCGAGGCCCCTCACGAGCCTGGCAAACTCTAGCAGGCAGGTGTCAGCAGGCAAGTGAAGTTGTCCTTCTGCCAGAGCCAGCTGGCAGTCCTCAAATGTGTAGTCGGTTACGGAGACACCCAGGGCCCTGCAAGAGAGATCCTTCATCAACCTCACCTTTTCATCCAGCAGTAACAGAAACCACAACAGCTTCAATGAGGTAAATGTCAGAATGCAACCATGGTGGACAGTTCCTGATGGTCTGAGGCAGGGGGAACTCACTATGACAGAGCAGCCCATGACAAAAGGAAAGCCCAGGGGGCACCAGAGGCATTGACTACAGGACACCCGAGTACCAAGTTAACACAGGCCTCCCTTCAGGGGCAGCTGCTGATCACCATCATATACCTTGTCTGAGACTAGGATAGGAACCTGGACAGGACCTGGTTTACCCCGTGTGTAGACAAGGCCTTTGCTGAGGTCACTTTAAGTGCTAATATTTTAGCCATATAAGACATTATTTTAAGTTATATACTAAGAGAAATTCCTATGAACACAGACAGAAGCCAAAACGAGAGAGACTGTCACTTCCTAAGATTGTGCCCTGCACAGGGCATCTGAGAACAATGGAGTTCTGCTGTGTCCCCCCATGTAGTGAGCACACAGTCTGGCATTGCTCAGACAACCAATGGGACGCCTACTAAACCTCTATGGAAGCACACACTAAGCATTCAGGTTAGCAGGAAAACCCTCTCAACTCTAGTACTCAGGTCTATCATGTGCTGTGAGCCCACCAGAGGTGAGGGCTGGCATCCAGCAGAGCTTAGGGCTATGGTAACATGGCAGGCTTTCCCACAGGTATCAAGAAACCTGGGGGGAGCTGGAAGGGGGTAGATGGAAGGGAGGAGCTTACCCAGGACAGGCCTGGATCCCAGCTTATTCCTCTGGGTCCAAGGGTATGGCCAGCTTTGCTACCATGCCATTGAGGTGGACACAGACAAGCAGGAAATGCCAATGTTCTATCCAGGAAGCTGGTCCCTCTCATGGTCTGTCAATGGAAACTTGGAGGGAATGGGCAAGGGAACCACAGAAAAGCCCCAAACAGGAACTGACACCCTTGCCATTGGAATGTTCCCCAGAGCCAGCCAGGATGAGACTTTTACATGAACCATGGAAGAAAGGAAACAGGCTGTGGCCAGCAAAAGCCTTGACTGAAGCCCAGGGTGTCAGTGCTGAGTTCCCAAGGGAGGTTCTTAGGGATGGCTGTGCAGAATGCTTAGTCCCACAGGAACCCTAGAGTTATAGTCCACAATTCGCACTGAACATGTATGCTTCGGGGCTATCTCAAACTTCCCTTTCTCAGCACTCAGGCTGCCCAGACCAGTGTCTGCTTGTTCCTGTTACCCATCCCATGAATACCATGTTGTCGGTGGTCTGCACAATTGCAAGGTGTTCATGCCCTATAAGCAATCAGTACAGCATAGGTCCCTAGACTAATGGGTCTGGAGGAACTATTGGATTATCCCACAGGGCCTCTGCAAAAGGCCAAGGTCTTGTCCTAAGAATTTATCTGTCTTAAAGGCTATGTCAGATTTCAAGAAAAAATACCTCCCCCAACCCATATTAAACACATTTATGAAGAAAAGCTCACTACGTGCATTATTAAGGAAAACCCATTAAAACTCCCCTGGGAATCTCCTTAAGAAGAATGGGCTTTTCTTTCTTTTGAGTTATTGGCCAGGGTTATCCAAGAGACTCTCAAAACATTATAGGCTATTGCTATTGCTCTTGGCTGTTCACAGAGGTAGAAGGAAAATCCCTATTGCTGAAGACACTGAGCATTTTCCACACAGGGCCCAGAGGCCTCCATGTTGGATCTGACCTTAAAGCCTCCTTCCTGAAGATTAACTTTTATGGTACCAAAATACAGTATCTTGCAAACCTCCAAAGGAGGGAAGTAACCACTAGTGCTACTCAGCTGTAAGGTGTAAGATCCACAACTCTGACTCGATGGCATTGTAACCCTAAGGGTGCAGTAGTGACACACATACCTTGTCAGTAACGGAAAGCTAATTGGATTTAACACCCGTTCAGTAAACCATGTCTGGTACCAGAAACTTGGCGAACTACCAAGGGCTACTTAAGTCATGAATCTTGAAGGGTAGCCTGTAACTGCCACATCACTAAACTTACAGCACAATCCCTAATTACATGTATGCCCTCATACCCACATGTAAGTGTAGTTCTTGACCCTCATCAAGGAAACTTCCCTTTGCAACAGAGACTACCGTAGAAAACCACAACCGACCCAAACTCAGGGTGGTAGAACCCAGCACCAACTGATCCATCTATGACACAACTCCTGCACCTACTGCTCAAGAATCATCGTGGAAGAGCGGGCAGAAGGACTGCCAAAGCCAGAGGAACAGGGAGTTTGCTCTAAGATTGTGTCTCCTAGAAATATCAGAGAAGCTACACCTGTGAAATCTCACCAACATGTCTGCCTAAACATGACCTGAAGAAGGATGGCACCAATAGACATGCTAGCATAGATGGGGAAAGCTCAGGAGGCCTACACCAAGAACTACTGGCATCTACTGGTGAGAGTGAGAGAAATAATATTCCCAGGGATGAGCACACCGATTGCTTACCCAACACCAAACAGTCTGCCCTGAAAACATATATACAAGTTACATCCTACAGCCCAATCAGGCTGTATTTATATATTTAGCAAAACACACACACACCCCAATTAGAGAAAAAGAGGTTGCCAGGAGGCAGGGGCAGCAGATCACTGAGTTTGAGGCCATCGTGATCTTTAGGATGAATTCCAAGACAGCCAAGGCTACACAAAGAAACCTTGCCTTGAGCAAAAGAACTCCACCCCCACCCCCAAAAGCCTATGAGCTTGAAAGAGAGCAGGGTGAACAGCACATGGAAGAGTTTAAAGGGAGGAAAGGGAAGGGGGAAATGATATAAATCTGACTTAGGCAGGTGTCATCATCTGGTAATTAGTACAATGGCAATCACTTGCTGAGTTCTAAAAGATCTCATTTCTTCCTTCCACCCTCAAAGCAGATCAAGTCACAATGGAAGGCTGGGGTGCAGAGTCCTTGGCCTGGCTTGAGTGTTCCCTTAGTTAACAAGTGTTCAGAGCTGTCTGTGGTGAAGGCTGCATGAATGTCAGGGTGGAGACTGGAGCAACCCATTTCTTCTCTGGGCATATACCCTTCAAGAGGGGCAAGGAGGAAGTAGCAAGAACCAGCTCTAAACAGTGATTACAGATCTGAGCTGGGGCCTTGTCAGACATGCTTCCAGAATACTCACTCCAGGTCTGCTGTCAGGAACTCCCCCCTACTCCAGTCCCCCTCCCTGCTGCCAGGTGGAAGAACCGCAAAGGTCCCAGCAGCTGCTACTGGCAGAGGCTACAGTTCAGCTCCACTGTACACAGCCTCTTCAGGAGAAGCAACAAGACTGGCCCACTGGGGCTGCAATTTCTGCCTGGTGTGTGAGGAATATTCAGGACCTTGTTTTAAGTATATGAATAAGCGATAGGGCTCAGAAGGTGGAAGAAAGTCAGAGAAAAGGGGCACTTGCATGATTGTTATCCAGACTCCAGGAACCAGAAAGTAAAAACAATGCTTATGTTCTCAACAGTGCAGAGAGGCAGGTGGCAGCACAGGACACCAGAGGAGCTTAAACATACAGATAATACAATTCTGCCAGCAGGGGGCGTGAGACTGCCAACAAACAATCCCTAGACAGCTAAGTGAAGCCTTAAGGAGGCTGTGACCTGCCACTGACATCTGCCCAGGTCAGTGCATGACCCCAAAACACACCAGGATCACAGATTACTAAGGCAGGTTTGAAACTTGCAAAATGAAGCAAAGATTAACCATCTTCTAAATGTTAAAACAAGTCAAAACATCATCAGATAAAAGTAGGAGACACAAACTCAAAGCCAAGCACACAATACTGCTAGTGTATGTAGAACCTGCTTGTTCACTCTTGTACAAACCCACTTCCCCAGCATCACTGGCAGCTGCTCACTCACTTGGCCATGACACGCCGCACATTGCTGGCATACAGGGCAGGATTCCTCTTCTCCTCCTCAGAAGGGCAATACACAGGCAGAAACTGGGGACAGAATAATAGTGTTATCTTTGCTATAACATGACACTGATCCCACCATAGCCACCATAAATGGTACCTTCATGACACCATTAAGACTGTCAGCACCCTTCTTCTGGAAAAATCCACCCATGCCCATACATGTTTACATACTCACATCTACAATGTCCACACTAAGCATACACATATCTTGACCCATATGCATACAACACTCTTGTGCCTGTGTGCGTGCACACACACACACACACACATACACACACACACACACACACACACACACACACAGCCCTGCAAACCCCAGCACTGCTAACCAGGAGTACTTACTGGCCCAGGGCACAATGTTCAACTTCTAATGATATGCATATCTCCACCTCTCCATGACAGTTTTATGTAGGGGATTATAGAGAATGGTACTTCTGCAATTTCTACACCTGAAATCTACAATATCTCTGTGATAAATCATTCTACAAATATTGCATTTAAAATAATATAGTGGCTCACGCTGGTGCCAACTTTATCATGCAAGAAAAGGCAAAAGGCCATTCCTGATCTCTGTCCTTAAAACAAGATATTAGGAATACAGGCACATCCTGAAAACCTAGCAATTACATGTATATAGGTGTTCACAGTTATGTTTTAGGAATTCCTAAAATTACAGTGGTCTTTTACATTAACACTAGTACCATATACCAGCAATGTGAAGAAAGAGATGTAAAGATTATTACAGGGCCATTCTCAGTCTCTCTTATCTTAAAATGAGATCAGGTCTGAAATAGGCCTGCTCAAAACCACAGGAGTCCCAGCCAGTACAAGACCATGTTCTTTCTCAGACCTGATCCTGCTCTCTCCTGACAGCTAAGAGAAGAGCCATGGAAAGATCCACAGCAACAGGACCAGCACGCTCTGGGCTTGGCTCTTTGTAGAAGTCAGTCACATTAGCTCATCTGTCCATTTTGTATTGCTCTGCAGTACTTATGGGAAGTGAGCAGACTGTTTGACTTAATACAGGAGTGCATATGACTCATCTCTGAGGTTAGATGTGGGCCCATCAGAAGAATTATTATTATTATTATTATTTTTTAAAAAAAGAAAAACAAATAAAACAAACCTAAAATCAAAAACACCAATCCTTCTACTTAAGAGAAAATTCTATGGGCCACACATATGACTGTATTGAATTTAGCCAAGAGGGTTAGTTCAGTACTTAGGAAATCTGCCAGGAGCTGAAAGCTGGGAAGGCAGGTTATATATACTCCATGACTTGCTGCTAAGCAATAAGGTGACAGAATGAATTTAGTTATTCAAATCTAGCTATCTTGGTATTAGTAATGAAGGCAAAAAGAAAAGGTCTCTCTTTTTATTGTTTTTGTTTGTTTGTTTGTGACAGAGTTTCTCTGTGTAGCCCTGGCTACCCTGGAACCCAAGAGATCTGCCTGCCTCTGCCTCCTGAGTACTGAGGTTAAAGGCATGCGCCACCACTGTCTCCCTGGCAAAAAGAAAATGTATATGTGTCAATTTTATACACTCTTAGGCAACAGTCATCTAAATAATAATAAAAAAAAATGATAGTTTTAGTTTCCTTGTTAATGTTTTAAAATCCTGCCCAGGAGTTAAAGAGATGGTTCAGCAGTTAAGAGTACTTGTTCTTGCAGAGGACCAGGGGTTCTGTTCCCAACATTCATTTGGCAGCTAAAAACCACCTGTAACTCCAGTTCTAGAGGATATGACTCCCTCTTCTGACTTTTGTAGGCATACATACGTAGTGCACATACATGCAGGCAAAATACCAATAAACACAAAATAAAAATGAACAAATCTTTAAAAAAAAAAAATCCCATCCAAATGTATTTAAGCCAAACAAAGGGCACAAAGCCACTAAAGAAGTGACTTTAAAGTTCTTCTAGTACCAAGACAAATGAAAAGATACTCAAAGATAGCTATGTAACAGTTTCTGTATGGATTAGATACTTTGTAACAATCAACACGCTTGGTTTAATAGCATTTTAGCAAAGTATAGGCCAATTCCAATGTAACACTGTATGACACTATGTCAATAAGAGTCTCAGCGCAACATTATGTGACACTGTATCCACACAACTCTGGGTTAACATTGTTGTTAACACTGTAACACTACAGACCCCAGTGTAACACTGTGTGACACTGTATTCAGACAATGGGGGGTGGGTGTTTAACCCTGTTGTGACAGACTCCAGTGTAGCACATTGTATCCATACAGATTCCAATGTAACATTGTGACACTGTATCCACACAGCACCAAGTCTAATATTGTTCAAAAGCTGCATGATTTCAGACCCCAATGGAACCTAGTATCCCAAAACCCACGATAGAACTGCCCCCTAGCCAGATACCACCCCCACCCCACCTACTACCCATACTGCATAACATTATGTCCACTCACTTCAATTTCCACATGGTTTTGAAACTGGCACAGAGTGAGCCACAGGATTTTCAACCTTAAAAACAGCATTGAATAATTTTACAACACGGTTAAAAAGTAAGGCTCCTAATACTTATAGCTGAATGACTCCAGATTCTGCCCGGAGAACCTGGGAGGAATGGGAGTCTTCTAAAGTTGAAAGGTAAAAAAAAAAAAGACTGAGCAAAGATGATTTTACTAACTAGGGATCTTTGGTTTTCTGGTTAAATATTTACTTTGGTCCTTTGGTCTTTGGTTATTCTAGAGAGCTATACACTCCCCTTGCCCTTCTGCTTTGACAGCCTTGACTCCAGGATAACCTAATCTAGGCAGACAGAGTTCCAGGCCTTAAGTCATGCCATGGCCCATTTGCCTGACTTCCAGGGTCCTGGATCTTCAGGGTTATTGCCACTACTTGTTTGTCTGAATGGAGTTACAGAGATACCGGAAGTTCCCATCCTTGAGGCCACATTCTTTTCTCTCCCCCTTGACGTTGGTCACCCCCTAATTTTGAGCCAATCTTTTTTTCCCCAACATGTCAGCCTGAGCCCAGGACAAGACATTGGAGCTGGGTTCCAAGTACTCCTTTCGGCCTGACCTCCTGCCTCAGAGGTGGTGGTCTGACATCACTGGAGTGGCACTGCCCCAACACAGTGCTTCAAATACCTTGGAAGGCCTAGGAGCTACCTTGTATCTGGCTTTACTTCCTCTTTGAAGGGCTTGAATCGTCTTGTCCCTGGATGGCCCCTTCTCCCTACACACAAATGGGAGCTCTAGTATTACTGACATCCCTGACAGCCTGGTGCCCCAAGTTTGGCTGCTGTAGTTTTTGTTTCTGTTATTCTATAGGGTTAATAATCACAGCACAACTGATTCCCAGTATATGTGCTTGTAGGATAGGGACATCAACTCTAGAGGACCACCCTCACCTAGCACCATCTGAATCTCACTACCTGCACAAAAGCCGCAATCCTGAATGAAATACCAGATGCTGCCAGGTGTACCAGATGTACTAGGAAGATAACAGAAGGCCTCAGTTACCTTCCTGTGGGTGCTGGTGTCGAGGAACTTGTGTCCCCAAAATCCAGGAGTGTTACATAGCCACATGGGAACACTTAACTTTTTCACAATAGGCCGACCCTAATTGCTGTCAAGAGTCGTTTTCACATTTGCAAAAGTAATAAGGGCACAGGGAGTCACCAGCAGCCTGTGTATCCACAGAATGAGAGGACAGACAGGATGACATGGTATCCGACTTACGCTCCAGGTCCTTGCCACGTCCATGTAATGGTGTCCTGGGAGTGAGAAAGAATAAGGGTCAAATGTAGAGTCAAACATGGAGGGCCAACCCCGTGCAGCCCAGAGATGGAGTTATTGTCCTTCCACATTGATATAGGTAGTGTAGAGAAAGCTTGTGCCCTGGGATCCAGGGCTCAACCAACCCAACATCTTTTTTTTTTTTTTTTTTTTTTTTTTTTTTTAGTTTTTTGAGAGACAGGGTTTCTCTGTGTAGCCCTGGCTGTCCTGGAACTCACTCTGTAGACCAGGCTGGCCTCCAACTCAGAAATCCGCCTGCCTCTGCCTCTCAAGTGCTGGGATTAAAGGCGTGTGCCACCTCTGCATGGCCCAACCCAACATCTTAAATACCCAACTTTCTTATCACTTCTCCAAGGCTGCCAATTCTAACATTGGCCTAAGTAGGCTTGGTAACCACTACCCCTCTCTCCAAAGGTGTTCCAGTGACCTGTAATTCCCAACTGTGCCATGTCACCTGCTCCCTCAGTCACCTCACGTGATCTCATTGCCGATTCATTCCAAGGCTGCATCCATACCCCAAGTGTCAAAACACAACCACAGACGTGCTCCTCCCAGGTCAACCCTGGGCTTCAAAAGGGGTCCCTGCCACCTAGGGGACTTGACTGCCTCACCTTATGTTTGTCCAGAAGGATTTGAGAAACTACCCTTAGCAGCTGAACCAAACATTTTCACAGGATCTGGGCGACAGTTACTGGCCACCTCACATGGCTTCTTTGTTTGCCATCCTCAACCGATTTTTCCTGTTCTGGTGTGGCTCCCTAGGCAGGGTCTGTGCTCAGAGCTCTGGCAGTGGGGGTACATCCTGCAGCTAAATGGCTGAGGAAGCTCACACAGACCTTAGAAACATAAGCATAGGCAAACTTCCTGCTTCTCTGATAACCAAGCTTCCAAGGCTCTAGGAAACCAGTGAAGACTATGCCCCTGCCCCTCACCCCAGGCTGACGAATCAACTCAGAATGGAAACCTCACTCCCACACACAGGCTGGCAGGCTGCTCCATTCCTGGGTGTTCAAACTCTCTGCAGAGGGCAGGACTTTCCTTAGGAAACTAACAGGAAATGGACTCTTCTGTGGTTCAGCAATAGACCTAATAGAGTCATCCAGTCTGTTAGTGTTAGTAACAGATGGTCCAGATGGTCTCCATTGCTTATCCATTTGCCTCAGGGGACCCCATGCCTAGATAGGCAGGCCTGGCTCCCAGATGGGCAGGCTGGACCCTGTGTCCATGAGTTGTCTACATTAGACTGTGAGCTGAAAGGTTATATTCCATACTGTCCTCTGGTGTTATGGTGTCTAACTGTGGCAGACAGGGAAGTAAGTACCTCCGCTTCATTATTTCCACCAGAAGCTTACTCCACTAAGAAATGCCACATGTGTACAGTACCTCAAGGCCCTAGGGTCTCATATTCATAGACTGGCCACTTCTAACTGTGGAAGTCACATCATAA
The DNA here is from genome assembly GCA_019843965.1 of Rhynchomys soricoides. Lineage (NCBI taxonomy): Eukaryota > Metazoa > Chordata > Mammalia > Rodentia > Muridae > Rhynchomys > Rhynchomys soricoides. The sequence goes on along the minus strand of JADRCH010000154.1, from coordinate 1,212,892 downwards.
GGGAGGCTGCAGCTGGCATCTGTAAACAGGGCTGGCCCTGACACCTCTCCCTAGGAGTACAGGAGGATTAAGGACACTTGGGAGAAAAGGCCCCGTGGCAAAACCCAGCAGAACTTGCTCTGAGGCCTCCCTCATCTGGGCTGGGGTCCTTCCAGGTTGTTCAGGAGCTCTGGGACCAACTGCCCTGTCTTACATTAAAACAAGTCAGTGAGACTTCCAATTGGAGCAGAGGAAGCACAACCAAGTCACATGACCTCTACAGCCACCTGATTCCTTCTTCAGTCTTCTTTAACATAAGCAGCTCTGGAGTTTAGAACTGTTAGAATGTGAGCCAAGCTTTGCTTCAGGGCCTGTGCAAAGTGGAACTTTGTGTGCCCAAACTGAGACTATTCTAGAACTGTCATACATACACCACAAAGACAGCTTACACTTGGGACTCCACCTGTGGAGCCTGCCTCTCCCTCTCTGGGGTGAGGCTGGTGTGATGGCACCAACTGTTTTCTCAACTATTGTGTATGAACAAAGGACACAGGTACATGGCGATCCAGACACAACCAAGCTCTCTACCCAGCTCTCATTTCTCCTGAAACCCCCTCAATACGTGTCCCAGAACATGACTTACCAATTTGTTCGGGTAGCGTAGCACCACGGGTTGGACAGGAACTCCAGGAATGAATGCACCTGCCAAGGAAAGTGTAAGGTCTCAATGCTGGCAACAGGAAGCATGGAAGGTAGAACCTAGCTGTGGCACTGACCTTAATAAATTGGGCTTTTCTGTGCCAGCTTTTCCTGTCAGTGAAGATATTCTTTGGATTTCTGGACTATTCCCTATCCCTCTTTCCTGTCCAGGAAGAGAGTGGCTAGTGTCTCAACACCAATACAGACACACAAATGGGAAGTGAGGGGCTCCAGTGTGTCTATGCCTCAGAGCCCTCTTCTCCATAGATCTGTGCTGTTGATCTTGGTTTCTACTCACTGCCCATGACCTGGATTTGGGGTTGGTCACTATGGAGAATGAGGCACACCTGGTCTTGCCTGGGGTAGGACAGTCTAGCCTAGCCCTGTTCCCATGTGTGACCAGCCCTGCCAGTCATTTCTACCGTCTATATACTGATGGGTTAACAAGCCTGGCTATGATGTTCTATTCTACTTAAGGATGTTTGAAGGTTCACACCTCTGAAAACCAAGGTGTCAGGGACACCTATACACTGAGGGATGGGCATCGGAATGTGTGTATATGTATATGTGTATGTATATACTGTGTGTGTGTGTGTGTGTTCTTCTGGGCTGGTAGAAATCAGTGTCCATCAGTGGTGTGTGCCCATTCTGGGAGGGGAAGGTCCTGGAGGGAAGCTCTCTGGTTGCTTCAGTAGCCCCCTCTATTCTTTAGTTCAGACCCTTGGTGATGACCCTGGTTCAGGATTTCTGAATACCTCTGGAAAAATCTACACATGGGGTTGTCAAGAGTTTCTATCTCTAAGGCCAGCTCCTCTTCCATGGTGGTCTAAGCCAGAGACAAAGTGTCAGAACAAGTTAGAGCTGATGACCCAAGCTATTTAGATTCTGCCTTGGGCACAAGATTCTACAAGCCCCATGTCTGACCTACCTTCAATCCCATCCCTGGACCTCATGGCTGAGCTAGCATTTCTATGTACATGGACACAGGCAGGGGTCAGCAGACCTTTGCTCATACTCCATAAACCAAGACCTGTCAATGGACCCCCAGCACCCTTAGACATGTATGCTAATGGACATGCTTATCACCTCAGGGGACTAAGCATGGACCACAAATGCCACCATGATTTGCTGGTGTGACAGCAGTGTTCATTGCCACATTCATCCTGACATGCGTCTTGGCGACACTGTTAAAACTAAGTGCCACTATTTTAAACTTCTCGTGTCTAATCCTGGAACTCGGGTGGATGTGTACATTTGAATATTTGGGATCATGGAGGCAAGTGCAACCTGGGAGAAACAGATGCTGGACTGGCATCAGGCTCCTAAGCAGCAGCCAGCAGCAGGGATACCCTCAGGAGGAGGGAAATGCCTCTTCCCAGACTCTAGAACACAGGAGTTCAGACCGCACAGAGACTTCACATGTTTCAGGGAGTATGGTAGCAGGCTAGATGCTGGCCCAATGCTAAGTAAACGGCAGATATGGTGTGAACCATAGCTGGGCACCAGTAAGTCCTCGTGGGTTAACTGTGGCATACAAGCTCCCCGATGATGTGTGCTGTCCTCTTTGTGTCTACATTCCTTCAGCTTCACACAGGAAAAGCCCAGCTGCATCTGTGAAGTGCCAATCCTCAGGTGTGCTTTTCAGGGACAGGTAAATTCCACTATTATAAAGAGGGATGGTTTCCTCACAGTTATCTATCATGTCTTGAGACACCTAATTCCCTCACAGTTCAGTTATACTCTACCCATGGCCTTGGGGGACATGGCTAGGCATCACTACTGAGGTTTCAAACAAAATGGTTAGGGGCTTTTATGGGCCATAAAAGGGATGAGGGCTCCAAGTGGGGAGGGTTATAGATTCCTATAGCTAGGCCTTGGTCACAACATGCTGCCTTAGCTGCTAAGCCTATTTTAGAAAGAGATATGACACACTGGAGAGAGAATGAGTTCCCTTTCTTGCAATATATCTCTGTCCATGAAAGTTGCCACCATTATCTGTGTCAAGGAGGGAAGGACTCAGCCATGTGCACATGAGCAGAAAAAGGGTGGCCTGAGGAAGGTGGAAGACTCCAGAGTTTACCATCTAGCACTAAAAAGAATGGAAAGACTATGAATTTGGAAAGCACCCAAAACAGGGCAGTGTGATGCAGCCCAGAGCAAAATACTGGCAGTTGTGGCCTGTCTGACCCCGTCTGTGGGAGCTGGTGTTCGTACCCCATGCAAAGGGAGTTTAAGAGTCCCATCCACCTCTTAACAGCAGTGAGAGCTACAGCAGGATCAAGGGGGTAAACCTGTTACACCATCTGAGGTATACAAAACTTCTAACCTGGTAGAGTCAGGAGTGGACTCTGTACACTTGCTGCTATGCCGGTAGTCAATCTCAATGCTAGGCTTGGGGAATACCACAAGAATGTCCAAATTGATGGGTCACTGTTAATACCCATGGAGAAGAAGTACTCCCGAGGCTCTGAAACCAGAAGAGCGAGCTACAGGCTGGAAAACCTCTCGTCAGGGAGCTGCCAGGGCCCAGGGCACTCTGTATCCCAATGGGCAAGATCTCAGCATATCAGGGTCTCACTGGTTAGAACCTCAGAGCCCAGGCAAACATCACCACTCATAACAGCCACTGCCTTCAAGGTCTCCTCATCCTCCTGCAGACCCTCTAGCTCCTGGGTCAAACACTGAGACCTCCTGTGACTTCTAAGAACTTGTCATACAAGATAACAATAGAGACTTCCATTATCAGCAGATGACATTACTTCAAAAATCATGATTGGTTTCCTCTTTTTTGAGGAAGATAAAAACATAACAACAAAAAAAAACTACATACCAGGTTTGAAGGTAATGAGGCAGGTCCTATTTGTACACGTTCCTTCTGGAAAAATCATTATCTTAAAATAGGAAAAAGATAGTATTAAACCATCGAACTTAAATCCAGAGCCCACAGGAGCCCAACTACCAATTTGCTTTTTTATATTTACTGACGTATGGCTCCTGGAAAGGGGAGGATCTTTGGGAAGCTCCCCCTCAGGCTTGGGGCTAAGAATCTTTGGGAAGGCCCCCTGTCCTAGTCAGGGTTTCTATTCCTGCACAAACATCATGACCAAGAAGCAAGTTGGGGAGGAAAGGGTTTTATTCAGCTTACACTTCCACATTGCTGTTCATCACCAAAGAAGTCATGACTGGAGCTCAAGTAGGTCAAGGAGCTGATACAGAGGCCATGAAGGGATGTTACTTACTGGCTGCACCCCCTGGCTTGCTCAGCTTAATTTCTCATAGAACCCAAAACTACCAGCCCAGGGATGGCACCACCCATAATGGGCCCTCCCCCCCTTGATCACTAATTGAGAAAATGCCTTGCAGCTGGATCTCATGGAGGCATTTCCTCACCTGAAGCTCCTGTCTCTGTGTTAACTCCAACCTGTGTCAAGTTGACACACAAAACCAGTCAGTACACCCCTCTTCCCCAGGGCTGGGTGTGAGGGGAATGAAATAAAATCAGCTATTAACAAAGTAAGCAGCAGCAAAGGACACCACGGTTCTCAGCCACACATGCATCACGGGAGAGTGGAGGCCAAGAGTGGACGCACCAGGAGGAATAGAGATGCTGGGAACAAGCAGGGAACCGTGCAGCCACTGGGAACAACTAGTGTGAAGAAACTCCTGTTCCCATGGATACGTCAGTGGCTGACTCACTGGCCAAGGCAGCACAAAACAAACTAAGACTCCCCATGGTGGAAACCACAGCTCATATAGTTTTCATATCTGAGCCCTGAAGGGAAGGTGATCCACTGAGGAGGCTGGGTGGGCTGATTGGGCATGCACAAAGACACAAAGAGCACTGGCAAGCTCCTTGGAGAAGAGAGAGCAACTTCTGACAGTGGAAGTGCACATGTGGGGTATGTGTGTGTGTGTGTGTGTGTGTGTGTGTGTATACATGTGCCTGCCACACCTTAGAAGCCAGAAGCCTCCACAGAGGCTGACTGTGGGCATACTTAGCACCAGATCTGCAGTGCTTTTCAACAACTACAGACAGGATATCTCACAAAACCTGCAGCTCTACCTGTTGACTCAAAGGGAAAGAAAAAAAATTGAACACGTAGGACACTGAGGCATCTTAGGCTTCCAGGGGCTGTGGGCAAAGGCAAGCCTATGGATGTAGCTCTAGCAGCCAGCCAACAGGACAAGAAGCTCAGTCCAGGATCTAGAATTTCTCAGGCTCACAGTTAACTTGAAAAGTAGACTATGCCCACGGCAATCAGCAAGGGGCCATACCAGATGATACCAGAAGTGGACACTCAAGAGAATATGTTTTCATTTTAAGTCCATACACAGAAACCCAAAATGTTTAACACCAAGCATACTCTTGGATGCACACACTGCCTAAAGGCAAAGCAAGGTGAACTTCAGCATGAGAGATGGACAGAGCAGGTTTTGTGGTCCACCTCCCACCCCACCCTCCATTCTCAAAGTCCACATCTATCAAGGCAAGCAGGATGGTTCTACCTGAGGCCACTTTCCATTTGACTGTGCCCGTCGTTTGATCTCCTCCACTGTCTTCCTTCGGGAGTCCTGGTCAGAGCGGGACACGAACACAGGCCGGATGTATCTTATCAAAGCTGTAGGAGTCGAGACAGGATATCAGCATGCATAGTTTCCAATTGCAGGCTTGAGCAGGCCAAAGACACCTACCTCCCTGGGCCATGCTGATACACAGAAGGTGAGGAACCTTCCAATGAACTCCCTTGTGCCCTGGAGTAGCAACGAGTCCCTAGAACTGTCAGCTAGAGCACAGAGCACATAATGGAAACCTAACCTCACCCAAGCACAAGTTGTCTGCTGTTACTCCATTAGCAGAACAAGGAGATTCAATTACTCCCAGATCTCACTGTGGGCTAAACTTGCATCCTTCAAAGTCTAGGAATGAAGCCCTAACTCCTGGTACCTGGGAATAGGACCCTAACTAAAGATTAAGATTATCTGCAGATAATCAAGTTCAGCATATCACCCTAATTAGATTGGTCCTAATCAATGTCTGAGGTCCCTGTAAGAGAACAGAGGCGGGGGAGAGAAGATTGGATGAAGAGGAAAGATAGGATGTATTTTCAAGCTACAGAGTACCAAGGACTGCCAGTTGCCACCATGTGCTTGTCTGCCAACACCCTCCTCTTGGACTTCTGGCTTCCAGGGTGTCGAGAACAAACTCTTGTTGCTTCTCTGCTGCAAGAACCCCAGAGATCACACACAGCCCTGGAATAACTGCTACACCATGGTATCTCTACATTTCGGTCTAGGTTTATGGCACTTATTCTGCCATGACTGATGGAAGCTCAACTGATCAAATTGTTAGGGACCACCAAAGGAAGGCCATGTAGAAATAAGATATTGCTCAAAACACTCTGAAGAGGTTTTAAAATGAACTGCCTTTAGGTAAGTCCCTGTTCTAGACAAAAGGAATGGTTCCCAGGGCTGCTGCAGCCCCTGGTCCACTGTGTCTATAGCTGATCTCCCAGGGGGTCCCAGGGTTGCTGCAGCCCCTGGTCCACTGTGTCTATAGCTGATCTCCCA
>JADRCH010000154.1:1147786-1206636 GCA_019843965.1 Rhynchomys soricoides | reverse complement strand
AGGGTTGCTGCAGCCCCTGGTCCACTGTGTCTATAGCTGATCTCCCAAAGGGTCCCAGGGTTGCTGCAGCCCCTGGTCCACTATGTCTATAGCTGATCTCCCAGGGGGTCCCAGGGTTGCTGCAGCCCCTGGTCCACTGTGTCTATAGCTGATCTCTCAGGGGGCCCCAAGGCTGCTGCAGCCCCTGGTCCACTGTGTCTATAGCTGATCTCCGAGGACCAGCTGTAGGTTCTTTTTGTAAGTCATTTTGAGACTTAAAAAGGATGCTTTGCGATTCTTTCTAGGAGGTTTCCCACAAAAGGCAGAAATAACTAACTAACTAACTAAATAATATTTTTTAAAAGGAAAGGAAGGAAATTCTTTGATTGTGCAATAACCCATTGGGTCTTCACAGCTCTCCTACAAAGCCAAGCACCACAAGGGATGCAATCATGTCTCTTTGCTGTCTTGTTGTTCTAGCATCTGCTTCATCCTTTCCTGTCAACTCCCTGATGCTGCTAAATGACTAGAGAGTAAAAGGGAAGAAAAAGGACCGGATGCAGTGAGGGTTACATCACAATCCCAACCTTGTCTACTTTACCTTACAATGCCATCATCTTCCCAGAGGCCCTAGGTTCACCTGGTCTCGCTGTCTAGTGTGCTTCATGGGGCTGACTACAGAAGTTTTCTGTGTCTCTGATGGCAAGAATAAGAAAACTGACTCAGATAGTGGAAGATGCCTGCAGGTCCTTTAGGGAATCTGAGGATGGACACAGAGAGGCAAGAAGGGCTCCAAGGACGGGACAAGACACAGTGATCATCTGGACACCCAGGATGGTATCCCTGAGGGTTCCTGGGCGTGATGGTTTGTATATGCTTGGCCCAGGGAGTGGCACTATTAGAAGGTGTGACCTTGTTGGAGTAGGTGTGGCCTTGTTGGAATAGGTGTGCCTCCGTGGGTGTGGGCTTTAACACCCTACTCCTGCTCTCTGGAAGCCAGCATTCTGCTAGCAGCCTTCAGATGAAAATGTAGAACTCTCAGCTACTCCTGCACCGCCTGCCTGGATGCTGCCATGTTCCTACCTTGATGACAATGGACTAAACCTCTGAACCTATAAGCCAGCCCCAGTTAAATGTTGCCTTTTATAAGACTTGCCTTGGTCATAGTGTCTGTTCACAGCAGTAAGACCCTAACTAAGACACTGGTTAGATCACCTTCCATTAGACAAGTGATTTCAGACTTTGATGGACAAGTTGCTCCTGAAAGTAGCTCCCTGCCAGCAAGCCATGCATGCTGTGTGAAGGGCCAAAACAATACTGCCCAAAGCCCCAACAGGCCTGTGAATACACTCTCATCCCTTAGCATTTTATTTCCAAACATTACTTGACCAGTTCACTGGATGAACAGGTACTGGGATGGTTGGTTTTATCAGTTTGACATAAACTTTAGACTTATCTGGGAAAAAGGAATCTTAACTGAGAAAATGATTCCATAAGACTGCCCTATAGGAAAGTCTGTGAGGCATTTTCTTGATTTATGATTGATGTGGGAGGGCCTGACAGACTGTTGGAGTGATACCCCTAGGTTGTATAATAAAGCAGGCTAAACAAACCATGGGGAGCAAGCCAGTAAGCAGCACTCCTCCATGGATTCTGCTTTAGTTTCTGCCCTGCTTGAGCTCCTGCCCTGACTCCCCTCAGATATGGACTGTGACCTAGAGTGCAAGCTGAAATAAAACCTGTCCTCAAGTTGCTTTGGTCATAGGGTTTTATCACAGCAAGAAAAACCCCAAGACAGACACATAATCAAAGTTGACTCACAGACAGAACAGCTATGAGGTTGGTTACCCCTGATACTTACAGACCTAAAGATGAAACTCTTCAGATAGTCTCAACATTTACCTCTTTAACAGTTAGAATCTGTCTGTCACAGGACCCAAAAGAGGGGCTGGAAGTTGGGACAAGCCATGCCTACATGAACCTGCTCTGAGATAGATCACATCCTGTTTTCTCGAGGTGTGAAGAGGATCCTTAGCTAAATGCTCAGGATAGTACCTAATCTGGCACATTGCCTTCACAGGTAGCCAGGTAAGGAACCAACTGGGATAAACAATATTCTTCTCCCTTTAGAGACAGGGTCTTGACGCCTTAGTCAGGTGACCCTCCTCAGCTACCCAAGGTGTACACCATTGTACCTGGATAATAAACATTTCTGATAAACTTGCCACCACCCTTCAGTCCCAGGTCTGTTGGACTACCTGTAAATGACCGTAAAATGCACAAGCTTCAGAAAGAACCCCTATGCACAATGATAACATCTCTGTAAAACCAAACAGGTCCTGGTGTCTTGCCAGGGACCATAAACAGTGACGGTTAGGGTTTATGACACCTTTCAGGGTTATCAAGGTGGACTTCATAACTGCCAATTACAACCCTACCTAAGTTCTAAAAAATTCTTGGAATTCAACCCAACTTCCCAGGCATGTGCAGTATCATTCTCTATTTGTGATCAGATTGATAGATCTACAGCCAATGGCCCAAACAGCTCAATTTCTCTCCAAGAGCCTCGTCAAGAAGGGGAGTGACCCTGCTTGCTCAGAGTTATTTCATAACCCATGTCCTTACACTGGGTGGCTCATTTCAGTCTATAGGATCTGCTGTACCACTCATGGGTGCAAAAGCTACACACAGTCCCACTGTCTTAGTCAGGGTTTCTATTCCTGCACAAACATCATGACCAAGAAGCAAGTTGGGGAGGAAAGGGTTTATTCAGCTTAAACTTCCATGTTGCTGTTCACCACTAAAGGAAGTCAGGACTGGAACTCAAGCAGGTCAGGAAGCAGGAGCTGATTCAGAGGCCATGGAGGGATGTTTCTTACTGGCTTGCTTCTCCTGGCTTGCTCGGCTGGCTTTCTTATAGAGCCCAAGACTACCAGCCCAGGGATGGTACCACTCACAAGGGGCCCTCCCTGCCTTGATCACTAATTGAGAAAATGCCTTACAGCTGGATCTCATGGAGGCATTTTCTCAACTGAAACTCCTTTCTCTGTGATAACTCCAGCTCATGTCAAGTTGACACAAAACCAGCCAGTACACCCACCTTCTACCTGGCCTCTCTGTAAGGTCCTGGCTATCTAGATCAGGGGACTGATACAAATGCTTGATAGAGATGAGACACTCCCACCTAGTACTCCATACAAACCACAAACCACTAGTCAAGCCCCAATCTGGTTTCTTTACCTCTACATGAGCCAACTGGGTACTGGCACCTTATGGACGAAAGGAATTTACCCAGGGTCCACAAACCTTGGATGTGCTTAGGATACTAACCATGCCTGGATGCATGGTAGAAACTCACATTTCCCATGGGTGGGCATGACCACATCTCCCGAGTGCAAAGCACATAGGCTGTGGAGGCCAAGTTTGCAGTGGACTTAGCCACAGCCAGATGCCTCTGAAAAGTCACAGTTGTGTTGGGGAAAGGGATGTCTGTGTTGGTCTGGGGCTGGGGACCTTGTTTGCCATCTGCCTAGGTTCTAGCCTCCTTCACCATCTGCTTCCCTATGGCCAAGAGCCAGTTCCTTAATGTTTCCATATGCAACAGGGAGAGTACTGCTCAACAGCAAAGGAAAAAAGATGAAAGTGAGGACATTTTGAGGGGTTGCAGGCACACCTGAAAATCTAGTGCCCCTAGAGAGTTTGAGAAACATTTCCTCATAATCCACCCAAATGACAGCAGGCTGTTTCTGTGGTTAAGTCTAGGAGAGGCAGCTGGGTCAGGGCTAGATCAGAAGGATCAGTGCTGGGTAGTTCAGAGCAGTAGCCAAGTTCTTTCTTCTGCCTATCTCCCAGGCAAACATACCCCACTGAATTCAAAAGAGCAAGAGCCTGGTATGCGCAGAGAAATCAGGATACCACATAGTATTCTGGCTAGTTTTATGACATCTTGACACAAGCTCAAGTCATTTTGGGAGAGAAACTTCAACACAGAAAATGCCACCACCAGATTGGCCTCTGGGAAAGCCTATAGCATATTTTCTTAATTAATGATTGATGCAAGAGGACTAATCCATTTTTGAGTGGTGCTACCCCCTTGGGCAGGTGGTCCTGGGGTATAAATAAAAACCAAGCTGAGCAAGGCGTGAAGATCTGGTCAGTAAGCAGCACTCCTACATGGTCTCTGCTTCAGTTCTCTGCCTTGCTCGAGTTCCTGCCCAGACTTCCTCCAGTGATAGACAGTGATGTGTATCTTAAAGCTGCCTTTCTTCCCCAAGGGGCTTTTGGTCATGGTGTTTCAACACAGCAATGGCAACCTAACTAAGATATCAGGAAGCACCTGTTTTCAGATGATACTGCCAGGGCCCACACAGTCTGGAAGAATCAAACCTATGCTCTACAGTGTTAGTGAGGCTGCTGAGTGGACATGTTCATGAGACCCACAGAGCCACAGAGTTACCCCAGGACATTTACGCACAGACACAGAATGCCCACACACCAGAGCAGGGCTATGGAACACAGCATAGAGTCCTTCTGCCAAGTCTATCTGTCTTCTCACCATTTACTCAGGAAATTCATTCACCGTGATGGGGCTACAGAGCTGTGGGTCCTTCTAACACAAGTGCCAGGTTGAACCATCCTCCTTCCACTGTTCTTGTGGGACACCACAGTTACCATAATCACCACAGTACCCAGTAACCACCACCACCCTCTGGTGCCCCAGCACTGCACCTCATGTCTAGAAACTTGCCTGGGAATCATTTCTCAACCCCAGAACCTGTGACCATGACCTTTCAGACAAAAAGTCTATGCACATGAAATTGTGGATCTTAAAATGAGGCTACCTTGGATTATTCACTGACAGAATTCTTAGCTAAGACACACACAGATGAGGGACAGAGGAAAGCTGGCCATGTGACCAGTCAGGCAGGACAATCCCTGGTGGAGCCTCTGGAGGGATGTCCCCCTTGCACACACTGTAACTCTGGGCTTGTGGTTCCTAGAATGTGGCAGAAAGGCCTTGTGCTACATCAAGCCACTCAGGTATTGTGATCTGACCAGCAGCCCCAAGACACTGCTGTTCCAGGTCTGTGGGAGTCATTGGTGCTCAGGAGCAGCCGCCCAGATGCTCAAGAGAACCTGAACTGCTGTGATTCAGGAAATGGGCTTGCAAGACAGACTTCAGACATGCATCTCTGCACATGACAGCACTGGGGGACATGTCAGTACTGATAAATAAAGGAGCTCCTAGTACAGGGAACCACAATGACAAAACCAGCTTAGCCAAGGCCTGTCAGTAAGAAGGTGTCTTACCCACTCCCAGGGTCTCACCTGTTCCCAAGGGGTGTACCCACTCCTGCAGCCTCACCCGTTCCCAGGGGGCTTCACACACTCCCACTGTCTCACCCACTCTCAGGTGCTCACTCACTTCCCCAGATTGGGATGTCTCTGCTCTCCGCCTTCATCACAATGGAGGACATGGTCATGGTGACCGGGATGGCATCAAAGTAGGAGGAATGTGGAGCCAGGGTGAGGATAGCAGCCTCAGTAGGTAGGGCCTGCCGTCCCTTCACAGCTACACAGTGGAAGCCGCCAGCAAACCACATGGTACGCATGATGGCCTTGAGCAGGAAGTCCACGACCCTGTAAGAAACAGGCAACACTGAGTTTCTGCCATGTCACAGGCACGGAAGGGGCAAAGGAAAAAGATGCTGGGACCTTGGCAGAGGCATTCATAGCCAATGCCTCTCACCTGATCTGATAGACAACAGAAGGGCTTTGTCTATTACAGAGCAGCCTGTAGGTGAGCACAGCTCCTCAGCATTGTTAGCAGGCCACATGCCAAGGTCAAAGACACCCACACTTTGGATATCAGCAGCTCATCTTAGCACTCAGCCACGAATGAGTAGAAACCGTCAAAGCACATGGAACACTCAATAGAAGCTCTATGCTCATCAGTTGAGAGCAGGGGTGGTGCCCTGGCAAGCCTTCCAGCCTTCCAGACCTCTTTCCCATGCCTGCTCTGCCTAGGAGGCTAACCACAGGAATTAACATTCACCTTTTGGAAAGACCTAGAAGGTCACGAATGTAGAAGACAGAAAAATGGCCTAGACCATCTATCTTGCTTTCCTATGATGTCCCTTTTAACATGAAAACTTAGGCACTCAACCCTGAGGGGGTTTTCCTTTTTACTCACCCACAACAAGTACTCAGACACCTTTCAGGATACCCCTGTAGTGACATGTGGTATGATCAGGCCAGGGTGGAGCTTGGTCCCTGAGCTAACCAGATAACCAGAATACACAGAAGGAAAAAAAAAAAAGAGCTTATTAAAGCCCTGTTCCTCAATTTTTCCCAAAGTGCTAACTCCCCTGGAGGTTCTGTGAGAGGATCCCCAACAGATCTAAGCAGTGGTCTATCACTGTTGGGTACAGAGCTCCTCCCCCCCCCCCCAGGAGTCACCTTGGAAAGACCGTTGCTTACTACAGCTGCTGGAGTTACAGGGAGACACCGGGGAGCAGACTCAAGGTTCTATTTTATTTCCAGGGATGGTGCGACACAGGGGTATGTACTTCTCAGTGTCAGCTGGACACTTGTGGATGGACTCAGAATAAAAACAGATAAAAGTAAAATGTACAGCAACTGAAGAGGAGAGGAAGGCTACAGAGATTGGGGTTGTGAGGCTCTGGGAAGGCTACACTGATACAGGAGCCAGTCCTGGGAAAGCAAGGGGAAGAGAGGAGCTGGAGAGTAAGCACCACCAACCCCCAGTCTTGAAGACCCTTCATCCTGCTGGTACTTGCACAGGGACAAGGAGGACAGTGAGCTCTGGGCAAGGTCAGAGGTCAAGTTTATAGAAAGGCCAGAAAAGAAAGCTCCAGAAACACAAAGGAGAAGAAGGCAGAATGGAAGCTAAACATCTTCTCAGTGCTGAAGAAGACTTGGGGCTTTGGCCACAGGATGAAGAGAAGACTGAGGAGAAGCACATAGGTGCATGAGTCCCGAGGAGCAGCACATTGAGGAGATGGTGCATGAGTCCCAGTACTGTAGCCCTCACCCCCAGGTGAAGGACATGTGTGCTGCACTTTGGCCATGTAGAGAGGAGAGCAGCTGGCTGTCAGTGGTTAATCAGGTCCAAGTTTCTCTTGCAAATCCTCTTTCTGGGAAGAGAACCTGACCCTCCAGAAAGTCTTCAACAAAAATCCAAGAGGGGACAGGACGGGTGGACGGACTAGGCCTCAGAGACAGATCTATCTGAGAGGTGCAGCAGGTATTTCAGATAGTGGTTGATCTGGATGCCCCAGGAAGCCAGCACGACCCCACAGCATGACCTGACCATGGAGAGCTCAGAGAACTGAGGCTAAATTGGGGGGTTTTGATACTCTTTCTACCATAAGCAAGAAAAAGATATATTGAAACTGCAAGAGACACAAAAACAAAAACAAAAACAAAAACAAAGCCCAGAGGCTGTAGTCCAAAAGCAAAGCAAAGAATGTGTGTAATTTAAAACTTTAAATCACAGGGTGTGGCTGGGGTGCCACAGACTGAGGAAGTTCCCCAGGAGGGAATGGGGGATGGAGGGGGATGGGGGATGGAGGGGGATAGGGGATGAAGGGGTCTCTTCTCTGAGGGTAGCAGGTAGGATGCTCAAGTCCTTCAATCTCACAGTTGGAACTGGGTCCTGGGGAGATCTCAGGAACAATCCCTTTCTCTAGCTGCCCATCAGTTAGCCTAGAACCAGCTGGAGGACTGGCTGCCGGCCTGACCCACCCTGGGAATTTTCTGGTGGTAGAGGAGCCAGTCTAGGGGTCAGTGCTACCAAAGGCAGCACTATGATTTTTATGACACTTGTATTTTGAAAGTAGCTTAAAAGAAGCATCTTTTTAAAAAAAAAAAAAAATGTGTCATTCACTGCGATTTTCAGGAAATGTCTGAATGCTACCAACTTCATTCAGGGGAAAAAAAAAATCCGTCTTTAACATCAATCTGTTCACAACAGCTTTGCTGTGCAAACGAAACACAAGCCTGAATGAATCTGCTGTTGGAACTTAGCAGAACTTTACGCTGCAGCCAGTTATTTTAAAACCTGCCTTTCCTAATCCTGTTCTACTACAACCAAGGCTTCTTACTACTATGTCTCCTTCCAGAAGTCAAAAGCACCCATGAGAGCGCAGGGCCACAAATCCACTGAGTTCCCACAGATCCTGAATGACGGTGTCTAGGGCTTCACATGTCACAGCACTGTATATACAGGTCCAGTGTACACGGGTGCACTGCACACGACACTCCACATATGAACACATACCCACCTACATAAACTCCAACCTGTACAATCAAATGATTGTATGTACATCATTCTCATCCGTGTACACACACATGTGTACACGCACACACATACCCACTCCAACACATGTATGCACTCTATACATATGCACATTTCAACATGTGCACACTTGCAGTCTTAGCTATACACACGTATATAGTATAATAGGCATACTCATACATGTTCACAACACACACATGTATGTATGTATGTATGTATGTATGTATACATACTCCCACATCGACATACACTCCATCATCTTCATATACACATGTGTATTCCAACACGTACACATACACACATAATTTTACCTGTGTACACTCATACATGTACATATAGCAACATATACATAACACATATCACAACATCTAAGCACATATCCATACCCTCATCTAAATGCACACTCCAACAGGTACACACACACACACACACACACACACACATGCGTGCGCATATTCTCATGTGTGTACATTCATATATGTACATGTTTCATATACACACACTCATTGACACACTTGGGCATGCACTCTTATACACATGTATACACATTCTCTCACACAGAGAGAGCCCTTTGTAACTTGCTGAAGCCCAATGAGTGTGCACACAGAAGAGGCCAGGGGAGCATGGGGAGGTGGGTGGAAAGGAGTACAGCCCAAGTCACCCACTTTGAAGATAGTCTTGTTGCTCTGGACTCTGAGCTGGGGTGGGAAAGAGAGAAAAGGGTAATCAGCCCCTTTTGATACCAGACAGCATGTGGAGTAACAGCAAGTGTCCTCAGTCCCTTGTCACCAAGAACCGACACCTGTTACCCAAATACCTTTAAATCTACCCAAAGCTGCTTCCCAGCATAACTTCTGGACTCAGCTGTAAATGTGACTTTTATTTGCCAGATGTAATTGTCATTCATCTCAGAGGCTTACTGCTGAGTAAGCCCATCCTTTCTTGTTCTTTCTGAACACTGGCTGGCTGGTTCAACTTAGCTGTTCTGGCCCAAACTCGTCTCCAAACTGACTTCTCTTGGCTTCTGGCTGAATTATTCTGCTTGGTCTCTAACTCTGGCCATCTGTTCTAATCGTCTGGCTCCTTCTCATTCTCTGGCTCCTTCTGTCTTGAACTGCAACCTGTCTCGGTAAAACTGCCCCTTCCCCCATCTGCAATGCTCTCTTAAGTCACCTGTCTTTTCTGTCAGTCATCCTGAGAGTTGGGTGTAACCCATTTCTGACTCATTCTGTCAGATCTTTCTCTCATTCATCACTTTGTCTGCCCCTCAATTAGATGTCACTTTCAAACATAGATGCATCCTTCTACAAAATAACTTTACCTTCATTGTTTGGGATTAAAGATATATACTAAGGATGTGTCTGTATTGTAGCCAGAGGGTTTAAAGGTGTGTCTGTATTCCATCCAGATCACATAGACCTAGAAGGTATCTGGATGTGATTCCTTGCCAGAGCAGCCATGTTACTGGATTAAAATTCTTCTATACTCAGCACATTCAAAAACAGAATCTAGTTTGACCTAGATTTGATGTGCTTGGTTATATTTCATATCAGAATCTTATTTTATGGTCTTTTGCCTTATAAAGGATTATCACAACAAAGCATGCTATTCAGAGGTTGCAAGCAACAACTTCACCCCTGACCAGCCTCACTTAACACTCACACTGGGTGCTCACAGATCTTCAGGTCTGACAGTGATCTGACATCCAGAGAGCTGGAGTTTAGAAGATGAGGTCCCCTCTTGCCTCTCTCCTAAACAAACATCTTATACATCATGCCCTCACATGAAAAGAAAGGCTGGAAGGTCTGGGTGAACACTCAGTTCATGGAGCACCAAGGGACATTTTAAGCTTTGGGATTATAGAGCCCCCCATACCCACACAACCATACCCAGGAAAAAGTTATTCACACAGCAGCCAGATATGGTCTGTAGGCCTCTCTGTCAGTACTTCCAACAAGGGTTTGTTTGTCTTTCTGAGCTGAGAGAGTGTGTTCTAGAGACGACAGCAGAGCATTCTTAGAGCTCTGGCTAAGATAAGATGCCTATGCCAACTGGAAAGTCACAAAAACACTTAAAGTGTCTATGGCATCTTGGCACTGTGAGTGATTTAACAGAGTTTCAGTTTGGCTGTGTTCTCAGCATACATCTTCAGACAGATGAGGTTCACATGTACCAAACACTTATACGCAAGGCCCAATTTTGGTCTGAGAGACATGCAGCCTACAGCGACAATGTCCACCATTCTGGAGGCATGGACTGCCTCAAGGTCCCCACTAGGACTTACTGGTTCTAGCCTGTGTTAGCCATCTTTGTCAACTCTGGTCATAAAGCAGGCTTAGGTATCAAATACCAGACTCAGTGCAGGCTTGTCTACTTTCAGTGACCCCAGGTGGGCAGGGTGTGTCAGCTACAATATGTCACACGGAAGGTGCTCCCCTTGAAACTGCTTTAAATATACCTGGTAGCTGTGCTCCTTCCTCAGCCCACGGCACCCACACGGTGGGAGCTGAGGCAGAAGCCTGTGTCACTGTGGTGCTGGGTCAACTCAGCCTAAGGGCTGTCCACTTGTCAGCCTAAGGGCTGCCCACTTGGCCTAAGCAGAGTATGTTCTGCTATTTCCAGAGCTGGTTTAGGGTGGCCTGGGAGCTCTGGTTTGAATTGTAAGGCTATCAAGAGACAGAACAGGTTCTGGAACACAGTAGGCCATGGCAGTAAGGAATCTGTGCTATGGGACATGGGTACAGCAGCCACATGACCCATAGAACTCTGAAGATGAAGCCTAAAGACCAGAGCAAAAGACAGGAAGGGACAAGCTAGTTTCAAAGGAAGTGGCAAGAAGATAGCATGTCCCAGTAAAAGCAGGCTTAGAAAAGGAGAGATAGGTCCACACTGGCTGAGCAGTGACACTGTGACAACAATCATGGCATGCGTGCATGCATACACACACACACACACACACACACACACACACACACACACACACATCCCATGCAGACTGCCAGCCAAGACAGCTACTTACTTCCTCCATAAGGCCAAGGGTTGCTCTGGCTCCTTATCAGGAGGTCCCAGGGAAGCCACGAGTGCAAAGGGCCAGGCCAGCAGCATCATGAAAGCAGCAAACAGGAGCCGGATGGGGAACAGCGTCAACGTCATGAAAGCCACCTGGGAAAACAGGTGTTATTTTTTTTTTTTTAAGCACTCCTGCTTGAGAACAGGTTGGAGCTGCCTGCACCCTGGCACAGCTAGCCAATGCACTGTCATCCCTGTGGATCCCATTTTCCACTCCTCACTAAAGACACTGAGAGGACACTTTGGTTAAGGCAGAGCTTGGCTGGCACTTAGCTCTGCTCTGACTCTGACAGCACATCCATGCAGAGAACCTGGCACCCAATGCTGGGGCCAGGCTCTCATGCTTGTTCAATACATACTATATCCTCCTACCTTTCCCTAACCCCAGAACACAAGTAAAACAGCTAGGTGTGGTAGCCCAAACTTGAAATTCCAGCATGGGGATTAGTAGGACTCTGGGGCCTACTGGCCAGTCAGCCTAGCCTACTTGGTGAGCTCCAAACCAGTCAGAAACCCAGTCTCAAAAGTGCCCAGGGAAATCACAGCTGAGGTTGATCTCATGGCTTCGACATGTATATGCACTCATGCAGAAAATGTTGATGTGAACAGAGACAGTATATGCAGACTCAATACTGGTGAAGCAGTGAGGGAGCTAAGTGGAGCTGCAAGACCAACCTTGGACCAAAGGAACAGAGGAGTCAGGGCAGCTCTCCAATTACAGCCCAAGGGAGGCATGGTTCACTAATCAGCGCTCACCTCAGGGCAGCCGGAGGCTACAGGACCAGGCTGTTGTTGCCTGTGTCTGAGTTTGGAAGATGTGGTAGTAGCTTGGCTCCATAGAGCAGAGCTAAATGCTGCATTAGGGAGTGGAAGGTATTTTTCACAGCCTTAGAAATCAGTATGGACTTGACACTGAGAACAGTCACACCTTTTAAAGGCCCACCAGTTGCATGTGGCCTGAGGACAGGACAGATCCAGCTACCAAAATCTATTCCAACACATAATTCACTCACTGGGGCAATGATTACATACGGTATATCGTATCTGGCAATGATTCCCCTGTCCCACACAAGCCGGCAGTGGGCTGTCTAATGTCTTTGGAGGTAAGAACATTATCAACACCTCTCCTGCCTCTATTGGGACATGATGCTTATTCTTGTGCAACATGCTAAAGGGCTGTGGTCAGGGTTCCTCTAATGTCAGATGCTTGCTTGCAATGTTAGGAAGTAACCTGTCAGGGCTTGTGTTAGGGTGCTGGGAGGAAGCCTGTGAGACACCTCTAATACCCTGCTGACCCTGTGCTGTTGCAACTGCCACTTCCTACTGACACATCCCTGCATAGCTTCTAGAATTTCTAGGATCCCAGCTTTGCAGACTGTGATTTTACCCTGGATTAGTCTTGTTTATTTTCCATGAGGAGTTTTCCCAGAAGCCCTCAGCAGATTTCCTGACAATGCCAAACTTGAGAGTTGAGGAGGGAGCCTCTGTAGCATCACGGTTCAGCATGTGGGGAGAGATGTGAGCTAGGGAAGAAGCCCTTTGCATTGGTGTGCTGTGTGGGGGAGGGAAGCAGACAGACCTCAGCAGCTCTGCAGTGTGTGGGTGGCTGCATGGAGTGGGAAAGTACAGCATGCTGGAGAGGGTCATCAGGCCTCAGGTGTCAGGACCACCTACAGGTGTTTCCTCTGCACTTTGTCTCCATCTTTGCTCAGTGCTGGACGGCAGGGAGCAGGGAACCCTTCCACAGGTAACCAAGGCAGGACTGAAGGAGCCTGCCACAGTCCTTCTAGAACCTACTACTATACCTTCTGCCCACATCTCCTCAAGCTACCACCTTCAGGAAAACTCTGCATAGCCAATGGTCTCTACATCACTAATGCTCACCCTGGTACAAACTGGTTTGAACAGACTAGGGGACCACAGGCCGTAGGAGAGGCTGATGTTTCTGAGGCACGACAAAGGGAAACGGCTATCCTGGAGGCTATGGCAATATTCAGAGTAGCTGAATTTGCTGATGTTTGTGTGGGGTGTGGGGAAGAGAAGCAAAGCTCTAGGCAGCCACAAAAGTCATTCTTAGAAAATCAGGCAAGACTGAAGAGCAAGCGAGCAAGTGGCAGAATGTCGGACAACTTTCCAGATGCCCTGCCTTCCAGGTGTGTGTAACTACCACCAGGGCAGGGCCTTCCTCTATCAAAGCCTGCAAGGCACCTTTTCTTGCTGTAGCTTATGGGATCAAGAACTGTCCACATCAAGAGCATAGGGAGCCAGAGGGATGCTGGGAGGAAGACAGCAGTCCACTTTCCACACCCAGGAAGCCCAGAGTCATATTGGATGCCAATTTGTGGCATGTGTATGAGAAGTTCTCCAGGGCCCATTTTACCAAAAACACACGAGAATGGCTGCCTACCAGGAGGTTAGGTAGCATGTGCAGACTAGCTACACTATACAGGAATTGGCCAGGGAAGAGCTGGCCAACAGTATGAAGGAAGGAAGGGGCAACGTGGTACAGGCTACAAGACAGATGAAAGAGGGAAGAGACATGGTATAAAGGACTCAGCCATGCTTCCAGGTGACAAGGTTGGGCTCAAGGTTGCAATTCCATGATAATTCCATGATTTAGAAAGTGTTGGGTTACTGATGCTGGGACCCGCAGCCCAGCCTTCCTAAGACCAGCTGTGGTCAGTGGATACCTATTGACTATAAGGACCCACATCACTCTCAAAGATGTTAAAAAGATGTGGTCATCTCCCCTGTGAGCTGAAAGTGAGTAACTAAACCACAATTCAGTAAGGAATTACATTGGCCTGAGGCTGTGTTAATAACTTAAATTGCCCTCTGAAGGTTGATTATAACAAACCAACTCATTAAGAGAGATACAGTCTAGATGAATAAGCACTGGTATACACACACAGTCCATCACAGCAGAGGAGACAGTCTGAATTAGATTTTGAGGGGCCCCTTGGGAGGGAGGCTATGGCCTGCCCCCAACAAGAGGATTCTGTCCAACAGCATCAACTTCACATCAATCCCACGAAACCTAGGCTCCCTGTGAGGTTGGGCCTGGGTCAAGAACAGAAGTGTGGAGTAAACTGCAGTATCCAGTGTAGCAAATAGGGACACAGTAAAAAGTGGCAAAGGCAGGAGTCCATAGGCCAGGACAGAGATTCCAGGAGCCCACAGGCCAGGACAGAGCTTCAAAGCATCAATGTAGACAACAGACACAAGGGCTGGGGCATGATATACTTAAGGACATCTGCTTATCAGTACACACACACATACATGCTCACAGTGACACTTACAGATGGATACTATTCACACACCCATTGGTAGAGAGTGATACAAATACACATGTTCATACATCCCAGTAGACACATTCATATATGCACTAAACATGTACATATTGATACACATGCACAAGCATTCCAATTCATACAACATGGATACGTTCATATTTATACACACTAAACACAAAGGCATATATATACACACTAGACACACATACACACACATGCATACATATAATGTGGACACATTCGTACACACTGAACACACACACACACACATATATACATATACACACACATACACAATGATAGACAGAAACCAATACATACAATGTGGACAAAGATTCAAACACGGAACACAGGAACACATATATGCAATACACACGAACACACACACCAATATACACACACTGAACACACACACACACATTCACACACACTGCATAGTTAAACATGTATACACTGGTATACATCTAAGTCAATACGTATACCATGGGCACACTGAACACACACAGTTCCTCATGTACACATAAACCAATACATATAACATAGATATGCATTCTCACACACTGCACACATGAATACTATCTTAGTTAAGGTTTTATTGCTGTGAAGATATACCACGACCATGGCAACTCTTATAAAGGAAAACATTAAATGGGAGCTGGCTTATAGTTTCAGAGGCTTAGTTCATTATTGTCATAGCAAGAAGCATGGTGGCATGCAGCAGACATACATGGTGCTAGAAAGGAGCTGAGAGTTCTACATCTTGATCCACAGGCAGCAGCAGGAGACTGCTACACTAAGCCTAACTTAAGCACGCGTGAGACCTCAAAGCCTACCTTAACAGTAACACACTCCTCCAAATGAGGCCACACCTACTCCAATAGGCCATACCTCTTCATAGTGCCACTCCCTATGGGCCACACATTCATACACATGATTCTATGGGGTCATTCCTTTTCAACCCACCACAGATCCATAGACACACTTTACTCTCTCCACTGCCCCTGGTAGATACCTCCAAACCAGCTCTTGCATGAAGCTGGTCACTTCTGAACACTGAGACCTACAACATCCCTCCTAGGAGGACTGTTCATCAGGCAGTCTCCTGTAGACACAGGGCAGGATCAAGGAAGATAAGCAACAGGCAACAGGGTACTGGAGTGATATGGGCGCTGGGGGGCAGTTAGCAAGGCTCAGGCAAGAGAGTGATGGATAGTGTAAGGCTAGGTCCCCAAGGAGGATGCTAGGCAAAAGGAAACCAGGAGAATCAATTCCTGAAGGCCTGCAGGACAAAGACCAGAAGTGGTCAGGTAATTTTTAAAAGCCTGGCCAACAGGATGGCTGGGTGAGTAAAGATGGCCAAGCTTAACAACCTGAGTTGGATCCCTAGGGCTTACATTGTGAAATGAGAGAACTGACTCCTTCAAGTTGTGTGTACACACACACACACACACACACACACACTAATACTAAAAAGTCTGGCACTCATTCTGGCTCCTTAGAAAAATCAACCAAGGATCATAGATACTCTCATGAGCAGTCCTTCCTGGGAGGCTGCTAAGACTCCCATCTTTGTCTAAGGGATCAGGTGTAGGCCAATCCAGGTTGATGGCCACAGTCCCATTCTATCCCTGCCCTAGGCTGGTACCATAATGATCCAGAGCCACTGACAGAGGGTGTCCCTGCCCCAGAGGTGGTCATTCTCTCTGCCCCACTGTCTGGTCTCTAGGCAAGGCCCCTTCCACACATTCAGCCTCAGTAGTTACACAGCCTTGGCTACCCTCCAGACTTGAGGGTCTGTCTCTCGCTGCCTACCAAGGATGTGCTAGTAAGGGGCCACCATCCCACCTCCCTGAAAGAGCTACTTCTGGTATCCCTGAAGAAGAGCCTGGCAGGTTCCAGGACAAGTACACCATGCAGAAGGTGATGCAGGCTTTGTATGCTCAGTGGGAATGTGGGTAAGTTCTGCACTCTGGGGAGCTGTGCTCCTCCATCGATCAGGGAGACAGTCTGAGGCTGCCAACTTTAATGTTGCTGGTGGCAGCAGAGCTGGATGCCACCCTAGGGGCACCATTGGGGGACAGGTGAGTCTAGGTTCTCTGTGGGACAGCTGAGGGTGGAGCTTCAAGTTATACAAGGCACCAAGGGAAGAGCCGAGGCAACAAGCATAGGAACATAGAAACAAACACAGATGGTACCCCAACTGCCTGCATGATTTCAGCATTTGGGGCAAACACAGTTCAGGGGTCACAGAGATGGCCAACTGGAAGAGTGCCAGATAGGTGCAACAGCCTGGAGGACACAGAGACTGGGCAGGGTGTTAACACAGCCAGCAACTTAGCTGGGACCACAGCAATAAGACAACATCCAAGTATACCCAGACCAAGCCAGGGCATGCAGAACTGTAAAATAAACCAGCAGAGCAGTTACCATAGCACACAGGTAACAGAGACCTGTGACCAGCCCCTGAGGGGTTGGATCAGAAGGTTTATACGCTACTTCCACA
This sequence comes from Rhynchomys soricoides, assembly GCA_019843965.1. Lineage (NCBI taxonomy): Eukaryota > Metazoa > Chordata > Mammalia > Rodentia > Muridae > Rhynchomys > Rhynchomys soricoides. The sequence goes on along the minus strand of JADRCH010000154.1, from coordinate 1,189,472 downwards.
TCCAGAAATTCAGGGTAGGAGCTAGATTGCTCAGGGATTGGTGGGATGGTATGCAAAATGAAGGGCTGCTGGAGCCACAAGAGGCTGTCATAGCACAATACAACACACAAACCCTCACCCACCCTAATGGGAAACACACAAAGGGCTGCCCTAAATCCTCACCCACCCTAGATGGAATGAGAAACACAGCCTGAAGAGTGGAACAAAGCAGCAGTTGGTCAGAGCCCAAGGCCAGGGTTCCATGAGCAACAGGAGAAACCACTTGGGGACACAGCAGGCACCAGGGCCTAGAACCACTAGTCTTCTCAAGAAACACACCTCTCTGACAGGCTACCTCATAACACAAGGACAGTACTACTACAATGACATCACTCTGGATTTCCTTTACCAGTGGTCAGCAAGATAACTAAGTCACCAGCATGGTAGCCAAATCTGTACTCCTCTTAGGGTTCCCTCCCTCCCCAGGGCACAGCTGTCCTACCCCACAGGTCCTATCCCGAGGGACAGACAGTCACAGTTCTCTCTCTTAGCAGCTCATATTGATTTCTCCTACAAAACAAATTCAGAATGCAGCCCAAGATGGGCCTCTGGCTCTCGGGTTTGGGACTACTATGTGGCCAAGGAGGGGTGGAAAGATGGCTGCAAATGTCATGTATTCCTGGTCTATATGACCCCAGCACAAGAAGTAATGGGTGAGACATTAAGTGCCAAGAGACAGCAGCAGGAAGTGGGAGTCTGGGCCAGAGCCCTGTTGGGAGCAAGGGACCCTGAAATTACTGAGTCCAGAAGGGAAGGCAGATCTGCTTCCTATGTATTCCAAAAAAAAACAAAAAACAAAAAAAACAAAAAAAACAAAACAACAACAAAAAAACAACTATCCTGGTAGGCTGGTGGGCAACCTGCACATCCCTAGGCTCTGAGAACACAGCAGTGAGCTTCCCAAATGGGTTACAGAAGAGAGGTTAAAAACTCCAGGGATGTCTCCAGGTACTGAGACACCTGGGGAAATTAGTCCTGGGGCCAATTGTGGGCCAACACCTCAAACCGGTAACTAAGGACTAATGTCTGGAGCAGCATGAAAGCCTATCTACAAGAGCTACTGCCTCAAATTAGAGAGGAGTGACACACACAGTTTATTTTACCCTTTCCTATGAGGGTACGTACACATAAATCACACACACCATTTCTCAGCTGGAACCCTAAGGCACATTGCTGAAGCCTACAGCCCACAGCCACCCAGAGCCCCAGGTTACTTCAACTAGATCCAGACCCTACGGAAGCAAATAAGCAGACTAGCCAACAGGCAACCCCTGCCCTAGGTAGTCCCAGTACTTTAATTAGGTCCAGAGTGACTCTGTTCCTGCTGAACAAAGGTTCTGAGGCAGGGAGTTTTCAATAGTCACGTTCAGAACTAAACCTCAGGAAGTAGAAGAGGAGAAAATTTTTATATATATATATATATATTAAACTGCTGCAGGCAGTTTATCTTTTCAAAAATAGCCCTATCAGGCAAGCTCCTCTGACCCTAGCCTCTTTACAAGAACAATTCCATAGCGCCTGCCTACTGCTCAGGTATCCTATACATCCTAGAGCCCAAGATGAGGTAGGACACAGGGGACAGGGGCTATCCAAAGAACACTTCAGCAGAGTTATTTACATTGGGTTCATTTGTCCATTTCTCACTGGCATGTTCACGTCCCTGTCTTGATGGCCTTAGACCCTGACTATGTAGTGGGTTGAAGTTTTCTGATGCTCACGCACAGCTAGGAGCATCCACGTCTCTAACATAACTTTTCCTCAGAGGCTGTGCTTGTGGCTATTTATAAGTACTTCTTAGTTCTCCCACTCAAATCTAAAATTAAATATAGCTTTTCTAAGACAGAGCTATTTTTTCTTCTAAGCCCTTGGTCCCAACTCCCCAGGTCCACCCAAGGGCTATCCAATGAAGTCTCAGCCTATCACCCAATCCGGAGCATTTTTGATGCAGACTGATCTGAGCCTGTCTTTAGGGAAACACTCAAAACTACAAATCACCTTAGGATCCACACGGGCAATTACGGGAGTGATTTCCTTGAGGGCTAGCCCTGCTACACACCATTGCCACAGTCACTTTGGACTTACAGACCCACCAGTTTCAGTATAACACAAGTGTGGAACTCACTTTCACCAACCTTTATGTGTCTGCTGGGAAGATCCCAGAAACTTCAGCTGTTTTGTCAGCTGGATCCTCCCAGTTCAGGCCTGTGTATAGTGCCTCACTGCTGGGACACAGATGGCACTATTGGGGGAAACATCTTGGGGTGGTGCCAGAACACCTTGGCATTTGCCTCAGATTCTGGGGACACTGACATGGAAGGCTGCGGGCTACGTAAGGGCAGCTGCGCATGTGTATGTAAGAGGGTTGGTCTCCTTTGTCTGAGGTACAATCCTGTTTCCTCGTGGCTAGCTACACATGGTTGACCTCTTCGCAAACTACAACACGGGCTGGGAACACACCTCTTCTTGGAGATACACTATGGGTATGTGGAGGGTTGAGTCAGGCTCCAGAGATGGCTCTGGAACCCCATAATTTAACAAACAAAGACCTAGGAAGTCACTCTCATTATGGGCTCAGGACTCCTCATGCCATTTTGTATGCAGCACTACCACCTGGCTATTCCCTGTGCACAGCTGTGCTCCTATGGGCAGATGCTGGGACTTGGTGCCCGCTGAGCAACTGTTCATCATCTTGTTCACAGGTTCCCACAGCACAGGTACTGACACCATGTGGCTATGTCTCCTTATGTGCTAGGTGGGGTGTCAGGTAACCTTCACCCTGTGCAAGCCCCATATAGCAGGGTAGGCTACACAGCTGTCTATCTCAGCACAACCCATCCCCAGCAGGGAGGGTCCAGGCCTGGCCCTGACATCTGTGCAGTCAGAGGAAGCACTACATAATCACACAATGCAGCTTTTGGGGGGGAAAGAAGCAAGGCACCAGACACACAAAGGGAGAGTAACAGGAGGCCTGGGAACCCCCAAGAGCAGGCTCTATCAGAGACACCGAAGGGTCAGAGACGACCTGAGTTCCAGATAAGCTCAGAAGAAACATCCTAAGCACACCCAGGTGTGGTCTCCTCACTCTAAGATAAAGAAGTTAACCTACTAGACGCAGTCATCCTGGGGCTGGGCTGGAGTAGGAATAAAGAAGCATCCCAAGGCCAGAGGGTAAAATGGGCTAGGTTGTCAAGAGAGTGCTCTGGACCTGCCTCAGCTACACAAGACCTTTCTAACCCTACTTTTTAGCCTCATTATAGAGGCCTCAGGTCTTTGAGAGCCCGGCAGACCTGTGCTCAAGGTCAAGAACTTGCCCAGCCCTTAGAAAGGCTGAGTTTCCATCAGCTCTGTGGCTTGTAGATACAGACTCCTAGGCACCCCTCCCTCTGGCCAGATTGGACTGTCTTCTCCCTGCTGGGAGCCTGTGGGCTGAATTTAACCAGCCTTTTACCCACATGCTTGCCGTCTGGACAGCCAGCTTCCTAAAACAAACCCTACTGCTGGCAGATCCCTGTGATGTGGGTGATGTGACTGAATGGACAGGCAGGCATATAATGGAAGGACCTGTCACTCAGCAGACACATCTCAACCCCTGTGATGTCGAAGTCTAATTTATGTGGCCAAGAATGGTACACACCAAGACTCTGCCTTGATGAGCACGGGGATAGCCATGGCAAGAGGCTAAGGATATGTGAGGACATGTACTCTGAAAGGCCTCTGCAGTGACTGGTAGATTCCAGAAAATGGACAGAAGGCAGTGTCCCACACAAAGGTGCAGTAAGGGTGAAGTTCTTAGGTGGAAGGACCCAGGTTGGGCAGCATACACAGCTACTCAGGACAATGCATGTTCTCTGACTCAGGACCATCTTGGCAGGCATCTGGCCTTGGTCTGGTGCCAGGGGTCTCTCTGGGCTTTCCTCTTTCTTCCTACACATGCAATTGCCAACACAAATCCTCTCCTTGTGTCTCAGTGTGTGAGAGCAAGCGCGTGCGTGTGCGAGAGAGAGAGAGAGAGAGAGAGAGAGAGAGAGAGAGAGACAGTGTGTGTGTGTGTGTGTGTGTGTGTGTGTGTAGGTTGGTGGTGGCTCTGTCCCTCTGGTCCCCACAGTTCTGTTCTGACAGTCTTGTGGCCTAAGAGGTGAAATACTGCAACAAAATAAACTGTGGCTGGGGTCCTGCCAGGGTGGGCTGCCACCCAAGAGCTCTGCCCAGGCAGAAAGTTCTAAGACATATATTTGGGGGCTATGCACTGCCTTCTGAGAATGAGATTCAAAAACAGAAACTGGCCCCAAATCCCTCTCCAGAGCCACAGGGACTCAATGGCAGTTGACCTACTTTAGGGAGCACTAGAGGCAGGGCTCCCCATAATTACAGGCCTCCAAAAGGGAGCTTTCCAGGCACTCAATACCACATGTAGAGACAGCTCAAGATACCAGAAACAGGTGGCACTGAGACAGGATCCCTGCCAATAGCTTCCCAGAGCCTGCGTCCCTGCAGGAGGCCCAAGCTTCCTATGGGCGAAGAGTCCAGTCTCAGGGAACTAGAGAGAGAATTGGAGTTAATGGGCTTGCTTTTGCTAGCTTCCACAGATCCTAACCCTAACCCTGCCCCTGCTTGCTGAGGACGGTGGCTCTGAGAAGAGGTACTTCAAGTTATCAGCTGTCAGAGAACTGCCTGCTTCTTTTTTAACACATTGTTCCTTCCTCCGGTCATTCCTGCAGTGTCCAGGACATGGAGGCCCTGTCTAGGGAAACCATCCAGATAGGGCTCATGATGAACCTTGCTCTCCCCAACTAAAGCACCATTTTCACATTCTAACTCTACTATTGAGATGTAGGGGGACTCAGCAGCACTGTGTCCTCCCGGCCAGTGGTGATGGTTGGAACCCATGAATATCAGACAACAGGGGAGGGGACCACTGGGAGAGCTTCAACAGTAGAGGTCTACCATGCAGTGGGAAAGACAGACCTGAGAGTTATGTAGGGATTCACTCTGGTGCCATCTTCCTTGAGGAGAGACTCAGGAGACAGATCCACCCCAATCTGAGTAAGGGAATCACAAGATTCAAGACTCGGAGCATTCTAGCTTTCACTGGCAGGCAGGTATTTGGAAAGAGGGAAGCTCACATGCTCTACTGTTGGAAGGAAGGCCACCTATACAACCTGTGTGGGTGGGAACCCCTCCCCCTAGCACTCCCTGAGCTCCCTGAGGGTGAAGACCAAAGCACCACCCTCCCCATGCTACCTACAGACACAGGGCTCCACTTCACTGACCACAGGAGCTACATAGTCTCAGGGTACTGGCCAGAATAAAGAGGCCTGGGAGGCGAAGGGGAGGATAAAGTCTGTTTGGGAGGGGGCTTAGTTTTTGGGAACTTTTGAGGCCAGATGCAAAAGTCTGAAGAAAATCCAGCAGGACATATTACAAAGTAACCAAAGACTCCTTCCTGTAGGTGAGAGACTTCCTGGCATGGGAGTTGTCCCCTTACAGGATAATCTGGCAAGCAAAAATACTAGAAGAGACTCCTAAAGTATGGCACTTGCTGCCTGATCCAGCTAGAGCCTAGCCCATAGGCATCTCTGCATAAGCTCTCCTCTCCACTACATAGTCAAAAGCAAGTCCTTGCCTCCCCAGTTTAGGTCAGTACAATTCTATGTCTAGTTAGTTAAAATTACGTTTTAAAAATGCCTGTAAATGGCAAATAAGTTCTTAGGAAAAATTAAGTCACTTTTCTGACTCTAAAGCAGACACGACTGAACAGTAACATGCTGAATCAGGAAAAGAGCTGCCCACATTAATGGCCTGCCTCAGTGTCATGTCCCAGGTTAAGTCACAGCTAATACCGCCACCCATGACACTGGCAGCATGCTGAAGGGCCACCACATGGAAAACAGCCCAGGAGCACATGGGTTAGCTTTAATTCATTAAAAAAAAAAATTGCCATGGTGATACAATGTAACATGAGCTGCCATCACAGTAAAACATCACAAACACCCCACCCCCAAAACTGGGTACTTCCCTCCAGGCTCAGGGCTCATTTCCACAATAATTCATTCACATCTAGACTACAGGTTAGAGACATCAGGAACTCCAGCTCAGGAGTGGTAGGGATCCTCTAACATACTGCAGCAGATCCACAAGGATTGAGTGCAGAGTAACTGAGATCCTGGTCATATGGGTTGGTCACACTTTTTCCTAGGTTATATCCAATGAAACTAGATATGGAGGAGCCCATGTTTAAGTAAGAGGAAGGCTCCCTGGGTCCGGCATGCTGGAATGCAGCTTTGAGAGACAGGATTTAATGAAAGATTTGCTTGGACATTCAAGCCTCATGGGTCTGGAAAAGGAAGCCTGGGGAACCTTCTCAGACACTGTAAGGGAACAGATAATTGGACTCATGGGCACTTTGCTAGGGGTGGGGGGGCGGAGGCACAGGACACAATTGTCTAATGAGGGCAACAGGTAGGCCCCAAGCCTAGGGTCTGCAGCTGGGTCTAGATGGCCACTATTTAAGGCACAAAATTCCCGCTCTTTAAAAAACGAGAAACACAGGCTAGAGAGATGGCTCAAGTATGAGGAACAGTGTCTGGGGTCTCCTGAATCCAAGTATCTTAGCTAGGGTTTCTATTGCTATGATAAAACTCCAAGTTGGGGAGGAGAGGGTTCATTCGGTGGCTTACACTTTCTGATCATAGTCCATCACTGGGGAAGCCAGGATAGGAACTCAAGCTTGGCTAGAACTGGGAGGCAGGAACTGATGCAGAGGTCATGGAGGGGTGCTATTTACTGGCTTGCTTTACATGGCTTGTTCAGTCTGCTTTCTTATAGAACCCAGGACCACCAGCCCAGGGATGGTACCATCCACCATGGGCTGGGCCCTCCCCCACTAATCACTAATTGAAAAAATGCCTTACAGCTGGATTTCATGGAGGCATCTTCTCAAGTGAGGCTCCTTCCTCTCTGATGACTCGAATTTGTGTCAAGCTGACACACAAAACCAGCCAGTATACCAAGAAAATCCCTACTGAGTGTAGCAGCTCACCCATAACTCAAGCCTTATATGCCAGAGATGGGATCCCCAGAGCAAGCAGACTTGCAGAATGACCACATTGCTGTGCTCTGGGTGTGATTAAGAGACCACACCTCATTGAATAAGATGGAAGAGCTATTGAAAATGATTCCCAACATCAACCTTGGGCCTCCACATGCATGTGCACTCACATGCTCACACCCCAACAAAAGTGGGGAAACACACAAACATGTACACACACATGAAAAAAAAAGAGAGAAACTTAATTCGGTTGCACAATGATACAGTTGCATCAGTGTTGGCAATAGAGTAAGGTCGCCACAGGAAGATATGTACAGAAGAGCCACATCCAGGAGCAGCCTACAAACAGCCTCAGGCTCCATATCCATCCGAGTTTCAGGCTGCCATGTGCACTAGCATATGGAAGTCACTAACACTACCTGCTTGCATGAAACGGGCACAGACCTAGAGGGTTGTTGGTTGATCTGGGGTTCCCAGCAACCACAGAATCCCTTAAGCTGCATACCTCTAAGCCCATTTCACAAGTTAGATATAGGTCAGTGCTACTTGTATGAATGGTAACTCATTGACCACTTGTAGATGGAAAGAGTTACATTCAACTTAAACAAAAAGGCTTACACAGGAAAAGGCTGGAATTACAGCCGAAAAAGAATACAATGTGAGATGCTAGCCAGTGGTTCCCTCTGGAACACTATCCCCCAAGCAATCGGTGAGGAAACTGTGTATCCAGCAGGGAACCACAGAGAGGGCAGGTCTTGACATCACAGCAATCTCGAGGCCAGAATAATACCTATATCTGCAAATATGTGTGCTCTGCTGGACTCTGGGAGCTGTGACCAGGGCCATGAGAGCATGCTTTCCAGTGTCAGCTCCCATCTGTGTTGTGGAAAGTGCTACTCTACCTAGGCCTCGTGTGGAGCCCAGTGTGAGCACAGTCAACAGCACAACAAAAGCCAGCTGCTGCTGCTGCTAACACTAAAGACCGTGAAAGGAAAGCCCACAGAGGGACTACTGGCTCGCTACAGATAAGGGTTCCCTGTAAAGGCAGGCAGACATCCACATTAAGGCACACCACACTCCTGTGAGAGAGAGACAGTTCAGAACCTAGTCCTACATACCCTCATCTGAGACTCAGGAGGGCTAGGTACTGTGTAGCCCAAGCCAGCTACTCCAGTGTCTTTCCTCCCTCTCCTACAAATCCTCCCTGTCCAGTGTTCCCCCAGTGTCTGTTGTCCATAAGGCTGCAGAACACCTGCTCCTCCATGCAGCATGATGAGGTACAACAGGATCTTTTAATACAGACTACCCCTCTCTAAGTCTCCAGCAGTGTCCAGGTGCCCAGTGGGCAGGAAGAGTCAACAGGGCATTGACATCCTTGTGCCCATATGCCTGGAGCCTAAACACAAAACACCAGCCGACTACAGGAGTGGCAAGATGTGTGCTGTCAGGATGGCATCACCAACCCTCCTGGAGCCAGGCCACAGCCACAGCCCAACTGTGCTTTGCCTTAGCTCTGACACTAGAAGAAAGGCGGGCCATGAGACTCCCAGTATTTATACAAATTCCACACAGGGCTCTGAAGTTAGATGAGGTCATCTGACCTCACCATCACCTGGTATGAGTCTGGGGTCTGGGAGGTTCCCAGCCTCCTCTGAACATGCCACTGAACAAGGACAGGGCTCTAGCAGAAGGTGGCTCTGCTATCCAGGAAGTAAACTCAGATCTAGGTAAATTTCAAAACTGGGAAACCCCATCAGAGCTGGGACAGGAAATGCTTGTACCACAGAGCCCATGGGAAGTACCCCAAAGATCCTGTGACAGAAATGCACTTTATGACTTCAAGCATAACAAACTGTAAAGAACTTTAGCTGACAGCTCGAGGCCTTCTGAGGATTTTCCTTCATCTGTATCCTTGCTGTAACAGGAAGCAGCAAGCACTTCAACCCCAGTGTACAGACCTTAGTCTGTTATTTTCTGTCCACTAAATGCTTAAGCTGCTTGCTAAATTTGTAGTTAAGTGACAGATGGGCTGCCAGAGGCTGAGGTGGCCTGTGTGTCCTTAATCCAAAGCTGTACAGTAACCCCTCCTAGGGCAGTTTAGAGCCACTTGGAGTTGGAAGTTTCTGAGCTTCAGCTTCAAAGAGAAGCAGGATTCTTTTGTTTTTGAGGACAGGTTATCTATCCATCCTCTAGAAACTTTTCAACAGAGCCTTCCATAAAGGCAAAAGCTCTGCAAAGCATGGCTTGGGGAAAGTACAACAGAGAATTCTGAGGCATTTATAAATATGTTCTTTAGCCACAGGCTGTAGACACCCAAGCCGTTACACACACTAAGGTTCTGGGAACAGCCTTATGGACACATGGCCCTAGAACCAGACTAAGTGTGTTAAAATTGTGACAAGTATGAATGCATAAGGAACAGGGGGTTAGGTTTCTGGGAGAAAGATGCTTCATCCGGACTGAGCAGAGGCAGTGCATACAGAGCTGGACTGACAGGAACATAAAGTAGGGGGTGGAGACAGTGTGAGGTAAACCAGGAGATTAAGATGGGGAAAGCAACAACTTCAACAGATTTCACTAACTTTACCTTAATATTATGTCTGATAAGTAACACATTTAACAACAGCATCTCCTCCCAGAGCTGGTCCCTCATAGTTGGAAATACTACTCTACCCGTAAACCACAGAAGTCTGAAACTGTGAACTCTGCTCATAACTCAAAGAAGGGTCCCAGAAGTGACCACAGCACCACAGACCTGGCCCCAGAGTAGGAAAGGTCCCACGTGCCAGGTCTCACGGTGAGAGCCACAAGAACAGATGGCAACTGTGCCTACATGAGGCACACAGGTTTCCTTTCACGTGGGAACTAGGTTGTATAAAGTTGATTCCGGGCACAGCCAGCCCAAGGGAGCATCGCTAACAACCGAAATAGTGTACTAGATACAGGAAACAATCTGCAAACATGGATGTGGAAATCATCCCACTGGGTTATGCCAGGAGCCCCGCGCGTCCGGTGCTCCAGATGACAATCCAGGTCCCGACACTAGGCCACGGAGACACACAGTAGGCCTCCTAGCTGAGCGGTGACGCTGGAAAAAGGCTGCTTGATGCGAGGATCCCCCCCAACCCCCGCCCACCACCAGGCCTCCTGCTGGCGGGAACACGCGCCAGGCCCGGGATGAGGGGGCAGGGCCCAAGGGATGGAGTGCTGGGTCCGGTACCGAAACCAAAGAGGGTGTAAGTCAGCATGCACGCAGGCGGCGGGAAGCCGGACCCTGCGCGGGCTCGAAGAGTGCTGCAGGGGAGGGGTGCGGCTCTCGGAGGACCGGGCGGCGCCTAGCCCCTCCTCACCGCATCCCAGGCGCATCCCGGATAGAATACAGCAGCGCCGCGGAGAACCCACCTGGGCCTTCTGCAGGACGCTCAGTCGCAGCTCGTGCACGAAGGGGTTCCGCCCCGGGGGCGCTAGCCGCTGCGCGTCGCCTGCCCCAGAGCTGGAGGAGGGGGCGGCCCGCGGCCCGCGACCCCGCAGCCTCATGGCGGCCCGCGCCTGAGCAAGGAGTGGAGCAGATAGAGCACAGCCGACCGAGCTCAGCGGAGCGGAGCCAAACGCAGAGGAGCTGAAAGCTGCAGAACTAGCAGAGCGCGCGGGAGAGGGCCTTGGATGCGCGGCCGCCCGGAGGCGCAGGCGCGGGAGGGGCGGCGTGACGTGGGTGGGGCCAACGAGATGCCCCGCCCCGACCGCGCTGGGCTATGAATGCGCCTGCGCGTCTTAAGGCTCCTGGACTTACCTAGAACCCGGGGAATCCTGCGAATTTGCATGTGTAAGGAAACCTTGAAATTTGGGTCACAGGAACGAAGCTTGTGGGCGCGGCGACCGCGGAGGACCCCAATGACAGCCGAGCTGATCTTCGCCCAAACCTAGAAGGAGGTTCTTGGATCGACCCCACTTCTCAGCACAGCACTGTCCTCACAGGCAGCATCCTTCCCCTAACCATTGTAATCCATCAGTCGCCATCGTGGGAGAAGATAAATTAAGGGACTCTAATTTGTAGCACACCATTAACTTGGGCTCAAAATAGCCTTCCTGCTAAAATGTATACATTTGACTCACTGAATGCCTTTTGTACTTTGTATCCTGTTTTAAAATAGGATACAAAGTAGCTTTCCGATCAAAATGTACACATTTGAAAAACTAACGAAATGCCTTTTGTAGCAACACCAGGTGCATTTGTTTGTATAGCTCATAGAACCCTCAATAAGTAGGTACCAGGAGACAGGGTCTAGCCTCAGTCACCGGACAGGAGGAAGGAGCCAAGTTCTGCCTAATTCCAGATATCCTTGGCTTCCTGTCTAACCTTCCCCAAATCCAAACTTCCTGTGGACACCAGAGCTCTGAGAGACTCCACTACATCCTCTCATAGAAACCTGTTCACAGAGTGACCAGAGCCTCTGATAACTCCTGACAGAAGTGTGACTATGCTGAGCCCCATTCTGTGTTTTGAGAAGTTGGCTAGAGGAAAATAGCAGATCTTGTCACTTCAAAGCTTCATCTTTTGCATTGGACACTTGATGTTATCTTGAGACCCCCTTCTCCCCTCTGTAAAATGAGCCATGCAGCAGCAACAGTACTCACAGCCTTTCCTCTGGGCTAAGAAGGCTGTGGAGATCCCTAAGGATTATGAGCAACCTTAATGCTCTGATATGTTGTCCTGTGACCCAGCCCTGAGCATTCTACTGATCTTAGCTTTTAATTCCAACTTGTTCTAGTCTCAGACATGGCAGCATCCAAGGATCTTCAGTTCTCTGTCAAGAAAACTCACACAGGCCCATCAGCCTTGTAAACAGCCCAAGGAAGACAGCTAGCCAGGTGCCACCTGAAGTCTACAGTAAAGAAGCCTGAGGGTATCCTGGGCCAGGATTTCAGTAGCCTCAAAGCTGGGTCTTAGAGAGTTGTGAACATCTTGTGGTGCTGTGTTAGCCTGGGTCCACATATTATGTGGAAAGAACATCTTCTGCAGATGATCATAGATTGTCGGGATCCATCCAGTATTAGTATTAATGCTGTCTTTATGAATGGGAGGTTTGAAGGAGGAGCCAAGTGCAGAAGGAGGTGCCATGTAAGACCAGAGTTTTTTGATAGAGGCTGTTCAGCCACCTGAAGCTGGAGAGAGCTGGGAGAGCCCTTCCTTAGAGACAATCAGGGAGAGCTGTCTCTACCTTGATCTTGGACATCTATCTTTCTGAGCTATGAGAGGATGCAGCTGTTTTTTCATCCAGTTTGTAGTCAATTGTTAAGAGCCCCAGGAGGTCCACAGTACAGTATGAGTCCCTGGATGGTTGGGGGTGGGAGGACCTTGTCTCAGCCCTGCAATCTAAGCAAAGTGAATAGGCTAAGAAGGGTCAGTGTCCCACTCCCAGGAGAGGACTTGCCTCGCACCACCTGCCCTGCCTCTACCTTTGAGGAAGCCCCGTGGGAAGTGTGGCCTGGTGGAAACCCGCAGTGGATCCTTGGGCCAATGAGGCATGTTTGGAGGAGTCTGGGGGAAGGAAATGATTTGTTTAGAGCAGGTTTTGATGAGACACAGAGGCCAGAAAGTGACTGTCAAAAGGAAGAGATTCCTGCTCAGAGATCAACAAACATCAAAGGGTCAAGTGGGAAGTCTTCTGTCTTAGGCTTTTTGTACTGCTGTAGCAAAACACACAAGAAATAAGGCACAATATAAGGCACAGAAAATTATTCTCTCTTACACTTCCAAGCCTGAAATAGGAGCCAGCAGGCTTGAAGTCTGGTGGAACCAATCTCTGCTTCCAAGATGCCACATGAGCATGGTATTGCTGAGAGGGACTCCAGATCCTCACATAGCAGGAGAGTGGCAGAGTGGAAACTGCAAACCCTTTTATAGCTGTAGTGGCAGAAAGTATTTCCTTCCCTCTCCTTCACATTTAATGTGATAGTCTTTCACTGCCTTTGTGAGGTGGGAGTGCAGATTGCTGGTTCAGACCTTTCTTATTTAATACTGCCCATTTTCTTATAAGCGTGGCTTTGTCTGCATCCCACAAAAGCTGGCCTGCTGGTTTTCCACTTTCCTTCGGTTTTTAATTTACTTTCTATTTTCCATGGTGGTCTCTTTGACCCATGTGTTGTTTTGTTAGCTGCATATTAATGTCCAAATACTCAGAAAGGTGCCAGGCACACTCCTGTCATTAATTTTAATAACTCCTTTGTGGTCACAACACATAAGCTCTGTGAGCACACTACATTTGTGGCCTGTAATTATGCATTTGGGGTGGAGTGTTCTGTGAATGCTAGTGTGTTACATCAGTGCATAGTTTTGTGCAGGTTCCACATCTTCCTGTACTTGTATTGCTTGTTCTGTTAATTATGGAGGCAAAGCTAATTTGGGCACCTTTCTATTTTATTTTTGAATACTTTTAGCTCTTGTCTTCTGTATTTTTCAGAAATGTCATTAGGCACATACACACTCAGAGGGATTGTTTCTCCACCAATCAACCTCTTTATCATGATGGAGTCTTTGACCCATCTTTATGGTCACCCACTGCTTATGGCCGTGCTCCCCCATCTTGTTAACATTCTTTTCTTTTTAACTGACCTCAAAATCCAGTCCCTCTGGCAGCAGTATTTAGATAAATAGGATTGGTGGTTCATCCAAAAATTCTGGCACTCAAGAAGCTGAGACAGGAGGAGCTCTGTGATTTTCAAAGCCAGCCTAATGTACATAGCAAGACTCTTGTTTTTTTAAAAAGAAAAACAAAAAAAACCCAAAAAAACCCAGCCATACCATATCATACCACCCCACACCACCGCACCCAAACCAAACCAATTCAAATTAAACCAAACCAAACCAGCAGCGTTTAGATCCACTGCATCTGAGGTGCCAGCAGACTTAGGGTTAGATCTTCAGTCCTGCTGTTTGCTTTCTGATTATCTTCTCTGGCCATGCTTTGTGCTCTTCTCTTCTGGACCAATTCAGCAGGTTTTCCCCTTTAACTCTTACCATTGGCTCGTCCGTCAGCTTTTTCTCTTCACATTAACATCTTAGTATCTGTTTTAGGGCTCAATGTGCATTCTCTGCTGGCATTTCAAGCAGTATGATGCCACTTTACCCATGAGACTCCGCAGCATCCACTTCCGTTTCTTCCTTGCCCATCCCGCCACTGCTCTTGTGTGTCTTAATTTTATATATGCTAAGCCTCCACCGCACACTATTATTATTTTTGCTTTTAACAGCCAATTATCTTTTCAAGATATTAAAGAAACCTTTGTATTTGTGCCTGGGCTTGCCTTTTACGCTCGTTCATTGCCCTCTGCATATCTGAATTGTCTTCTTGGGTTGTTTTCCTTTGTCCTGAGGAAATTCTACTAAACATTCTGAATTGTAGAGCTGTTTGATCATGCTTTTTTACATTGTGATTATCTGAGACATGTTTAGTTTGCCTTTGTTTCTATGAGTTTTTCTCTGGTGACTGTAGAATTCTGCTGCCGCTAGTCTTTGTTTTATGCCTCTGTTTACTTCCATGTCCTTCATAACACTTAGTACCTAGACTGGTGTCCATGTTGTGGTCCCTGACTGATTGGATTTGCAGTGGGAGAGCATCTTTACATGTGCTCATTTGCCATCTGTAACTCACCTAGTGAGCTCTTTGTCCAGAGATCTTCCTCATTACAATTTTGTAGTGGGTCTGTTGAGATTGTTTGTTTCTAAGACAGAAATGGGCTTATAACTCAGAGTAGCCTGTAATCCAATTATTCATCTACTGTCGCTTATTATGTGCTAAGATTACAGGCAGACACCCTGTGAAGTTTTATGCATTCTGAATTCATTTCATTATATCTTATATGACTTGAAAATGCATTCTAAAGTCCTCTAGCTGTCTTTCCCCTCTTTGAACAGGACTTAAAAAAAAAAATCAGAATATTACTATGTTGCCCATGCTGGCCCCAACTCACAGGATCACATGGTTCTTCAGCCTCAGCCTTCAGAGTAAGTGGCACTATGGGCCTGAGCCACTACACTTAGTTCCCATATGAGAATCTTGAAAGAAATAGACTCTCAACAGTGCTGGGCCTTTGAACCCAGTGTTCAAAACCCCATTTACCTAGTTTGGATCATTTCATTCAACAACAATGTTTTGTGGCTTGCCATGGATAAAATGGTTGACCTCTGCCATATGCAATAGTTCTGGACTAATATAAATTATCCTTTTATTTATTGACTGTGTATTGCCAGCATACAAGAATACGTTTGTTTCAAGTCTTGACTCCATGTCTCTGAGTCTTATCAGAGTTTCTTATGAGTCCCAGTAGCTTTTTCATTGGTTCTGGATTTTCTAGGCACAGAATCATGTTATCTGCTAATAAAGACAATCTCACCCCTTCTTTTCTCATCTTGCTTTCTTCTTGTTGTTGGATTTTACTGGTTAGAGCACCTGGTCCTCTTGATGGGCATGAGGAGTGCCCATTCTTGCCTTTCCCATCAGTGTGGGTTGCAAACGAACTCAAGGATATTTGCATCCCTCTCCATGAAGACTCTGCCCAGGGGTGGCTTTTTTTTTCTTCCTGTGCCCTGTTTTTTATTAGAACAATGTCAACCTCATGGACAAGTTTATGCCTGTTTCATCCCTTCTGGATTTCTTGAAGAGCTTTGTTTCTTCTAAAAATGTTGGTAGGAATTCCCAGGATATCTTTAACCTAAGATTCAAACAACTCCATAGAAATAGGGTTCTGCTTCTTCCCAAGTAAGCTTTGATGTGTGTATCTTTTCAGGAATCTGTCCATCTCATCTAAGTTGAGAGATGCACTCTTATATTGATATACTCTTATACTGTTCACTGTTAAAGAAAATCTGTACAGTCCTATGGATGTCACTGTGCTCATTCTTACCTGTGGTTTCTGCATTCTCTCCCCATGCTCACCCTTAATAGTGGCTTGTGTTCTTAATGTGCTTAGTTCCCATGTGGTTAATTACTCTTGAGAGTTCCTGTTTTCTTTGGTTCCTGATCGGTCAGGCGAGAGTTCCCCCACTTTGTTGATTTTTGCAAAGTCTTTAGTTTCTCTGAGATCTTGTTTTATTTCCTTTTATATGTGCATACATGTCTGTATGGGGACATATGTGTGAGACTGCCTGTGTATATGTGTACATGCATGTGTAGAGGGCCTAAGGTCAACTTGGGATAGCAGTGCTCAGGAGCTGTCAGGCTTGTTTTTTATTTTGGAGAGTGTGTTTGCAGGTATACATGGAAGCAAGAGGTTGATCAAGATGTCTTCATTATTTGCTCTCTAGTTTATATATTGAAGCAAGGTCCCACTTGAATCAAGAGTCTAGTTAGCCATCTTGCTCCTGGTCTCCCTTTCTCTGCCTCCCGAGTGCTGGGACTACATACACACAGGCTGCTACACTCACCTGCCATTTACCTGGGTATTGGGACTCCAGACTCCAGTCTTCACACTTCCATAGCAAACAGTTTACCTAATCAGCTATCTTCCCAATCCCTTGCCTTTTTTGAAGGAAGGTCTTTCACTGGGACCTGAAGCTTAGCAACTAGGATGGGGGGCTGGTCTGTAATTTCCAGGGTTCTGCCTGTCTCTGTCTTCCCAGTGTAGAGATTAAAAAAGCATGTCACTATGCCCAGATTTTCACGTGGGTGCTGGGACTCTAATTCAGGTTCTCTTGCTTGCAGGGCAAACACTTTACCAACTGAGCCATTTTCATCTGACTTATTTTTCACCAACCCTCTCTCTGTCGTTAATCTGTTTTTTTTTTGTTGTTGTTTTTTTTTTTCTCCTCTACTTCCTTTAAATGAATGCTAAGGTGTTATTTGACATTTGCCTTCATTTTGTGGTACAGATGTGCAACAATGTAACGTTCTCCTGGGACCTGACTTGGCTGAAGCCCAAGCAGAGAAACTTTATGTGCTATCATTGTTTTATTTAGTTTAATATACTTTCTAGATTCAGTTTGGGTATGTTCTTTGGTTCTAGAACCAATGTAAAAGCTGATCATGGTATCATACATAGGGAACCCTATTGCTGGGGAGGTGGACAGGACTTACTGGCCAGCCAGTATAGCCGAAAGCAGTGGTTCTCAACCTTCCTAATGCTGTGACTCATATTATGGTGACCCCAACCATAAAATTATTTTGTTGATATTTCATAACTCCAATTTTATTAGTGTTATGAATCGTAATGTAAATATTTTATATGTGACCCCTGTGAAAGGGTCATTCGCCCCCCAAAGGGATCATACCCCTCAGGATGAGAACCATTGGCCCAAAGGGAAGAATCAGATCACTGAGAGACCCCATTTCAAAAGATAAGGTGGAGAGTGATTAAGGAAGACTCTTAACACTGATCTCTGCATGCATGGGAAATGTACCAACATTGACATGTGCATACATGCTCATATAAAACTTCCCAAAGACACAAAATAAGATTGGGTTTTGGTTTCTTAATATCTGGGAATATTCCAGATCTGTTACTGACTGATAATTTAATTCCATAGTAGTCAGAAAACATATTTAGTATGACATATATCTTCAAATTTATGAATATTTTTATTAATTATTCTTCTCACTGTGACAAAATACTTAATCAGAAACAACTTAATGTAATCAGAGTTTATTCTAGCTAACAGTTTGAGGAGAATCAGTCCATCTTTGCAGAGAAGGTGTGATGTGGCTGGTCAGAGTGTGTGTGTGTGTGTGTGTGTGTGTGTGTGTGTGAGAGAGAGAGAGAGAGAGAGAGAGAGAGAGAGAGAGAGAGAGAGAGGAATGCTCAACTTTCTTCTTTGTTCCTCTTTATTCAGGGTCCAGAGGGAATAGTGATAGCCACATTTAAGATGATATTTTCTCCTCAGTTGAATCTCTTTGCAAACATTCTCACAGACACACCCAGAGGTGTATGGGTCTGTTAGCTGATTCTAAATCCAATCAAGTTGACAATGAAGGTGAACCAGCACATGTTCTGTGTTGGCAAATGCCTTTCAGGAAGTTGAGCAGGATGCATACACTACCTTTATGTGTGGGAGTTCTAAATATCAAGTGGCTAATACTCCAGAGGTTCCAGCTGAGGCTTTGAGGGAATTTGTCTAAGCTGGGCTCCTGTCTCTGATCACCATGCTCCTCAGCTTGCAGATGCATCGTGACAGCCTCTGCCTTCTTGCCCTGTGCTCTTCTTTTCTGAGTCTGTGCTTCCTCATCACACTTCCTGTCTCTTACAGGGCATCAGGCACTAGATGTGAGGCCAGCATAAGCTCAGCATAGTCTCATCCTGAGATTCTTCCTCCATCACACTTGCAAAGATCCTTTCCCAGTGGTCTCATTCACAGAGTCTGGGTTTTCGAATCTTTGGGAGAATCGAATTCCAAATCAAAGTAATTATCTAATCCAGAAAAATCTAAAACCATGGGCAGATCTTGAAGATAAAGTATAGTCCTTGCATCTCTTTGTGGTTCTTTGCTGCCTATGTTTCAACACACTGAAGATGGAGCTGGAGCACCCTCCAGCAGTTTGAGACCACAGGATAAGACAATGCTGGGTTTACAACGGCCTTAAATCTAGTAGTGCTGTCCCTGTAGGAGAAAGGGCTGTATGATTCTGCTGATAAGGCCAAGCCAAATACCACGTTGAGCAAGCAGCTTGGCTGCCCTCTAGCTCTGTGGCTCCCAGTTTGGAGAATAACTGCATTCCCAATTGTCTCTCAAAACAGCACCTTCCCTTCAAGGCAGCCTATTTGGGTGGACCCTCCACTG
The DNA here is from genome assembly GCA_019843965.1 of Rhynchomys soricoides. Taxonomy (NCBI): domain Eukaryota; kingdom Metazoa; phylum Chordata; class Mammalia; order Rodentia; family Muridae; genus Rhynchomys; species Rhynchomys soricoides. The sequence goes on along the minus strand of JADRCH010000154.1, from coordinate 1,170,615 downwards.
TCCTTACCACATGTGCTTTCAAAATCTCCACTATGAAGATACTCAGTTTAAATCTGGCCTTTCAGTGCCCCAAGACCCCAATTGTCATAGATTCTTTGGGTTCCTGGCTCTGTTCTGTACCAAAGGCTCAGGAGACTTTAGGTGGTGATGCTCTGGGCTTGCTACTGTCCCTTCGTACCATTCACATCTCAGCAGCAGAGCACTGGGAAACAAAGCTGGGTCTGTAAGGCAATTAGGTTCCTCAGATACTTCATGGAGGGACGTTCCAGCCATTGGACCTAGACTGCCCTTCCTGATCCACTGCCTCAAGGTAAGCAAGAGATTGTGTTTCTAAGGGGAAAGCAACACAGCTGTGTACAGCATACAACATTTTGTGTCCTCTTCCACCTGAGACTTATGCCCAAACTGGACAGGGTGGCTCATATCTGTAATCCCCACAGATGACAGAAGGCTGGTCCTGGAGGATTGCTTTCAGTCCAAGGTCAGCCTGGTCTACACCGTGAGTTCAAAGCCAGTCTGTGTTGCATAGTTAAGTTCAAGGCCATCAAGGGGCTACAGGATCGAAATTCCAGAGAAAAAGTAAGACTGGGGAGGACTTCAATCTCTCAGGGCTTGAGGTCAATAAACGTTAGCCAGTTGAAAGTTACAGCAAGCAAAAATGGCATTCAACAGATTTTCTCTAGTGCATCCTAGCCATTTCTGCCTACTCCCTTTAGTTTTAAGGTGCATAACTAAATAGCAAAGTCCAAAGAAAACACCGTTCTTTAAAGTACATGTAACCTGAGGTCTCAGTGCTTCGTCTCCGCCTTGGACGGAGCCCACATTCCCATTTCTCTGAGGGCATCAGTGTATGTAAACAGCCTGTGCCAGATACTTTTTTGTCTGAGGAGCTGATGTTCCTTGGCCAGTAAGACACTACAGGGATGGTTCAGGGAGTTTACAGTTCTGTGTAGGGAAAAATATTGAGGCTACAGTATCTTGGCTACAGGCATCTGCTTGGTCTCATGCTTGTCTACTGGCCCTGGTTATGTCCACAACAGCAGATGACAAGCAAAGACAGTAAGAGGAGCTGGTGTGGTGATAGTTCTACATTTGGTTAGTTAGAAACTGTAGGTGGAAGAGCCCCTTCTAGTGCCTTTCTTGCCCCCAGCATTGGACTCTATAGCCTCCTAAGCCACTGCTGGGCCCAACCTGTGCCTACTATTATCTGGATCTCATGGGACCTCACAGCTGGGTGTCCTGAAAGCCTGCTTCCCTCTGTTCCTCTTACTTTATCCTGTGATCATAGTGTTCTTGGGGTACCCTCTGAGCCCACTCTCCTGCCCCACTGTTCTGACTAAACTTGAGTCTCACATGCTGCCCTCTCTTCAGTGATGACTATCCAGTGTATGACCTTCTGGAGCCAAGCTCAGAACCACATACCCAGTGGTGATCTCCCATACTGGTTGTGGTATATTTTAGCCACAGAACACCAGAGATCAATCAGCTTAAAGCCCAAACATTTGCTTCTCAGTGTCCTGGAAGTTAAGGGGAAAATACCAGTGGATTATAATGTCTAATGAAGGCCTGACTTCCAGTTTAGAGATAATACCTTCTTCAGTGTCCTTTGTAGTTGATAGAAAGAGTGAGTCACATCTTTGGACCTATCTTCTAAGTACCTCCCCCACTCTCTAGTTCCTCATCATCATGATGTCTCCTAGTCCTGGAGTCTCCAAGCCCTGGTGTCTCCCAGCTCTGGTGTCTTCCAGCCCTGAGGTCTCCTAGCCTGATGTCTTAAAGCCATCCTCTCCTTTCTGGTGACTCGGCTTGCACATTTCAGGAGGAGAACTGACACCCAATGTCTTAGGGTTTCTACTGCTGTGATGAAATACCATGAGCAGAGTAACTTGGGGAGGAAAAGGTTTATTTGGCTTACCCTTGCACAGCACTGTTCATCACTGAAGGAAGTCAGGACAGAACTCAAGCAGGGCAGGAACTTTAAAGGCAGGAGCTGATGCAGAGGCCTTTGGGATGGTGCTGCTCTGTGACTTGCTCAGCTTGCTTTCTTGTAGAACCCAGGACTACCAGTCCAGGGATGACACCACCCACAGTGGTCTGTGTTCTCCCCCATCAATCACTAAGAAAATGCCCTACAAGCCCACCTATAACCCAATCTTATGGAGGCACTGCCTTACTTGAGGTTCCCTCCTCTCAGATGGCATCAACTTGTGTCAACTTGACATAAAACTATCCAGCACACCCAGGACACACTGTATTTCTTAGCCTACTGCCTTGAGGGTGTGATCAAGTGACTAGGTTCTAAAAGCAAATGAGTCCTAAGTCCAAGTCTCATTGCGTTTTTAAAAGTGCTTTTAAAAGGAGACTATCTCCCTGCAGGCTGGAACATAGAAGATGTGGCTGGAGCTACAGCATTCTTGCTGGGCTATGAAACAACTGTGAGAATGACAACCTGTGAGACACAATGGGCCTCATTTCATAATAAGGGCACTGAAGACTCAGAGTAGCAAAAGCTAAGCAGCTTATTTTTTAATCTTATAATGCCAAGGGGGAAAAAAAAAAAGCTGGCATACCAATTTGGCACAAAACAATGGCTTTTTTATTCTTAATTACATTTCCCTGCTCCTGAATTGCTCATTGATTGAAGTCTTCAGGGAGATACAAACTTAATGCTTATCTAGCATTGTCCCCACCCCAAATTCCCCCATCTTCATGGGGCTCAAGATTCCTTCCATTTGTGATATGTGCACTCAATCACATAGCAGACTGTGATTTTTTTTTTAAACTATAAGATGAAAACAAAAAGTGTTCAGGTAGGCAGGTGCCAGCCACTGACTAGGGAAAGACAGGAGCCAAGTGCCTCCTGCTAATCTGTGATTCATTGGTGAGCTCTAAATGTACTTCATACTGAAACAGACCATAATGATCCACTTATACAAGCAGTCTTTGCCAGTAAAGCAACAACAGAGAGAGGGTTGGGCCTGAGGGAAGGCTTGCCAGCCTTAGGCTGGGTGCCTCTAGACTTTTATAAATGTGAAGGAGAAGCAAAGATTTAGCTGGGGTTGTTGCTTTGGCTTTTCTTCACGTTGCTAATAAGCCTTAAGGTCATTGGGGGTGCTGGGGTAAAGGCCCATGGCCTGTGGAACTTGTCTTTGCAGGCCAAATAGATGTAAAACATCCTTTTTATTCCCCTGGAAACTCTGATTTGTAGCTTCCCCCCAGTCCCAATGCCTCTGCTTATCCCACTGTAAAGACCTTTCTGCCTGGTCTCTTGGTCCCTTTCCATATACTGTCTCCCCCCATGGGGATTCCTGGAGATTCTGGTGATCCAATCTCTCAAGCCTGACTGACACCTGTAGGTCTGTCCCTTTTCCTTTCTCGTGTGTCCTGCTTTTTCTGCCTCCTAGAGCTGCTTTTTGCCTCAGAATTCCTGCCCCTTCTTCAGGAAGCCTCTATCACCTTGGTGTTCCACCACCCTGGAGAACCCGTCTTCTCAGCAGTTCACGATTTAAAGGTCCTGGAACAAAGTACAATAACAGGAGTGTACAACCTTTTGCCATGTAAAGTGGTCACCGACAGAGCTCACTCTGAAGGACCATGGGATCAGGTTACAACAAACTACAAAATAAATCTCATAATGTTTTAAGTAATTTGTCAATTTTGTAAACTTTCGGCTACATTCCTAGCTATCTCTAGTCACATGTACCCTGCAAGGTGCAGGCTAGACTTGCTTGAAATGCTGTAGGGATTAGCAGATGATTCTCAAGGATGTGGCTTTTGGCTCCAAACCACTAAGGCATTTAGGTCATGTGGTATTCACTGTCTGGAGGAAAAAAAAAAAAAAAACTTAAGAAGGATTTACCTACATGTCTTCCTTTTCATTAATAGTCTATTAACTAAAATAGTTAGCTGCAACCGAAGCTCTGACTGCAGCAGTCTTGAGACATAAAATGGCCCCACGGTAAACTAATGCCCTATTGCTTGCATGAACCCAAAGCCTTGGGGAGAAAGAAAGAACTACACCCTCCAGCAGTCAGAGAGGGTCCCTCACCACAGGGACGTTTGGGAAGGTTTGGGAGAGGGTCCAGGTGGCCTCAGGGTCACCAGGTTATGAGTCATCAATGCTGGCACAGTTGGCCCTGTGATATTCCAAGGCAAGCTGGCCAGATCTGTTACACAGATTCTGTCATATTATAAGAAAGTGGGTAGAATATACAGGGATGTATCCCCTTTCCCTCCTCCTCCCTCTCTCTGTCCCAAGTAGGACCTGACAGTGGATACCATCCTAGGAGTGTGTGTGTGTGTGTGTGTGTGTGTGTGTGTGTGTGTCACAGTTCCCTGTGGCCCCTGGGGTACCATATGAAGATGATAAGGAGACTGTAGTCACCCCTAAGCCAACTAGGCACACCTGTATCTGATTACACCTACCCACATGTTGATGTGCATGCCTGGTGGTCCACAAGCTCATTTGTAGCACACACTTATGCTTCAGCAAACAGAAGTCTTAAGCAGCTGCACATGATCTGATAACAGACACTGAGGGGCATCTGTCTGACTCTTCACTATGGTGGTATTTGCCTAAATACCTTGTACATAGTTTCGGCATGAGTGGACCAAGCCCAGACTCTCTGAAGATCACAGGCTTTTCATGTCACTTGGCTTTAAAGAGACAGCAAGAGGGCATAGCCATCAGAAACTGAGCAAGGGAACTGAGTGTTTGGGGATTGAGCCCCATTCTGTGATGACATGGGATGTGCCCTCTCTTCTCAGAACTGTGCAGTCAGAGCTGAAGGGCAAATGTTTCACTTCATTGGTGAACTTTTTAAAATCACCCCGATTAAAAATGCATTGATGACCCAGAATAGACCATGTGTTTTGGCAGGTGCTCTTCCAGTTGAAATGAGTGTTTGCTTGCACACTCTGGGCTGTGCCAAGCTCCTTTGAGCACACTCTAGTGCTCAGTTATGCTTTAGACTAACATTCCCTGAGGCAACCTGTGGTTCCTGATCACTTTCCTTTGCTGTGTTCAGAATGGATAGATCAGCTCAGGCACCCTTTGGGAACCCACTGTTATTTCCAAAGCTGGGATGCTGGGAACAATCACAGCTCACCTTATAACTTGAATGCTACTCTACACTAGGGTCAGGCCACAACACAACCATTGTCTTTTGGTCTCAGCCCCAGGATCTTTCAGTGGCCACTCTTCTCTGCCTCCCCGCCCTTCTCTGTTACAGAGCAGGTGGAACTTCCCCCAAGGGCTTTCTTATAGTGAGTGCTGGTGTCCAGAACAGAGCTGGCCCATCATATCCTATGCTTCCTGTCTTTCTTTAAAAGTGTGACCTGTGCTTGTGGGCCAGCCTGGGGTGGGGATTCTCTTATGAGGCTCTGGAACCATCCATCCTTTCTTCAGTGTTACATGGTGGACTGCAGCTGGGGCTTTGAGAAAAGGTGGGTCTCACCAGCTGTTTTAGGGTTTTACTGCTGTGAACAGACACCATGACCAAGGCAATTCTTATAAAGACAACATTTAATTGGGGCTGGCTTACAGGTTCAGAGGTTTTCAGTCAATTATCCTCAAGGCAGGAACATGGCAGCATCCAGTCAGGCATGGTGCAGGAGAAGCTGAGAGTTCTACATCATCATCTGAAGGCCATTAAGAGAATATTTACTTCCAGCCAGCTAGAGTGAGGGTCTTAAGCCCACACCCACAGTGACACACCTACTCCAACAAGGCCACATCTACTCCAACAAGGCAATACCTCCTAATATTGCCACTCCCTGGGCCAAGCATATACAAACCATCACACCAGCTATCTCCCAATTTCCCCCTGAGAAGCAAGCACTGTACACTTAGTATGCCTTCATCAGGCACTAGATTTGCCTCTTTCTAATGCAACTCTGCCTTAATTGCATGTGGCCTAGGCAGGATGAGACTAGGAGAGGGGGTTTGTCTATGCAGTTACTGGGGAAACCCTCATTCCTGGTTGGTATAGGCTTTTCAGGTGCATTCTGTTGAGGAAGGAGCACCACACTCTTGTAAGTAATACTAACCTCTGCTCTGTAAGAAAACCTAATAAACTCATTGGTCCCCCAGAATGAACTTCGGCAGAATTATGCCTCAGTTTGTCATTAGGACTTAAGGAGGACGGATGGACATTGCTTCTATCTCCCTCTGGAAAAGAATTTTAGCAATAAATATTTGTTCCTGTCTCAGGTAACTGCACTGAGTTCAGGTTCAGGACAGAGAGTACTCGGAGTAGGAGAAGGCTTCTTGGCTGACTAGATCAGTGTGTTCTTGAAAGCCAGGTAGTGTCTCCTGTTGGAGTGAGGCCTTAGTTCTGGGCTAAATGTTCTCCAAAGGTCCTGGGGGCAGTGCCGTGGGAGACAGTTAACTCTTTAAGGCCTGGGGCCCACTGGGAGGACTCTAAATTGTTGGGATGTCCCCCTTGAGAGGACAGTAGGGCCTCAGCAGCTTCCTCTTTCCCTGCTTTGTTTCCTGATATCAAAGTCAGGATTTTTATGGTGAGTGCATTGTTGACAGAAGCAGAGACTGACAAGTCTGTGGAGTGTCACCATGTCAGAGTTTATAACATGTCTGTGGCGTGTCACCATGTCAGATGTTATATATAACATGTCTGTGGCATATCACTATGTCAGAGTTTATAATGTCTGTGGCATATCACCATGTCAGAGTTTATTAAATGTCTGTGGCATGTCACCATGTTGGAATTTATTGAATAACAACAAATTCACAAGGTGCAGCAATTTTAAGGGCAGAAAATTTTCACAATCCCATCTACCATGATAATATTGAGGAGGCAAACGTAGCTGCTTCTCCTCTTCCTTCTCCTTCTCCTTCCTTCTCTCTCTCCTTCTTCTTCTTATGATTTATTTATTTATTGTACACTGTCTTAATGCACACCAGAAGAGGGAATTAAATCCCATTATAGATGGTTCTGAGCAAGCACGTGATTGCTGGGAATTGAACTCAGGACTTCTGGAAGAGCAACTAATGCTCTGAACTGCTGAGGCTGCTGCTGCTGCTGCTGCTGCTGCTGCTGCTCCTCCTCCTCCTCCTCCTCCTCCTCCTCCTCCTCCTCCTCCTCTTCCTCCTCCTCATCTTTTGAGACAGGGTGTTACTTTGTAACCTTGGCTGTTGGCTGCCTGGCTAGCCTGGAATTCACTGTGTAGATCAGATTGGTCTTGAACTCAGAGAGATTCACTTTCCTCTGCTTCCTGAGTGCTGGGATTAAAGGTGTGAGCGGCCATGCCCCTCAGATTCTTTTGTTCAATATTAATTATTGATATTAACTCTGATTTTGCACAACACAAAGTAAACACATCTATATAGCTCTATGTAGATATGTGGCTTATGGTTGAAGAGGCTGTAGAAGAATGTGAGAGGTTTTAGAAGCAGGCTGAGAGAAACACAAGTAAAGTCTGTTACTAAGACAAAGAAGCCCAGAGCAGTCACAGAGAATAGGCTCCTAGAAATCAAGCTGAGGGAGAGTTGGGGTTGAGATCAAAGATATGGTCAGTTACAAAGACGAGAGGGCAAAACTGTGTTGGAGCATGGAATTGTGGCTGCAAGTTCAGATGGACAAGAAGAGCAGGTGGGCAGGCAGGCTGCAGTTGAGTAAGCCATATTAATATTGGGGGACAGAAGCTGAGTTGAAGCAGCAGGGACAGTTGTGAGTTCTCCACTGGTGGTTCCTTCATGCACACATGTGATATCAGATGCTAGATTGGTGGGTGGCCACTATAGAGTTAACTGTATATAGCTTTATAAGCTCCCTTTCCTTGTCTGGTGTGTCTCATAAATCTGATAAGGTCTGGATTTCTTGATAGGACTTTGATATGCCCATGTGCTTCCATTGTCTCAATTCTCCTAAAATAAATAAATTCGTCAGATAAATTCATACATTTGCACCCTTTTCACTACCAGGAATAAGTCCTTTATTCATCTGTGCTGTACAGGTGGTGCTGGACAGATGGTACTATTTTCTTGTTTACATGAAAGAACAGTTAGTTATCTTCCATCAAGATGGAGTCAAAAGCTCCTTGTTAGAAGGAGCCTCTCAAGGAAAGGCACAGCTTGAAAAATTCATGGTTTTATGCAACATGGAGTAATTTTGAACAGAGCCGTACCTTCAACACTGACTCTGACCTGTGACCTGTGCTGCCCCAATACTAGCCCAAAGCAACAAGGGCCAGATAAACAGGGACCAAAATGAGATACAAAATAACTCAATTCTCTTGAGGGGCTTACCTATAGTGTTTTGCTGAACTGGGAGAAGGCTGGTATAAGTTTGTTAAACAGCTTGGATCTGTAGGTGAAGATACACTGTAGGAGCTGAGGAAGCTGAAACATAGAAACCTTTCCTGAGAGCTACATCTAGGAATGAATTCTTCAGAGTTCAGAATACTGAACTCTAGCAAAAGCCTCAAGGAAAGCCAAGAAAAGTCAACAAGCATGTTTACATAGTAACATCCTAACAAGCTTGTTTTATTCTTTTAAGTTGTTGTTTAGGTGCTGACTTAATTGTCTTCTCTGATTTCTCTTTCCTTTTGTTCTTAAAGTCAGTTTTAAAGTTTTAAAAGATTATTTATTTTCATTTTATGTATATGAGTGTTTGAGGGCATGTTTGTGTGCACTCCACATGGCATTCATACTGCTTGGGGAGACCATAAAAGGTATTGGATCTCCTGGAACTCTAAAGATGATTGTGAGCTACCTTATGGTGCTAGAGACATAACCTGGGTCCTCTGAAGAACAGCAAGTGCTCTTAACTACTGAGTCATTTCTCTAACGTTTTTAATAGTAAGTGGTTTTGCAGAAAATAACTCCTGGAAGCCTGTAAACATTTTATTGACAACATAAACACCAATGCCATACATGTTCTGAGATCCACACTTTCCCATGTGTTTGGAGTTTTCACTTAGTCTAAAGTAATATCTTGCTACTTCTAAAGAATATCCCGTCTTGTTTTGCCAGGGCTTCCTATCAGATCCTCAAATACAGTTAGGTTTCCAGTGCATGTGGAGGAAGTATGAAAGAGAAATGCTGAGGTGCTTGCTCTGACCTGAAGTGTAGGTGAAACAAGGCTGAGTTAATGCAGAGAGAAAGAGGAGGAAGAAGCTGGAAAAGAGGTATCAACGACCCACATCAGGGTACTAGCAGGGCACAATGGCCACCCTCTAATCGAGTCACTTTCAAGTGAATACTCAGAGATATGCTGTGGACATACTCAGAGCTGGTGGACCTGTGGCATGAATAATTCCCAGAAGCCCCTCAGGAGAGTGATGAATAGGCAGAGATCAGAGTTGCTTGGGGTCAGAGGTCACCAGCACCAGGAATGAGGTCCCAGCAACCCCAGTTCCTGAACTACTTATGCCAAGAGAATATTACAAACGGTAGTCAAAATTGATTCCTAACACTTAAATCCTCATTTTGCCCGTTGCACAGCTAACTTTGGGGTTAGATGGGAGAGGGTCTGCCCTTCCTTTGGCTGAGGTCTCCCAAGAGATTCTTATTGTTGGAGGGGGGATTTGAAGTGCTCTTGGCTTTGAACTACAAGGTGCAGTCAGCAAAGAGATTCTCACTTCACCTTCTGGAGACACATCATTGACTTGACTTAAGGGCTCTGCAAAGGCCTTCCTATTTAGAATGTCCTCTACTCATTTTGCTGGAAAGTGTGATGGTAAAGGGTGCTCCTAACCAAGACTCCAGGAGTTTCCTCGGGCTTATGGCCTTCACAAAGCAAGTTCCCCTTCCCCAAGTCTTCCAGAACTTTCTCCAGGACACAGGAGGTCTGGTGCTACTCCAGCCTGGTGGTGACCCTCTCTCTCCTTCTGAAGCTCTCTAGAGCTTGTGTTCACCTGCCTTCTGGACCCTGTACACTCCAAGGAGAACAGTCCATATTAAGTTATGTGCTGCTTTCAGTGAAAAACTGGAACCTGGGTTGCAGAGCTCAGAGGCTGAGGCAGGGGGTACAAAAAGGTCTTGTCAGGTGTCAACCCCCAGAGCAGCACACTTCCCCAGAGGATGTGGATACAGTGTTGCTCCAGACGCTTCCCTAAGCCATCAACACTAACAAACCCTCATTGTGTAAGCTTGTGGAAACAGGCTGTGGCCTAGATTTCTTCCACCCCAAGTGTGGGGACCCCATACGTCAGCTCAGGCAGGAACTCTGGTACCGTACAGTGTAGACCACCTGAGGACAGAGCAGCTGTGTGATGGTGGTGGTGGTAGGGCTGTTTCTGCCCCACGAGGCTGGTTGTTTTCTCATTCTGCATGATTACGAAGTCCATACCTGAGCTGCAATCAGAACCATGTGCTGCTTCCAGCCTCCCCTGATCCCTTGGTCCCACTCTGAGTTTTTCTTTCCCCTCTCCTCTGCCACACACCCTGCCTTTCTCTTTTCCCTTTCCGGATATGTCTTGGGCTGGTTCTTATTGGTGGGCACCTCCTATTGGCAAGAAAAGGCCTGGTTAGGGGCAATGGGACTTGAGGCTGGATTGGAGTATGTGACAGCTGTGAGATGCTAAGAAAATTTACAAGTATTTAAGAACTTGAAGAACCTAGCTGGTAGAGCATCTGACTTTTACTCTGAGAGCCCAGGGTTCATGTCCCAGTTTGCTTACTTGTTGGAGAGGGATGGATAGATATGAGATATCTGTGTTTATGAGTGAAATCCTCAAAAGGGGGGAGGGTGCTTTACAAGTATTTAATGAAGCAATGGTTTCATTTTTTAATATCAGCTTTTCCAACCCCAACTTTACTTGACTGTCAAACTGCTGTCCTAACACAGCCTTCCACAGCAACAACATTTGCACAGGCTGTCGGGACTATAGCTCATGGTCAAGCTTTCTCCTTTCAGAACAAAGCTAATGGGATTTGGCATCTCGATGTGACCTGGGTGTCTGGTGGTGTCAGCACCTCCATGACAGGCGGGTTTTCATGGGTCTGATAATGTCAGCAAAGGCTTATTTCTGACTAAGGCTTGGCACTGAATTTCTTCGCTAAAAGCTTTTTGGAAGAGTGAGATTTTATCTTAATTACTCCATTCAGGTGTGTGTGGGGGTGGTGGGGGAAGGGCAAGCATTAGGTTCTCTTTATAATCTTAGATTTCATTTATAATCTGAATGTAATCTCTGGGCAGACAACCTCAATAACCCCAGCCTGATGTCAGAGTTGTTCTGGAAAATCAGACTTCATTCAAGAAGTTGGAGCTTCATGAACAGCTGCCCTGCTTTCTCACCACGGCTGGGCAGTGATGCCGCCCCAACAGCACACACAGATCCTTCTATCCTCAGCTGGGCACCGGCCAAACCTCTCTCCTATGGAGCAAAATCACTCAGGGCCAGAGCCAGCTCTGCTCTGGAAATCTCAGTACAACAAAAGCCCTCTGTCCCTGGCCTGACCAGTGTTGGACAGGGAGATTCCTGCCCCCTCCATGGCCTGTGGGTGGTGAACTCGTAGACGGGTGCCTGGAGAGAAAGTGCCTTAATTAGGTCAGTCTGCTGGGCAGTATGCACTCTACTTTTAGATCAGCAGGTCAAGGGGACAGCCCTGAATCTGTGGATCTGAAATTTGCTGGACCCTAACAAGCTTCTCTAGCTATTCAAGACACCCCTTTTCCTTTACCCCTGAAGTGTGTGTGCCCAGCCAGTTCTCATTTTCGAGCAAATATTGGCTCAAGTCACACCCCTCTGCCATTGAGGCTAGAGTGGGACCCCACCACTCCCAAGTTGAACATGAATGCTCCATCTGTGGAGGAGTCCTTTGCAGTTCCAGACCCTGTTTTATTTGGCTATGAACCTGAGCTGTTTGGACTGTTCCCTGGCAGGAAAGCCAGTGAAAACTGCAATGAGATTTCCTGATGCCCACAGTAATGGTGTGGGGGAGGGGGCCCAGCAAGGCTCTGGCTGACCTGAAGGCTGAGTCTATTGGACCCAATAGGCTGATTGTTGGTCACCTTTTTACCTCATTGATGCTTTTATAGTGCAAGACAGTCAAGTGTGCAACATGGGATATGAGACAGATTTGTACCTGAGCTGGATAGAGTATTCTCCATGCAGGGCCACACAGGTCTGTACTTGAAGTAGAGTAGGGCTGGAGGCTTCAGATAACTGGAGTTGGTGAACGTTGGATTTGTGGTAGGCTTATTTAGACAATTCTGTGGGTATTTCGGTGGAGATATCTGCTGGCCCACTGATAAGGCAACACAGGGTGGGACCTTTTCTCCCCTGGGGACTCTGACTTCTATAGAACTTTGGGGCAAGTGGACCATGTCACCAGACAGAAGAACTGGTAAGGTTGAGCAGGCTCAAACCCCAGGGAATTTCAAAACTGAGAAAGGCAGATGTGGAGCCAGCTCCCGATGAAACTACCTCATCTGGAATACTAACCACAACACACCACTGAGAGGACCATGACAATCTGTCAGGTAGCATAAAAACCTGGAGTTCTTCATGCTAATGAGGTATCTAGATAGGCCCAAGAGTTTAGCCAATTAGAGTCTCTTCCTGGGCATTCCTTGCTATAAAAAGTATTTAATCCTTAGTTTACCCTGAGTAAGGTGTGTGCATTTACATCTTCCATCAAGTTAAACAGTTTGGACAAGCAAGGACCGCCCACTTCATCAAGGATCACCATGGGGTTGGAGGCAGGGCATAGTAAAGAGCCACGCCTAAATCTCCCAGAGAAGACCTTCCTTCTAGCACTCACTCAGAACCAAACTGGGTTCCATCCCCTCCTCCCAAACTGGGCTCAGCCTTCCCCTTTCTGCCTGGCATGTAGATGCCCTAAAGGGAAGAGTATGGACCTGCAGACCCCCGTCCCCAATTCCCAACGATCTGTACCCCAGTGGCATCTGTATACTCAGGAGATTGGGAACCTCAGCATCCGTCTCAGACTCCGCTATTTTCCATCTGGGAAAACACAGGCTCCGATCCCTATTATGGACTGTGATCTGTCTCCTTTGAGCAGCTTGCAGGGGGAGGGGGGTGTTGAGGCAGACACAGTCCAGCATAGAACAGGAAGCTCCTGGTCAAGGGGAGCTTCAGCATTGCTATAGGGGATGCAGAACCTTCTTGTCAGCCTGCTAGGCTTCACCTGGGCTTCACATTTGGAAATCAGTATGGGAAGGCAGTGTGTGTTTTCCTCACTCCCTTCTGGGGCATAATCAGCAAGTGATCTTGGCTCAGGCCATTGAATATGCACCAGGCTAGGGGTGAAGCTAGCAGGTCAGCTGGAGACTTCCTCATCCTGTTGGCCCTGAGCCTTTGTCTCGAACCATAGCTTTGAGGATAGTTCAGATTTTCAACCCGGTGGTCTGCAATGTGCATCATGGAGACCTGTAGTATCTGACCGAGGAGATGAAGGGTATACAGTGTGTGGCCCATGCCCCTCACACCTTTCTATGTATTGACCCCTGCTCCCATCTCTGTGATAAGGATGATTCTTCTCACAGCAAAGGAGAAAGAACTGAAGGTCAGGACAAATGTATATGATCTGGTGACTGACTGGTCCTGAAGAAATGGGACTAGTGCAGCTTTGAGTCTTGTAGAAGACAATCCTGGGGCCTAGGGGGGATTGCAGGACATGTGTGCATATCCAAGGTCATGTACCTGGTGCAGTAGAATCTCTTATGGTTTCATATATACTTATGAGTAGGTAGATTTGTGTGTGTATGTGGTATATATGTATGTGCTGGGTATGTGTAAATTCGTGCATGCAGGTGTGTGTGCATTGACATTAGGTTTCACCTGGGCTTCGCATTTGGAAATGAGTTATGGGAAGGAGGTGGTGGGCATATATCAGTTGCTTATATTTTGAAACCTGGTCTTTGACTGAACCTGGAACTCACTAGTTAATCTAGACTGTTTGGCCAGAAAGCCTTGGATGGGCCTGCCTTTATACCTCACACCCCAAGCTGGAGTCACCATCACATTCAGCTTTTATGTGGGTGCTGGTCTTCTAAATTCATGTCCTCATGATTGTACTTCAGGCACTTTAATGACTGAGCTGTTTCTTAGCCAGTATGGATGGATTTTAATTAGACACTGGTACTTTGCTGGAGGGGCATGTCTGAGTAAGGTCATGTAAGCATCTGACCTTACTGAATCAAGGTGCATCTGAATCAAGTCAACAGTGCAAGATGCACATGCAAACAGAAGTTCTCCAGGTCCAACTATGAATGCTGAAGGGGTAGATACTCAGGGCCAGGGAACCGGTTTTGATCCAGGTCACTTTGCCAGGTCCTTGATAAACATCTCAGGCTCCCAGCATCTTCCTTGTGTCTGGAGTGAATTGGTCTTCTGGGTGAATTTTAGCCACTATTCATAAGGCCATAGACCAAAGACATGATTAGAATGGCTGTGAGACAAGGAAGAGATTGATCTGAAAAGCTGGTGTCTGCCAGCTCCCTCTCCTCCACACATCTCTTGGGTAGTGGTTATGAGGCCATTACTATTATATTATATATTAAGATGCCCCATTTAGAATACAATATGAAAATGGATTTCGCTATTGAAAGGAGGATCATTCACTCCTTCACTGATAATGCCTTAATTTTAAAGTTATGTTGTTTTTGTTTTCCCCTTTTGGGTGCTGGTGCTGGGGATGAATGAACCCAGGGTTTCAAGCACACCAGGTTGGTGCTCTACCACTGAGACACCCAGTCACATTTTTCTTTCAGCCTGCATGTACTCCTAAGAATTTAATCATCCTGTGTGCAGATGCCTTCCCTGATGTGTTTGGGGAGGCTGTATGGAACCTGGAGTCTGCCTTCTGCCTTCTCTATGAAAACGGTAAGGGAGAAACACCCTGGACTCCCCATACAGAGGGTAGCTCCATTATAACGCTCAGTACTTTACAGATGGCTGAAGGGGTGGTCAAGCTTATCTCCAGAGGATGTGGGGTTGGTGGTGTTGTGGGATCTGGGCAGGCTGGGTCCATGTGAGTTGGTATTTGATTTGGTATCTGTCCAGCATACCACATCTCACAGAGCATGTGTCTACACTGGGTGCTCAAGGGCTGTATGTTAGCTTGAGATCTGGAAAGACATTGAGACTCAGATTTCTTCTGGAACCCTCTTGAGTGTTGGGGACAAAAGGTGACACTTGTCTCCTCTTTATCCTTTGTCAACACCAGAGGCTTCCAGAAACACTTTCAGCTTTCCTAAGATCTCACCACGCTAAGTACACTTCTTTAGTTCCTGATTTCCTCACAGTTGCCCAATTCAGGAGTTGCTTGTTCAAAGAGCTAAACTTTTGTAGGTGTGTGTGTGTGTGCATGTGCATGTGCATGTGCGTGTGCTTGTGTGTGTGTTGTGTGAAGAGCTGGGTGGGTCTAAATCACATCAAAGCCACAGTGTCTATTCCTCAATCAGCCACTTTACCTGCTCTTTTCTTTTGTTGAAGGAATAAGGTAAAATACAAGCCCATCTCATAGATGGAAGGCCTGGCTGAGGTCTGGGTGAGTTATGGCCTTGAGGATCCATGTTCTCCAGGATGCATCAGATCAACCATCCTCTCCCTTTTATAGTGAAGAGGCTCAAGGTGGAAGGAACTGCAGTGCCCCAAGGGTCTGTGACTGGAAGTTGACACAATCCCTGACCTCTATGGCCCCCTCTGTGTCCCAACCTCAACTTCCTGCCCTTACCGGGCCTTGGAGTCATGCATTTCCAGGACAGCCTTTGGGAAGAGAACAGTGTTTCTGGCCAAAAATCCCCAGCAGGATGTTTCCACTTGTGGCTGTAACTGGATGCCATGGGGTGGGACAGGACTGAGTCTGAGGTACACAGTACCTTTTGCCCTCGGTCACTGTCCGAATTGATGCTGAGTATCTACTGCCCCCATGTCTGGTAGTCAGGCAGATGCTCTGCTCCTCTGCCCTCATCCCTTAAGTTTCCTTAGGACTTTAAAAGAAGCTGCTTGGGCTAGAGCCATCCTCATGGAGGCTTCCTTAAGACAGTCTAGTGCTGAGGCTGGAGGATAATGATCGATCAACAGGTACAGTAATGGGAAGACTGAGCATCAGAGCCCTACAATGAGGGTGGACAAGGTGGGGGGGGGAGGGACGAAGTAGAGGAAAAAGAATGACAGAGTGTTAAGTTTTCGTGATTATAGGACTTTTGTGACAGACAGTTCTTCAGGAGATACTGTTTGGAATTATCAGCCTCAACCCTGAGCAGGTGGGACATATGGACAGAAGAGCAGGAAAGCTGATGTCCGTGTATTTCCCCTCCCCCCATTCGCTTTGGTTAGTGTGGTCTTCATAAGCTAAAATAGTTTCTTTTTGTTGAAAACCTGGTTCAACTCTAAGCCACGGCATTCCAGAAGCCTGCTTGGCTCTGAGCTCTCTAATGTTTCCAGAAAACCTGCCCTTGGGCAGCATGAACTCAAAAATTGCCAGCCCTGGAGACACTAGGCTCCTCTGTGCGGTCATGAGACCACTGCATATTTCTGAACTGGTATTTCCACGTCTATCCCAAGAAGTGGACATTTCTTGTGGGTGTGGGCCTGTGAATTGAGCTCTCTGTGGTTTAACCTGGGCTGACCCAACCTAATGCATGTATCTGCTTATACCTACCCACCATCATTGGGATCTACAGGTTGAGTAGACAGAGGTCCTAGAAACACAGGGCCTAGGGTGAGATTCCAGGTCAATCAACAGTAACTCCTCACTGTTCTCTGGCTTCAAGGAAGGCTTTTAGCCTTTTAAATAAAGTCTAGCTTCTCGGGGTGGTGTCATGCCATTCAAGGCATGGTTGGCTTGGAAAATCTCTTTCATCTCACATGGATGATGGCCCATTCACAGTCACATCCACATGCTGTGCACACATGTATATTCATTCACACAGAAACTCAAAAACATACATATACATACATACATACCAATATAAGCCTAGAGCGCATAACCAACACATGCACATGCACATATATTCCTGAGACCCCAGTAGGTGAGAGTTTTTTGCCTCTGGCAGCATTGAGAAGATCTGAACAACAAATCAAAGAAATCTGTCAAGGGAGTGTCCAATGAGGCTAAAAATGCATCTCCCTATCTTGTTTACCATCTCAGATTAGCTGTGTCTGGAGTCCTGCAACAACATTGGCCAATATGAATGTGGCCCCAAAGAAACATAAGCACTTGACACCAGGATTGTAACTCAGTGATAGATTGCTTCCCCAGAACTTAAAATAAAACACACACACACACACACACACACACACACACACACACACACACACACAAAAAAAAGACATGCTCACTGGTGTCATAACCCACCCAGGACTAACACAAACCCCTTCACAAAAGTGGAATCACCAGGAAAAGAGCCACAGTTTAGGAGTTAAACAATGTATATTTATACCTTGTTCAAGAAATGAATCTGCAAAATAAAAGTCCCATACTGTTGTGAGTTTGAACACAAAATTCAGAGTTCTCAGACTAAATTTATTTCTTGTGTCTTCATCTATTTCAGATGTCTCTTGGCTCTGACAGGGCCTGAGATATCTCATCTGTGTAGAGGTGGGCTTTTCAAAGGGGGATCTACTAGACTATCTCCCCTGCAGATCACCGAGTTCGAGTCCTGGTCTCACATGCTGTGAGCCAGAGGCAGTCTCTATGTAGACCAGCTGTAAATAGCCAAGATTTAGAATACTCATGGCTTCATGAGAAGTAGCCTTCTCAGCTGGGCCCTGGATCAACACCCTAATAGTCCTATGCCTCTGAATCTCTCAGCAGTATTCATGGGTGGGGCGGTTATGGAGCATACACTGGCTGAGGATTGCCCAGGGTCATCAGCCCAGTAGGATGTGTCTCCAAGGTGCAGAAACTTGGGCTCCATTGGAACTCACTGCTCCTGCTCTGCATCCTCCTATCCTCATGTCTTCGGGCTGCAGCAGGCATGAACTACAAATAAGATGATTAAAACATCAGCTGTCACTGGTCTCTCTGTCAGCAGCCAAAGCTGGGGATCTCTAAGGCTTGGATAGAATCAGTTCCAGACCTTGTCCCAGACCCTGGCAATTATCACAGTCCTCAGTGTTCTTTGGATTGTGGACACATCATTCTGATATCAGTTTCCAACTTCACATGACCCTCCCTTTCCCTCCCTCCCTCTCTCCCACTCTCTACCCCCCTCCCCCCATGTCATGACACTAGCCTCCATCACTGGACTCAGGAGATATCGTTCCAATCTGTGCCTCACATGCCCACTGTGTAATCCTCAGAGTCCTTCTCTCCCACACCTTCCTACCTGCATGGTTTTGTGCCTCCTGCCCAGGAATGCCTGTGCTTTCTTCCTGGAAACTCTGCATCATCCTTCAGAACTCTCTGTAAGAGGTCCCTTCCTGAGCATCCTCCTTGACCTTCACACTCACGTCAGTTCTCACAGTCATAGCCATTCCTGTGACAACAAGTTTAGGGTTTTTCTTTGTACTATGACATTTCAGCAGAATAAGAACATGGCCAACATTTGTCTCATTTGCTGTCTGCAGAGAGTACATTCCAGGACTGGCAAGGACAGCTCAGAAGATAAAGTGCTTGTCTCACAAGCTCAAGGACTTGAGTTTGATTCCCAGAATCCATTAAAAGCTGAGTGTGGTAGTACACTATTACAATCCCAGGCTTGCTGGCCAGCCTACCTAGCCTAACCAGCCAGTGGGAGGTGCTGTCACAATGTCTCAAGAAAACAAGATGAATGGCTTCAGAGAATGACACTTGAGGTTAAACTTTGGCCTTCACACGTACACATATGCAGACACACACACACACACACACACACACACACAGACACTCTGTGGAGACACTGCATGTGGACTTGTTGAGATGATGTCTTGTTTAGTACTGGAGAGGTAGAGCTTTTACCTCTACTTGGCAGTTGTGCCATCAGCCTAGGGCTACCTGCAGGGAGGTATAGAGGAGACCATGGCAACCTTGAGAAGGGGCCCCTCATCTCTACAGCAGCCCCTTCTCTTGAAGAAGAATTTGCCTTTGTTTTTCCAGACCCTGAGAACTCAGCAGTTACCACAAAAGCAGCTTCCTAGACAGCAGGAGGCACATCGTTGGTCGGTTGCTGGGCCAGGCGCCAGCTGCACACACAGGCACCTATTTTCTCTAATGCTAATTGGGGACACTGCTCATCCCTTTCGCATGTAGGGTCCTGAGAGTGGGCCAGGGAGATACAGAAATTCAGTAGCTTCCATAAAGCAGCTGTACCTCCCAAGGTTTCTACAGGGCTGGGAGAACACTTGCTCCAGAGGCAGCATTCCTGGAAACCTAAGGGTAAGAGAGAACCTGGGAACCTGGAAGTAAGAGAGAGCTGCAGACCAGGGTACCACTGCGGCGACAGGGATGGACTGGGGAACTCCCTCCCTGAAGCTTTGCAGAAAGAGGCAACACTGGGGATATGTTCTGTCACACTCTCTAGGCCTTGTTTGGTGTTTCTGTCAGGAAGTGTCCATCCCTGGTCCCTCCTCAGACATCAGATGCTCCTGGAGAGGACACACAACATGGCTTCTCCTTCCATATCAGTGTGAGGAGGAAGCTACCACTCTGGGCCCTCCAGAGTCACCTGAGTCAGGAGAAGCCATATAAATGTGCTGGTGGGGTAAGCACTGTGGTAGTTGGTATTCTGGTCAAATCTCCAGGAGTCAGACTTTAACTTATAGCTCCTTTCCCATCTGTCCTGGGCTCAGTCAAATGTACTTTTACACTCTTTGCTCCCTTGGACAATTTCTGGCCTTGAGTTCATAGCAGATGCCATCTGACTGATCAGAATTATCTTCTTAGGATTGTGATGAGACCAGGGCCCACATGGGATGATTGGTCTTAGGTTGCTCTGCTGTGTGTTGAAGAGATTCTGAGCTACAGTTGGGGCCCCTCTGGGTAAGGTTTCGTGGTCTTTTCTGGCAAAGGATGGGTATCTTTCCAGACTTTCCTGTGAAGATAGCGTAGGTCAGGCAGGACATTTCAGCCCCTTGATCTCGTGCCTAAAAGTTCTGCAGCAGGGAGGCCCATGTGTATAGTTAATGATCATCCTCAACCATGACTTTCTGTTCTTTGAGTACATTTGTTTCCAGAGTGTGGGGCCAGGGAACTGTGGAACTGGGAGAGGACAGTCCAGAGCAGGAGTGGAGCTGAGTAGTGTCCAACCCCAGAAAACTTGTCTTGAGAGAAGTAGGAAGTGGGATCACTCCCTCCCCTGCTTCAGCGCTGCATGTCCAGGCCCTTGTAGTCTCTGTCAAGTTAAACTTCCCTTTTCCTTATAAGGTCACATCCAGCAGCATGTGAAATCCCTTCCTATGCAAACAAGGCATCCCCAGCACCCCACCCCTAACCAATGCTGTACAGTCACCCCACAGCCCTTACTCACCCCAAAGTTTTAAAAATCCTGTGCTTCCCTCCCCCTCCCTACTAAAAGAGCTGTTCCCTGAAGTCTGTCTCCCAAGAGAAGTCTGTTTCTTGTTGTGGTCACTGCCTCCTGAGGTCTCCACCCCCCCCCCCCC
Organism: Rhynchomys soricoides; assembly: GCA_019843965.1. Classification (NCBI taxonomy): domain Eukaryota; kingdom Metazoa; phylum Chordata; class Mammalia; order Rodentia; family Muridae; genus Rhynchomys; species Rhynchomys soricoides. Next base: position 1,150,101 of record JADRCH010000154.1, on the reverse strand, counting down.
CCCATTGTTCTGGCCTCCTTTCCCCTCTCTGGTTGTGGTTGAAGGCAATCATGCCACTGGGGGTTGGGGGAACAGAGTGGGGACGACACCAGAGCATTCTGCTTGGTCTCTCAATCTCTTCGGAATCACCTTAGAAGCAGAGCCAATTTCCATGTGTCAGTCCATACCACAGTTCTTTCCCTCAGAAAGAACATGTCTCCTCACTAGGACACAATAGCCTGCAGATTGCTCTACACCCACCCCCCAGCCCCCCGACACAGATGCCTTGTAAAATCTTGGTAAGGAACACACACAGAACACAGAGTCAACTTCATGACATTTTATGTACAACCTCAGCTGCCTCCAAGGTAACCACACCCCTTGTCTGCTGAAATGCAGGTCCTTCCCTGGGTGAGACCCTTGAAGGAAAGAGGAGCCAAGATCCCAGATGTCCCTATAATCATGGGTTCCTCAGTACTATGGGCTTTCCCACTGGCTGCCTGGCTTGTTCCCTCCTCTCAGGGAGAAGAAATGAGTGTCCTACAGAGATATCATGGAAGCATGTCAACCTTCGGTTCCTTCTGGGTCTTCGCTTTAGTCTCTGGTCCCTACCTGCTCACTTGTGGTGTGTGTTTTTTGGTTTTATTTAATTTAATTTTAATTTTAATTTTAATTTTTTCCTTGTTCCTTAGGGCTTGTCTTAGGATTAATTTTCTATCTACCACACTTTCAGACAAAGCCTTGTACCAGAAAAGACAGCAGCCCCTGATGGCTAAGACCTGGGTTCTGAGCCCTACAGTGTATGCAGGTAGACACTTGTTCCCTAAATAGATGAGCCCTGCTCACAGAGACTCACAGGTCTTCAGGGGAGAGGCCATGGAGCAAGACGAAAGTGGTCTTGGCATTGCACAGTACTTCAGGGGACTCTGGAACTGTTTGCTCCTTTCTGAGAATGTATTTTTCCAGTTTACCCCCACAGGGCACTTACAAAACCCAGACACTCCCACATAGCTGAGCCTTGGAGGAATCGTCAAGAAGGAGCAATGAACCTGCTTTTGGTCTCACTATGTGCCACTCTGAAAGCCCACCCAGACAGGACTGGGGAGTTCTAATGACAAAGCCACCAGAGTTTAGTTGACCTGAGTCTAGAGGGCACAAAGACTGTTATGTCCTTCAGGGTCACATCACAGAATGGACACACTAAAAAGCCAGTCCATGCTACATGTCCTCAGCAAACTGAAAATTGAAGAGCAGGATCCTCTAGGAAGGGGCCTCCTATGGCCTAGTAGCTGACCCTGGTTACTATAGTCATAAGTGAGAATTTACCAGAGTACTCTGGTCTTCAGAGACACTCTGACCTCCATCTTGGTTGTCACTTGTTGGTCAAGGCCTCACTAATGGTCTTTGGGCTGGACCTAGCTCCAATAGATCTGTTGGAAAAAACAGGTCAGGCCTCCACACAGTAACCAGATAAAAGCCCTGCCTGTCCCAACACATGATTTTGGGAGTTCCTGAGCAGTAAAAGACTTCAGGCAGGAGGTCCTAGTCTTCCTGTCTAGATGCCTTCAGTGTTACTGGTTTATTTGTTAGAGTGCCTGGCCCCAGCTCACGTCAATTCTGTTTCACACTGGCCTCCCAGTCTGTGGCCAGCACCCACATGCACTGATGTCCTCAGCTTGCTAAAGCCCTCAAAGGTAAGTTAACTTCACTTCAGACCTGTGGATTGTAGCCACTATGGCAGTTCACACATTAGGTGAGCAAGAACTTGGATGAAGCAGTTAACCTACGTATGTCTTACCTCAAGTGGGGTGGAAACAAGAAGCTAGTTAACAACCTCCACATCATCTACTCACCCACACTGGTGTATGTATGCCAAGTATCCTACCCAGAAGGCACTGCCCACCAAGAGGCCAAGAGCTCCTTTCAGGGAGCCACCATGTTTGTCTTTGGCTTTCTTTTTTAGTGACAGTGACAGATGACTCTGAAGGTGGACTACAGGCACAATATTCCCCAGCACACACCGTCCTAGAAGAGGCAGCATGTGTGTACTGCCCTGGTCAGTCTGTAGCTGACACACTAACTGGACAAATGCAGCCATTGTTCTGTGTGGCTAGCACAACTCCCCGACTGCCCTCCCTGCTCTCTCTTACATCTTTTCAGTTCCAGTTCCTGCATACTCCGGCTCTTCTGGCTCTGAGTAGTACACCGATCCTTTGCTCTCTGCCTCTTCACAGAGACACTGACAGTTAGCTGGTGTTGGATGGAGGCAAAACACACTCAGGACAATGAGAGAGAGAGAGAGAGAGAGAGAGAGAGAGAGAGAGAGAGAGAGAGAG